>VXBZ01006305.1:42367-77996 GCA_013399135.1 Heliornis fulica | reverse complement strand
AGGAATGAAGGAAGGAAGGAAGGAAGGAAGGAAGGAAGGAAGGAAGGAAGGAAGGAAGGAAGGAAGGAAGGAAGGAAGGAAGGACAAGTTGCTCAGATACTCGGCATCCTCTCACCTCCTTCCAGTTTTTACATACAACATTAAGGCCTGCAGAAAATGTGTAGGACTTCAGAAGAGACAGAACTCATTTTCTATTCCAATGTCTAAGGCAAGCAAGGGATGACCAGTGATGGGACCTCGGGCAACAGTTTCCAGACACACAGCAGCAAAGTGCAGTTACTCCTTCTCTATAAAAAACATGAAGCTGAGCATGCAGTGATCCCTGCAAAACCCTTTTCAGCTCAGCAACATGACAAAAGACACACATTTGCTCTTTACAAGTATTAATGGTTAAAGGATGGCTAACTCTTAATGCATATAGAAAGCTGGGAGCCTGTCGCGCCCCAATTGCTGCATGCAAGACTGCTTCTTGGTTTGCACCAAATCAAAGGTTTCTTACTTCACACATTCTGCAAACCGTTCCAGTAAAGGAGACAAAAAGAGGGAAGTGCTTATTCCTGCACACATTAATCAAAAGGGGATAAGCAGAAGTTGCTGAAGCTAAAAGCAAGCTAAAAAACAAACTAAAAACATGTATCTGCCTTTTGGGTAGAAAACTGCAGATACTGTCCAACACAAGGGCAAGGTATGTCATGATACATCCAGTACTCTTGCTCCCCCCTAAAGACACCTAGGGAACACCAGAATGGATGTATGTAAACTAAAGCCAAATACCTGCTTTAATATTGACTTTATCACCCCCTTATAACTGTTTGCATTTTACCACATTTCAACTGCAGCATGGAAGGAAATGGGAGGGGTGCTGGCAAAGCATACCTGGAACCTTACTGTTTTTATGAAAGCACATAAATTAGTATGCTTCAAATACTGAACAGCGACAGCTCGCCGAGTTCTCTAACAGCAACTGCATACACACGTCCCTAAACCTCCCAAAGTATATCACACACCAACACAAACAACTTTATGTAACAAAGTGCAGCATGTCAGTAAATGGCCACATCCTATTGCCTGTTCAAATACCACTTTGCATTCTTATTCGAACAGAGGTTCCAGCTCTCGTGTTTCATAGCATCACAGACCAGCAGGAGTTGGAAGGGAGCTCCAACCCCCCTGCTAAAGCAGGGTCACCAAGAGCAGGTTGCACAGGATTGTATCCAGGTGGGTTCTGAGTGCCTCCAGAGAAGGAGAATCCACACCCCTCCAGGTAGCCTATGCCAGTGCTCCGTCACCCTCACAGTGAAGAAGTTCCTCCTCACGTTTAGGTGGAAATTCCTATGTTCAAGTTTATGCCCCGGGCCTCTTGCCCTGTCACTAGGCACCACTGAGAAGAGTCTAGAACCTTTAGACCCTCTCAGCAGAGGAGCTAAAAAAACCCCAGAACTCGGTGAAGCGCCAAAAACCTTACCTCTGCCTGCATTTGGACATCGTCAGGTTTGTTTCCAGCAAACAAAGATTTCCTGGTCTGTCCACGCCTGTGGCCAAACTTGCATTTGTTCCTCAGGACTTGCTCATCATCTTCAATGGGTCTCCGTACATATTTGAAACGATCTTTGAGGGCCCTTTTCCATAGCAACTACATGGAAAAAAAATAGTATCTGTCATTACCAGTATCTTTCAAGAATTGACCTCATTCCTAAATCAGGTCATTATGGTTTATCTAACTATTGTATAAAAAAAGTGTTTGCCACTAAGCAGAAAAAGACTCATAGGGTGGCATCCACGTACTGGTGGCTTTAGGACTGAAGGATACACAAGCAACTCTGGTATGTGACTATGGCCACTGGCACTAGCGTGGTTCATTAAGGATGGTAGTAATTGAACCTAAGGGTTAGATTTATTCAACATTACCAGGTCTGTCAGTGAAACTGCATTTTGCTTCCCTTTTCTCAGCTCTTACTTGGGCATTCACCATTCATGACATCAGGTCACAAAACTACACAGTGAATCAGACAGCACATTGATGCCACAGAAAAGCAATGTCTCGGTTTTGGTTTTTTGAGCAGATTACTTTCCCCTGCCTCTGACAGCATCTGACTGGTTGTGCAGTTGTACCATTATTATATCTAACACAAGGGAGCAGAAAGACACCCGGGGAAATGTTTCCTTTTGCAGGGAGCCTACAGTTACATTAGATCAAGTGTATTATCAAACTGAACTCAAAACTGCTGAACTAAGAGGACCATATAAGTAGGTCCCAGCATTTGTGAGATGCTCTCAAGGGATGTAAATTGCATCTTAAAGGCAGTTCTGTACGAGAAACAGTAGCAGTGCCCGTTTAGTGGAGACGCTGATGGCTCCTTGGCAGCTCAACTTCCTCATGCACCCTTACAGATAAACAGCTGGTCACCTGCAGACCCTGGCTGGGTGTCCCATGGCAGGACCCAGCCATACTAACTACCAGCAAACAGGGAAGCAATTACTAAGCCAAGGCTGCTAAACATACAGTCAATACGTTTAACATTCAAATAGCTGTTACTCATTTTCTAAAGTTGACTCCAATACCATACACACTTAATACTACACACTTAAACACACACTTGCAAACAGTATAAACCATAAAGTAAACAGAAGAATGATTATCTGATGTTTTCCACCAAAATTATGTCCATTATTAGTCAAGATCGTATGACTACAGGTTACATTTGTAGGAAACCAGAAATCAGTAAGAGTGGACTAAGTAGCATGGTATCTTTCTTTGTCTGACAAACTGCCTTCCTCACCCACAGGGTACGAATGGGCGGGTCTCTTATGAGATGGTGATGCATGGCCTTGCCTTCCTCCTACTGAAAATACTCCTCCCAGATCCCTAGGGTGCCTGCTGACTTCAGTCAGGTCCTCAGTGTGAAAAGCAATGCCTCCTCCAATAACAGTGAAAAACAAGAGCAGAAGAACTGTGTGAATGCAACCCCTGGGGTATCCTACCTCAGGTCTTCTAGGGCAGACCTGAGCTGGCCAGGGCAGGTGGTGCCCTTCTTGGCAAGACCCTCCCTGCCACCACCTATGGGCTCTTACAGAAGCATCTTCTCACTGCCAGCCACATGTGAACTGGAGAGAAAGCAAACCCATCTGCATTTCTGGCACAGAAACTTCAGATTTAGTGTTCTGCCAGAACAGGAGTTGTGTGCTGTCACTAGTCTAAATGTAATTATTAGAAAGAGAGCACAACTGCTCACCCAGTCTACTCACAAGGCTTGTGAACAGCCCCAGTTTGATTATTCAACCCCAGTGGTGTTCTCAAAAGCAGTAAGGTAACTATATGCCTTGAAAATCCCATTAAGGTTCATAAATACATTTACAATTCTGATACTGATGCAAATACCCCAGCATTATATGCCTAGCAAAATTTATTTGGAATATTGTTATTTTAAGGCTGTTAAGAAAGAAGCAAACAAAACCTCTTAGCTTAACACTTCTCTGAAGTGTTCAACAGATGTGAAAGTATTTTAAAACATGATCATCCCAGAATACATTACCAGCTGACAAATTAAATATCGCCTTAGTCGAGTTTTGTGCAGTTTCTTTCTTTTGAAAACCTTTGCTTGGCTAGGAGACATTTTCATTTATTCTTCCACATAAAAGAATACGTTGACACTTATATAGAGCTTTAAATAGCCCCTCAAAGTTCAAAGCATTCAGCTGTTTTGTCCTCCTGTCCTCAGATAAATTAAAGTTTTAACTAAATCTATTCCTGCAATAAGAGTCTCATAAGCCTATCCGTGTCGCTTCACACATTTGTTTGATGAATGAGACTGTGAGCACATACAGTTATGTGGTTTCTCTAGTGGGTAATGCACTTTTTAGTAAGGATGCTTTCATTAACATTTTTGAGCTGCTACCTTTATTTTCTGTTAATTCCCTCCTCCCACCTCCCAACAAAAAAAGCCCAAACCACTCCAGGAAAGGTTCCAATGCTTGTAAGGGAGCAGAAGGATTAGTCTGTGTCTGTGTGACACAGGAGGGAAAGGATTACACACAGATAAACAGCAGTAATTTCCTAGCAAATAATTATGTTGTGGGCAGTGGTTACATAAATCAGGATCCCAGGTTGCACCGGCATCACAGCACCACTCAGCAGCCTTATGCTCAGGGGAGTGGCTTACACAAAACCCAGAGGCAAGCTGTAAGAGAGCTCTGTCTTTCCTTCTTGCTGTATAGCATCTTGATATTGGACAATTTTCAGTTGGTGGCCACGAAGCTGAGAAGGACAGTGACTCTTCCCAACCCAATGGTTGGTTGTAACCCTTACAGAAGGGATTAACGCACAGAGTAATGTCGTGCAAGCAGTCGACCGCTGTCTTGGCTTTTTCTGTGTAACCCACTTGTCTGACTACTAACAAATGCTGCATTGGTTACATTACAGATCAGAAATCTAAGAATCTACTTCATGATTAAATGGAGACTTTTTTATAATGTTTTATATGTTTAAAGTAACATTGTTCTTCAAGTAAAAGAAAACATAATGGAAGAGTTCCTTAGATAAACACCTTAAAGCATTGCCTTCCAAAAGCTAATCTGGGAACAGGGTGGGAAAATTAATTTCATTTCAAGTGCTCCACAGATCTCTTAAAGCAAAACTAATTTAAGTACCCCCCAAAAAAAATTTGTTTAGTATTTCAGATAATTCTTTCTTAATTCCTGCTTCTACAACTACAAAAAAAGAGAAGTTTTTTACTAAATTCATGGTAAGTAAGTAGCTTATTCAAAACCTTATTTTTAAATTTATCCATTTAGGTTCATTATCATAATTCAGACCATATTCCATTTGAGATCCTTTTCAAGGGTCAATGGCACAGAAGCATGATTTTCTCTACTGCAAAGTTAAGTAGGAAACCTTTTAACCAAGCAAATAGAATTATGGATAATGTTAATAAATCGTGAAATGCTAAACCTTTAATTACCTTCTATTGCCACAGCACAAGATTGAAAATATTAGACTATGATTCTGCATAATACACATGTTGTTTAAATCACTTGTTTAAAATAGTTGAAAGTTGTTAAAAAAAAGTGTCCAGAATTTGAGGAGGGGTGTGAGGGGTAAGGGGAAAGAAGAGGGGGTAACATGAAGGAATATTCAAAGTCTTGTAAGTAAATTTTTTCCTGTTATGAAAATACTAGTGAGAATTTAGGTGATCTTAGGTTTAAGGTTTTTGTTGTTGTTGTTCCTCTACAATTTTCCAGCAGATCTTTCCCCTTTCCAAACCATTTCATTTCTATGTAAACATTGCAACCAAAATGCTGACATCTCCAATGCAGAGTTTTTCCAGGTTTTTCAGCACATCAAATACTTTATGTTCTGATTTTCTGTTCTTGATCAGAAGGAAAAGCTAATTCTGGAATGGCAAGATCTCTCACGAGTGAGCTTTCCTTTCCTCAGCCAGAACGCCCCATGGGCTGCCCCTTGCCCACCCCGCCACACGCAGGTATGCATGCTGCCCACGGCAGTTGCCACCACATCCATCCACCAGCCGAGACACATTCGTTTCTGGTGAAGAGCTCCAAACCATAAGGCTCATGAGTTAAAAATAGTATTGTGCCACTGCCAGACTTTCTCAGGGCACGGCATTCAGAAGTACCGCAGCCTTCTGTGGACCCCAGCAGATGCTGGGACTCCTCTTCCACCCCAAAGGGTAAGCAATGGGTTTCCTTTTAGGCGTGTATTTAGAGTTTAGCTGAATACAGGAACTGAGACATAGCAGAGCAGTAAGTGAAAAGCAATAAGTTAATGTCATTAACACACAGTGGGATCGAGCATTTCATGCAGCAGAAAGGAAAACAGCCAATGGCAGAAGTGAGCCAGTTGCACGCCAGAGGCAACGCAAGACTTAGTACTCCAAACTACATTCATCCCTTTTGATTTCTTTAAATACATGCAACTGTTCCTTTCTCCTGTAATGAGAACATGAAAACATGTTTGTTGGTATTCTAAATAAACTCAAATAGCCTCATTAATCTACCCATCCTGGAAACCGTTATTCCCAGAGACCTGCCAGGCTGAGTCGCCATGTTCAGTGTGCTCCTTCTCCAGCCTTACAAGACAGCAAGAGGAGGGGATTTCCCTGTCAGGCATCTGTGCACAACTGGCTGCACCAGGCTCTCTGGAGTCCACAGAAAGAAAGAAGAACTTCCATAGTGCTATTCCTCTCTCCTTAATGGAGCCGCCAAGGACATCTCCAGAACATATATTCTGGAATATATATGTTATTACACAGGTAACAGAATATATATGTTATATATATTCCCTGAGAATGTATATGCTATTACACTTTCACTTAAAATGCTGCTCACATTTTAGAGCTTTCCTTCTCTAGATTTAGCTGTCAGTCCACAAATAAGGAACTTTCTGCTTTACTTCTGAATTATTTTCTTGATGAGAGTTAGTTCAAACACTTTCAATGTACTATTAAGATACAATAGAAACTGTCTAATGATTATAGATAAACAAGTGTAAGGTATTAAAAACTTCTAAGTAATATTTTAGCATTTAAAAGACCGGGAGATTCAATACTGTTGTCTATTACAAGCTGCTGTTGTCTTGTTTAATACAAGCTGCTATTCTTATAACCCCCTGTGTTAGCCTGAAGCAATTTTAAAAGAGAAGCCTACAAAAACTTCATTTTCTGAACCGAGGACACTTTTTCTAAGAAAAGATGAAAGAATTGTAGTCAGCCAAATTTTTGGATTACTGTTCATTGAGTTCTTAAAGGTATGACTTCAGATTCACTGCAAGTCTTGTGCTAAGCAGCTGTGCACATGTTGTAGCGTTTCTTTTGAGCTGTTGCAACACAGAAGCAACCTCAGGTCAAGAAAACAGAAGTATTTATAGTCTTTGTGATCATGAAGGAAGAACAGAATGTCTAACAGTAGGGCAAGTCAAAACAATTCATCCTCACCCCCTCCTCCGAACTTAAGTATCCAGACCTACACCTTTAGTGTCTCGGTCCGGGCAATGGAGAGGGGCTGGCTCAGAAGCATTAGATTAGCAGTATTGCAAACTCCTAGTTCCAGGTTCCTCACTTATTCTGGGCATTTCTTCCAGATATTCTAAGAAGTGTGAAATAAATACAGAAAAAAAAGAGAACAATTCTCATGTCTCTGCCCATCTCTGACAGTTTCTTCCAGCACTAATTCTAGCATCAATATGGAAAGCGATGAGCCATTTCCCAAAGAACGGCATTAGAAGTAGTTTCACCCAGTTACAGTTTTGTCACAATTAAATGCCCTTGGAAACCTAGGTTAAGAACCTCTGTTTTCAAACAGGTCTTTTTTCAAGTTAAAAGCTGTTAAAAGGTCCTTGAAGACATCCTAAACATCATTCCAGCTCCCCTTCACAAAGGGAGCCAGATGAAGCCATAGCACTACCCAGAACCCCAGCTGAGACCCTGCTAGGGAATTCAGAGAGGAATTCTGATTGAAAACACGGGTGGACCATTGCTCTCTGATCCTTCTGCTCCCTTTGTCCTTTCTGAGATGTGTTTGTTGTCTTTAGTCCCTTCCCTCCTACAATGCCTGGACTCAGAGGAGAAATAGAATAATCACTCCTTAAGCATCACTTTTTTTTTTTTTTTTGACTTCTCAAAATTATTTTGCTTTCGCAGTGACTGTACATAAGATATATATTTATATATGTTTAAAGCTAACAAACCCCACTGAGTCTCACAAGCTTTTACAAGGTACTATAAAAGAATCACACAGCAGAGCAGTGATGTGAAGTCAAAAGGTGAACACTGTCCTCTGAGACCACAGATACATATTCTGGATCACAAAAGTGAAAAAATGTAGTTCAAATTGAAGTCATCTCTTTCCACTGCTTTCTGTTATATTCCTACTGAGACCCCAAATAATTAGGCCTAGATTACTGATGTACCTAAACCAGTAGTGTTATTACAAGCTGAAGCTAGACACCTAACCCATGCAGTCTTAATGCATTGCAAGATCATCAGTGACATGCTAGTCCTCATACAGGCAATTATCTAAAGTTCTGGCTTCTAAAGATCAGTCAGCTTTCACTTAAATTTATCTTTTGGGGGGTGGGGGGAAGCAATCCAGAAAAAAACTGTCCATAACAAGTAATCACGGACTTCATGTAAAGGTCTACATGATCTCACAGTGGCTTTGAGGAATGAATGTAACTGGAATAATCTTTAATTAATAGAATTAAATAAGAATCTGATTTGCCAAATATGTCACAGCAAACCTTACTGCTCAGAATAGAGCCAGTACATAAGAGATTGACATTGATTTCCTCTGAAGTAGGTTATTTTCTTGTGATTATGGAGGGGGGCAGGCAAAACTGACATTATTTCCATATTTTTTTATTTTACTATACTTACAAAGCCATTTCCATCGTCATCAAGGAACGGATATGCCTGCAGCAAAGCATTGACAACAATGTTATATTGCTCGCTGTTAGGATACCTGTGCAAATAAGGTAGAGATGTAAAAGAAAGAGTTTGCATTCCAGACCATACTAGACACTGTCTAGAATCTATACTGATGTACATTAAACTGCTTATTTCTAAGGCTATCGATTCCCCTCCAAAGAGCAAGTGAAATAGCTTGGGGGCTTGCATGAAATCTTCCCGTTTGACTTCAATGGGCTTCATGCCCTCAGCCTCCTCTATTTAAGCAAGTGTATTGAAAAGGATGGCTTTACACTGATTTACAAGTTTTACTTCTGCAGCTAACTTGTAATGCCCCCAAATAATCTGACAATGTTTACTCACAGTGATCCTTGTAGGTATTTTGTCATATCTGCTTGCAGAAATTCAATAATCCTTATTCTCATACTGTGATCAGGGCATTTTTTTTCTGCTAATGTGCACTTGACATCATAAGGTAAGTCTGGCAAAGAGTAGGAACTCATCCACTGCAGGGTCTTGTATCTTGCAAAACATGATTTCAGATTTTTTCTGTAACAGAAAAGATTAAGTCATCACAATCACAGCCGCCTTCTGTAGGAACACAGCTAGAAAGAAAGAAAGAAAGATACAAGCAAAACTCAACACAAAGTTACTGCTGTAGAGATCTGAGGCTTGCTCTCTTGATTTCTGCATAAGGAATACTGACATAAGCCACAACGAGGTTAAAATCAGGCACCAAATGTGAGATGCTTTAATCAGCAGAATCTACTAGAAGGTGGACACTAACTGAAAGCAGGAGGCAGAGCATAGGAAGTCACTGTGGATTTGCAAAATAACTTTCTGTCATCATTTATAATGTGTTTCTTATCAGGTCTGTTAACTTACTCGTGAGAGTAAGCCAAACATCTTAATTGAATTAAATACTACACACAATAATAGCGAAGACTGTTCTCCCAAAGTGGAAAGCAGCAAAGAGGTGAAGGTAGTTATGAGCACAATGGCAGATGATGACAAAGCAGACACAGCCCATAAGTACCCGCAGGTCCTCTCCCAAGAAGACCAACGAATGGTACCATGTACAAATGGCACGACTCAGCCCAAGACAGAACATCACCGCTGGCTGCCCAAGTGCTTCCTACCTCCAGAGAGCCTGCCAAACCCTAAAACTCTGAAGGAACACAGGGTAAAATAGACATAATTTGAGCTGGAAGTCAATCGAGCTACCTAAAAGAAAGGAGGAGTGGTTCTGGCAGCCCTAGACAGCTTCTTGGTTACAGTAGTCCTTACCCAATAAGAACATTCCAAACAAGAGGTGCCCGAGATAACTGAAGAGTCCCGATATGTGTGTGATACCACTGCATTTTATGGCTTCTTTAATTTAATTTAATTTGCAGAAAGCAATTTGGAAACAACTAGCAACCTTAAAATAATTTTTAAAATACAATGCTGTCATTATAGATAGCAAGCATAGACATTTCCTGTGCACAAATACAGATATCTATATCTGAATTAATCCTCTGCATTTCTTTTATATCCACTGAGGAGAGATAAACATCACTGAAGGATTACAGAATGAGGAGACATCTAAACCAGACCAGATGTTCTCTCTCATCTGCTTCTCTCCACTAATTATGAAGGGAATTAAGGCAGTTACCACAGTTGTTGAAATCTAGACTGTATAAATCTCTTCAGAAATGTTTTCACTTGGTAGGTGAAAGCTACTGGCATTGCTTCCAAACTGCTCAAGATTTTGAGTCTGTGAAAGTTATGAAGGAAAATACTGCTAGACTTCAATCAACATACACAAGATGTCCCTGTGGTAGCCTAGAAACAAGAGCTAGGTGTACAAACCAGAGCCCTGAAGAGTTTTAGCAAGGTCTTCATTGGGAGGCTTTTCTGTTGCCAGCCTCTTTCAGGCAAGGATTAAAAAATAAAATCAACAACCAAAACCACACATGCAAAAAAAAAAAAACCCACAACCAAAACCACCAAACCACCACACACCTATGTCAGCCAGTACCTTTAAGCTGGACAAATCAACTGCAATACCAATGGAGGAACACTTGAAATAGTTTAGTTCACAGCACTTTGAAAGATTACTATTTATCTGGGAGACAGGTTATTATGGGTCCCTATAGCCATAGTTATAGCATCAACACCTTTATGAGGAGGTTAGCCTATAGTTCCCATAACCTTGATGACCTGGTTATGCCGCCACACTATTTTGGTATCTTTTAAAATAGGTTGGTAGTTTTCAGGCTGGCAAAAGCTCTACAGCCATGACACAACTTCACCAACCCCAGTGTTACCATGAACTATGCTCTGCTGGGAAAAAAAAAAAAAGGTACTATTCTGATCATCATAATTATACTAACAGTAATAGTACTCACAGCACTACCACTTTCCCATACAAAACAGGTACTGAAAGGCCAGTGTTGCTGCTTCCCAAGCTCCCAGATTTTATGAGACACAGAGGGTTAACAACAGATGCAACATGTAGTGAACTTCTATCAATACTCTGCAGTCTCAAAAGAAGGGAAATCTGCACATGAAGTTACAAACAATCCACACAGACACACTCATGTCCTTTTTTGGAGATAAATTAATACACAAATGGAAAAATAAAACCCAACCCGGATTCTGACATCGCTTGGAAATGCCTCCTATGCAAATAAAGTGCAGATGTTCAATGTAGCATCCATGAGGAGTTCTGCAGCCTAGAAGAATCCTGTACTTTTGCCAGCTGTACTGCTGAAAGTGATATCAGACAGGCTGCAAGCTAGTATATATCCTATTTTCAACATGCTCTCATTTAAACTAACTCAAAAATGTACAGTAATTTGTGGCTGAGTGGCACTGATGTTCCTGTTGTTGCTAATACCAGTGACGTTGAATTGCCATTTCAAAAAGAAGAAAGGTTTTGCAGGCTGAGTTCAGGCAAACTGAATTGTTCTCATTTCCTTGAAGAAAATAAGATTTTCTTGGAGTTAGGATGGCTAATAGCCAGGGAGGCATAGCTAACTCTGCGCTCCTCCACCTGTCCCCTCACATTTGCCAGTTCAACAAAAATGCTACCAATTCCACTTCTCAGCCTTACCCAAAACACAAAATACTTTGTTGTCCAAACAAGATCCAAAAATTCCTTTATGCAAGAGATTAAACTTTTAACTAACTTTTATTGAAGCCCTCATTGTTGGGCAGTCATGTTAACTATGTGCAGTTATATATCATAGGGAAATACAAGTTTGTTTTAAAAGAAACTCAACTCCACACTAAAATTTATCCCCAGAAATACTCACAGGCAAACTTGTTCAACTAAAAGAGTAGTTCAGTTAAACTATTTGTGAATTGTGATTTATGCTGATAGCCAATAAGGTCCTTGATTGTGGAGAACAGCATTACAACCAGAGATTTAAGTACAAAACCAGCCTGTTTCTAACCATCCCTCTCTGATCTTCCAGATGACCTGAGACAGAGATAAGGTCAAGATCCCAAAACACAAATTAATACATCTTTTTCTCTCTAGGTACTCAAGACATTTGATGCTGCAGCTGAACCAGTCTGATGGCCAGCTGCTGCCGGATATCAGTGTCCTTCTCTCTCCCCACTGTCATGTGTCTCTATCCCTTTCCTACTGGTATTGGGACACTCTTAACCCTGCAGCAAGTTACTTCAAGGAGGTACAGGGATGAAAGTCTTTATTTTTCTTATTGGTTTATTTTTCTCCTAGTTCAGGTCCCCAAAATAACTCCCCATGAGGTGAGACAAACACCAGGGCAGATGAAGCAAACTGATCTCTGTTTAGCTCCAACACAGCACTGCATCCTAAGAAGCATCTCCTCAGTAAGGACACAACTACTCTTAGAGCTTTTGACCACTCAGCTTTCACCAACAGCCACTATCCTTACTGTACTGAGTCACAGCTTCGTTTCACACAGCTATTTCTTTCTCTGGCTCAATGACAACCTTACGCTGTTCACACTCAGCATGTAGTTTTGTCTCAGTAAACAAAGCAGCATAATTTTCAGAGGATCTATTTGTCTCCTTCAGCTGGCAAAAAAAAAAAATGCTTAACCAAAAAACACCACCAAACTCTGAAAAAAAAACGTTGGAATGAAACAAACATTAAAAAAAACAAACCACCCGCAATAAAACCACCTCAAAAACACCTGTTTTAATTATCTACCCTCTAAGAGCATTAATCCCAAAGAATATCTTGCTGTTCTGCCAAAAAGGCAAAGATTTTACACACTTGCAGCATCACACAAATCATTCTATCAAGGTTTTAGACTGCACTGAAGAGCAGTGAGTGAACACAGCACTGTGGTCTCCATGCTCAGTGTCCTGTGCAGCCTCACGCAGAGACAGAGTAGACTGAATTAGCCCTAACAAATCAGTGTAAATAATCTTGTCATCAATACAGACAGCTTCATCAAGATAGCTGTGCAAAATGCAGTGGATACCTAAAAACAAGTCCAAGTAAGAGATTGATTTTTTCATTTTTAAGCCTCTGATCATACTGATAAGAAGGATCTAGTTGAATTCCTTTAGGGAAAAAGACAAAAAACCCAGTGACTTAAAGGCCAGCTGAGTACATGCATAAGCAGGCTGTGTTCCACATGCCTTTCTTATTGTCTACTTTATTGAAGTCCACTAGACTACGGTACCTGTTGCTACATCTTGTATTGGCTCAGGTCCCAGTAACCTCTGAGCAAAATCTTGCTGACATCAATGGGTTTCCACATTCAACACATCCAGATAAACCTCGGCACATGGATGGAGCCTCAAGAGATTCCAAATTTTCACATGTGATGGTCTAACCTTTCACATGCCTACACCAAACACCAGCAAGAGACTCCTGTCTGAAGATTCATAGACTGGGAAAGAGTCCACATCTGCATAGCCAATCAAGAAAGACACACACAGAAAAAAAAACCCACAACCAAAAAGCAAAAACCCTGGAACTTGCAGATGTGAAGAAAGGAAGGAATAAAGAGTCTGCAGCTGTAGAAAGTGTTCCTTTTCCCAAATACACATATAATACGTTTTGAACTGTATGACAACATTTAAGGTTGCAAAGGTTGTTTCCATCAAAAGCCAATAAAATATGATGGATGATTAAATATGAAAAGAAACTATTTTTCCCCTCTCAATAGTAGGATAAAGTAGGGGCACACTCTTCTAGTCACAGGTCTGAGATCTGTGCCCAAAAGATTCTCAAGCATTTCTTCTTCATGTGCTTTGCTGCTGTTTCCTACTTCCCAGCACAAATGCAGTTCCCCAGTTTATTCCCTGGAGCCCGGTATTTACAGTCTGCCTGGGACTTGACGATGTCTTTTACTTTTTCAATTCCCACTGAACATAGGAGCAGGAGTACTTTAGCCTGGACAAGAAGTTACCCACAGCAGCATCAGCAAGGCTGTGGCATGGGAGACCACAGACAACGCCAGATATGCCCCTTTCGCAGAGCGACTCCCACTTCAGCTTGTCCTGTGGTACCCGTGCTACAGGAACCAATATGAGCACACAGATACAGACAAAATTAATCAGCTTTAAGAAAAAAAAAAAAAGTTTACAAGACACAGATAAGCTTCTTCTAGAGGGAGTAAAAATTTGTTGACAGCTTCCATTCTGAGTAGCTGCATCATGTAAGCAAAGGCTCTGCACTTCCATCTCATGCGAGGGCAGCAGCTATAGGTTACAGATGGGGGGAAGAAAGAAAAAAGCTCCTTGGGGAATCTGACTGACAGAACTGCCAGCTAAATCAGGCCATTTTAAAGAAAAAAGGGCTTATTTGCATTCACCCCGTAAGATGTGTGATGCTATATCCAAAGATTTTATATATTTGGGATTTTTTTTTTGTTTTATGGCTGTACTGGAGCTTAACAAGGCAATGCTGTTAGCATCTCCTGCAGGTCTTAGTTAAGACTTGGCTTATTTCTGGTGTGGAAGAAAGGAGATTTAACTTTTTTTTTTTTTTTTAAATGAAGACTCACGACACTATATCAGTAATTTCAACTCTACTGAACTCAAGTGCTCCAAAACCATAAGTGAGATGCCTTGACTTCCAGCGAGAAGATGATGTGTTTTATAGCTCTTTTTTTTTTTTTTTAATGTTCTGTTTGGTTTGGGTCTTTAGGTCTAGTTTAGTATTCTTAAGCTTACTGATGCAATAATACAGATATGAAACACTGACTTAACGTGGCAGAAATTCTCACAACCACATAAATCAAAAATCTAAATTTAAAGAACTTTCCCCAATCCCTACACAAGTCAAACCCTACAGATATAACACTTTTATGAAGATGGAATGAATAACAATTGAAGTGAAAAATATCAGGAGACATCAAAATAAAAGAGACCGTATCTTCTGCTAAGATACACCATTCAGCAGGGGCATTTTCTTTGGAAACAATAAATAGCTTCAGAAGTATGAAGACAAATGTATAAAAAGATTCAATCACTATCAAAATTAATGGGCTAGATGCAATTTATGGATTTTGAATCCCTAAAGTTGTCGAGAAGGTATAATCAAAAGAAACTTCCGTTATCTGTACGCCTGAACAAAACAGACATTTCTTTCCTTCTATTATTGATCGTTGTGGAATACTTAACATATGGGTTTACAGCTTTTTTCATGTTCACATGAACTGGAAAAAAAATCATTACACCTACTAGAAATAATCATGATTATATCAACAATAAGGTTGGAAATAGAAAAGTTCGAGGCCATCAGGGCTGGCCGGGAGATCAGTTATCCTGCTGGTGCACATAAGCCTGCTCTGAGCAAATTACTTCTAGGCGTTCAGACAGTAAATCTCTCACACAACACTCAAGAGAGCTACAGAACACATTTTTATAGAAAGAATAAATGCACAAAGAAACCTGTATGAGGACATCACTCTTGAAGGAAAACAGCTGGACCATCACATTGGAAACAGTGAAAGAGAGCTATGTTAGGGATGTCATTTGATAAACACACACCTTGAGGAAAGGCAGACAGGATGTATAAACCAACCAATAAAAGGTTGATTTTTCACAGCAATGTCAGGTGTTTACAAGTAACAACGGCCTCTGGTTTAGCAATGAGATGAACACCAGGCTGCCAGGAGCCATCAAACTGTTGGTACTCCGATACAGAAAAGCAGGTATAGGGAAAATACATGTATCCTCTACAGCTATCATGTTGTCTTCACAGAAAAGCACTACTTCAAGTTTAATCTTCTTGGGTTAAAAAGACTGTCTGGTTTTATTTCTGTTGTGGCCAGCAAAGAGTTATTCCACTGAGACAGCCTTTAAGCCTCATCTGAATATACATATGCACAATATCAGTACATGAAGGATAAAGTTCTACAATTGCTGCATCCACTTATTCTTAATTTTTGTGTTTAAACAATCTTCTTTGTTATTTTTGTAATATCTGGTAGTACAGAAGGGTATATTAATTCAGTTGTTAGGGCTGTCTACACAAGAAAGATGCAGAGAAACTTTGAGCCAGTTCACCAGTGCTAATAATTCATTGCAAGCAATGACAAGAGGCTAAAAGTGTAACCCTGACTAAATATCAACCATCTGAATTGTATATTTGAACCAACTCCGCTGAACTAACCCTTGGCAGAATTGACTGCTGAAGTACTTTTATGAATTGCTCTGCCACCAAAAAAAGTGAGTGAGGTGGGAAACCCCGCTAGAGAAAAGTTGAAGCCGTCATTGTTCTTAGCTACTCTTCCGAATCTGGCTTGGCTGACGAGAAGTGGGTACCTACCCTCCTTCTTATTCAGAAGAAGACGGTCCAGAGTGTTTTATATAAGGAGGTGGTTCTGCAAATAACTATAGCTTTCATTTTCCCAATAGTTAGAATGGGAGATGGAGGGGAATGAGAAATACATGCACAGAGTTAAAACATTCCAAATATAAAGCAATGGAAAAGACCCACCATTTAATCCAACAGAGACATCAGATTAACATTATGAAAAATAATCCACCATTAATCTGACGTGAAAGGAAAACTTTTCACTATGTACATAAATCCATAGTCTGGAATTCGAGTGAAAAAAAAAACCAAAAAAAACCAAAAAAACAAACAAACAACCCAGCTTTAAAAGTAAGGATATTAGCAGAACAGATGGGGGAGGGAGGGTACTTCTGTACTGTAGAGAAAGCAACTTTTTCTGTTTCCATAATCAGATTTCTAAAACAAACACCTTGTTCGACCCTTCACAACCTGCTTATAGACAGCATAATCCCCTCAAGAACATAAAACACGTCCAAAGGTAGTATATAGTTAGGGATGAACCTAGTGCAGCAGTTAATGGATGTGAGTGCTGTTCAAGTTCCATCCTCAGTCAGTTAAAACAGCTGTTTTGGAGAAGGACATTTGCCACCTTCTCATCTGACCTTTAAAGAGAAGGTCCCTTCAACCCAAACCAATCTGTTTGAGGGGTTCTGGAGGGTATTTCCCTCCTCTTCTGCCCTTTTACCCCATGATGAACTGGCACTGCTCTTCCCCAGTGCCTTTCCCTTAACAAGGTCTTTGAAAGATGCTACTGAATACCTTTGCCGAAAACATTTCTTAAAGCCAGACTATTCTGGGTTATGCTGAATCACACAATCCATTTAAAACTCTTTACACAGCACAAAGAACATTACTCATCATTAATTAAAATAAGCATCCTTTAGAAGTACAGGCTAAAGACCATCAATGAAAGATTATTTTAATGGTTTCTTCTGAGGGGTTAATTATTTGAGGTTGTTTTGTTGGACAGGATGCTGGCAGAACTGGGTTTGTGTTTTGTTTTGTTCTTCTGATTCTCATAGCAGAAATTTAGTCTAAAAATGTTAACTATGTGATTCATTAAACCCTTCTTCTGTTCAGAAAGCCTCATCCCTACCTCCCTGTTACTTTTTTAAAGTAATAAAATAGACATTTAAAAAGAAATATCTCCCCTTATCACTTAATATAAGACTGGTAATGAGGCCATCAGTCACATCTATGGGGGAGAAATTCAGCAGCCGGGAGTAAAGGAAGGTAATGACCAGCAGAGAAACCTTTGCAAAAAGGAAAACAATTGCCTGGAAAGAGGAACAGGACTCAAGCAACACCAACTGCCCATCTCAAAGGGGAAAAGTATGTGTAGGAACAAAACCAAACAAACAATAACAAAACTGCCTGGCCTTGCCTTAAGAGTGAGCGAATGGAACCAACACGCCTACCTTCCAGTCCTATGTTTAAGGTACCTCAAGCACATAATTTTTTTTTAATTGTCTTATTCCACTTTGTAACGACTACTTCACCAGATTGCTACTGAAAATACACCTGTGAAAGAGGATTTTTTAGAAACTAGACAAATAAATATGTTTATATCTTGCTCTCCACACGAGACAACGTGAGATAGCGAGCAAGGACTGAGGCAGAGAGCAGAAAACACATTTGAATACTGCATTAAGTTGAACCCTAATAAACTCTGCTCCTGCTGTTTTCCAGAAATACCTGAAATTGGCCCCCAATAATTAGGATCACTTTTTACAAAACATCTGCTTAGTCTTAACAAGGCAAAAAGAAGAGTTTATGTAATTTTCCAAAGGTAAGAAAAATTTAGTAAATGCGTTATATAGACTCACTTTTGTTTTAGTGTTCTGTGATCATTTAGTCCTTTTTCAGCTGCGCACAGATTCTTTTTCTGCTCCACAGGACCAGCAGAACTAAACATTTGTCTGTCAGTAGCCCTGAAAAAAAAAAAAAAAAGGGACAGGGTGGGGGGGACGAAGGGAAGAAAAGAATTTTCACTGTCAAGTTTGACCCCACATATAGAAAAGATGTATTTCAGGGTTCTAAAATACCAGTGGCAAAAATAGAAAAGGAGAAAAATTAATATATTAAATAGTCATGATTTTACGTGATGCTGTCTCTTAATCTATCTCTCCATTCAGTTATCAAACTCCAACACATTTAAAGGGAAAACTGTAAATGATGCTGGCTAGTAACATTCTAATTGCTACACAGTTACAGACCCCAAGAAAATAAACCTTCTCAGCACTGCAGAGTGACTGCAGTCTTTGTAGTTTGGCATCTCCAAATCTCTGAGGGTAACAAGTCATTAAAATATGCAAGAACAGGGGGAGATGTAGAGCATTATAAGGTGGTTTATATTCAACTAGACTTGAACATGCATTTTTCCCTAAGGGTTAAACCTTTGGTTCAAGAACACTTACTGAATTTGCTTTACCAACAGTCTCCAACTTTTAACTAAATCAATTAGGAAACAGCACCAAGAGAGGCCAGAAAGGTATTATCAGAAGTTTCACTACTGCAAGCAGAAGTGCTGAAGCCTTCTCTAGGCTTGCTAGAACTAGACCTAGAGAAATGTCAATGCACACTGAAGAACTAAGCATTCCCCAAGTTACAACACCTGGAAGTCTTATAGGATGTCAGGGTTCTTTTCTGTGCCTCATCTCTACCAAGCCTCTAAACTACAAAGATGCTTTATAGCCTCCTCCAGCCTCAGCTACTCACACATGAAAGGCTATTATTGGAAGCAATCATAACATTGGCCAAGTTTCTAAGTGAATTTTCCCTTTTTGATGAATCAACACATCTCTTTTTCAACTATCCAGTTCAAAGCAGAAAAATCCAGTATGTCCTCTACACATCCCCACAAAATAATCAACCTTGGAATTGGAAAGCATTTTGATATTTACCTAGTAAACCTCTGGATTTACCATCTGGTAAAGCCTCCTCATATACACATAATAAACAGTTTCTGTTACATGACCCAGAACACTTAAGCCTTACCAGTGACCAACACAAGATGCTCTTCTCACGTCCTAATCCAGACTAGTGGAGATTTAAATCCTATTCCGTGTTCCTTCACAAGTCCATTACTTCCATGTTCACCTACCATAATCAAAACTCCATGGCCAACAAAAAAATTTCATTCTTTTTCTAGCAGAGATGCAAGCTCAGCACAATTCACACATGGCTAGATGGCGTGCCAAGGACGTGGCCAGACAGGAGTGCAAGAGCCAGCACTGCAGATATTGTTCACGCAAGAAATACAATAGGGAAGTACCACTGGCAGATCTTGGAAGCTCCACAGTGGTTTCAGTTAACCCAAAAGGAGACTGCCATGGGGCTTTCTCCCCTGCCCTTAGGCTGATCAGGGTCTTCTTCACCCTGGTGCTGGCAGGGTGAGAAAGTTGTGGCAACTGGCCTGACCAAGAAAAAAAAAATTCTACAAAACACAAAAGGTGGTGGGTCTGCACCTGGCTCAAGCACCACAGGAGGTCTACGAAAAGGTAGATTCAGTTTTCACAGTTATCCCCTGCCACTTGAGGGGCCATGTATTCAGCTATGGGTGCTACCAACTCTGAACCTTAGTGAGGTGACTGCTCATGCAACCATGTTGGCAATTCAGCCTGACACCACTGGGCAACAGAGAAAATGCGAGTTCCCTTCACAAATATTGTGGATCTATAAATTTTTGGTTTTGTCCCATATTCTGTTCCTCTGTGTCAAAGCAACTTATGAAATAAAGTAATTATATTGTATTGCTTCAAACCAGTGTCTCATATACTTTATTCTAGCCACAAGCCCTTGAATTAGGTCAAAAGAAATTATCCTTACAGGATTTTGTTCAAGATGTACCAAACAGACAAAATAATTTCAAAACTACATCACTAGGACAAGCACTCCAGTGTTAAGAAGTGAGATTTACAGCTACTAGCATGCAAGGATAGAGCTTTTAGTTTTATAATAAAATACTATTTTTTACTGTAAGAGCTTTTTCATCTTTCTATATCCCAAACCACCTGGAATATCTTGATTTTTTTTAAATTATCCTAAAACATAAGACTGAATGCACTTCTAAAACACACTTGATTTTTAATCTGCAATTCTTGACTCTGACACAGAAAATGTTTCAGAAACAGCAGCTCAATTATCTAACTTTCCTGTAAATAGAAGAATACCAGCATCTCAATTCCCAGGCAAGATGACTAGGTAGGGAAAGATTTTAAAGTGAGTTATATTTGTTAATATTTGAGCTCTCCAGCAGCTTTCTCTTTTGGAATCTGCAGAACTTCACAGAAAATCTGTGCCCTCACACTACTGCATACTTTTCATGGGACAGCAAGGCCAAACTTGCAAGACTGGAGAAATACAGGGGGAACATTCACACCAGAGATGCAGTCTCAACAAATGTCCCTAACAAGTCAGGGGCGAAATCTAAGTATAGATAATCTAAGTATTGATGGCAGCATTCAAACTTCACTAAGCATAAGGATATGCTTTCTCCCACCCTACCCCCGCTGTAATCAGTCTGTATCTACCACCCTTTGGAACAAGTACAGAGCCTGCATACAGTAGTCTTCTTCACAGCAGACACCTGCCCCACCTCCTGTCAAGAGGGAGCTTCATATAGCTCAAGCGAGGCAGCATCCTGGTGCAAAGAACTGAGACCAGCTGCCTACTTCAGGTTATGAGAAATCATACATATGGTGACACTACCCTCTTCCCTCCAATGATGCAGGACCATTTACACAAGAGACTTTATAAATACTTCCACAAGGACAGGAGGCTGTGTTAGAATAGCTTAGTTCTGCTCAGTTTGGTTGCAAATAACCAAGAGGTCACCATTTACCATGCTTTGGTTTGCAATGCATGGTCATCTCAAGAAGACACAACCTGACCACTCTGCCTTCTTTTAGCTCAAGACAAATGCTACAGAGGATGCTCAACAGACCTACTCCTATAGGGCTCCTACTGTGCAGTAATGCAGTCAGTGTCAGTCCTTTCCTTCAAAAAGGTACATTTTTGCATCTGTGGGAAGCCATTAGCTACTGTCAGGACTCAGGGTTAGAAAACATCTAGAAAGAGTAATTCTGCAAGACTTCGAATACATTGGAATGGAGTGGAATCAAACCAATCAACTAAGCCACACTAAAACACCCAACCAAAAAAACCCCACAACAAACTTCTGTCATCCTCCCCCAAAGAACCCCCAAACAGAAAAAAAGAAACAGTGTTCAGCCAGGAGCCACAACTTGCTCAATGAAGACACTTTGTGGCATTTCTTTTCTAAAAATTTGTCTAGTTCCACACAGTGGGGTTATTAAATGCTTAAATCTAGACCAAAGTCGGAGCTTCATTTGAAAGACTGAGTTTAAGTACACCTGAGACTAATACTGTCTCTGACCAAATTATTATCTTATGCCAAGACTTACAATCTTTCAAATCAAGTGCTTCAAAAGCTTAAGATTGCATATACAGAAATCCTAACTACAGTGAAAACCTGATAATGCTTCATCCCAATGAAAACTAGGTACTAGAACTGATAATGAACACTTTGAATTAATTAATGGTATCATTTAGGCCCCATTTAAAACCACAAGGTAATAACAGTATTTTGCATTTCATGTTATTAGAGATATTTCAAGTATATAAAAAAGAAGAAAGACAGTTAAAAGTTACAGCTGAAGAGCTAGTAAATGACAGGTTTAAAATACTGTAAAATATAATACAACTATGCCCAGAGAGATATTTTCTGTCCTATACAAACTCACCCATTGATTACTTCTGGAAATTTGGAATAAGCTGTTTCACAACAATATGTAAGCGATTCTAGCCCACTTTTTTGTTTCTGGTATTTATTAATCAGGTCCATTAGCACTGCCTGGTGCCCAATCTTCTTCACCAGCTGCTGCACCATACGATCGTTAAGAGCCAGAAGAGCTGCTCCACTTACTTCTTCTTCTGTAGATTGAAGGAAATTAAAGAAAGAAGTACTGTAAAATAACTTTCTAGTTCCAGCAACATTCTGTATGCCTAAAACCATGCTGATGGAGGACAGGCCAAGGGCAAGGATGCTTTCCGGTGATGATGATCTTCAACTGCTAGAAATATGTTGGTTTAGCTACTGTCCTTTCCCAGGCAGTGCCAGGAATCCTAATCAGTGGCCAGATACCTTCCCGGACAAGAAGCTAAGTCTGAAGCACGTAGTAGCAGGGAGCTGACTGTATTAATACTTGGTCCAGCCTTGCTTAGACCACAGCAAACTGTTGCTTTGTTAATGAAGAAAAGCAAACTTCTAAAGAAAGCAGCAACAAATAACCTGCTCAACAGTTTTGCATGCGTTCTTTTGTCGAGTGTTTATATACTCAAACATAAAACATTTACAGGCTACAGCTGCATTATTTCAAAGGATTTATGCAATATAAAATAGGCCCTGTCAAGCCCTTTACACTGCCAGCTCTGATTCGAGGTGTAACTATTTATATAAAGGTTTAATCTTATCCTCCAACGTTTCTCAGAGACGTCACAATAAATCTGCACTTATTTTGATTTATCAGACCTGCATCAGTCCTCACTCTAAATACACTTCTATAAGAGTCTGAAGTTAGCATATATATATGTGCACATGCCCCAAAACAAAGCAGGCAGTGCCAATTAAAAGGCATAGAAAGATGCACTAAGCAAACCCCACACAAACAGACAATTGCTTACCACGAAACTTAGGAACTAGTTGTCCTAAATTTCTCTGCCTCAACCAGTTGCAGACTTGCTCAACCGACCAGTTTTCCATGTTCAGGTGCCGCAGCGTTAATTCGCCCTGTGGAACGAAAAGAGGATTACTTTCATGCTGAGCTCCAAAACGAACGCAGACAAGTCATAGGAGATGAATGCGCTTAGCAAATAACATTACATTTACACGCTCTGAATAAAATAGTACAAAACAATCCAAGTGATGCCTGTTGCAAGTGGCCGTTCCCTTGGATCGATCTCTCCTTCCTCCGCCTTCTCTCCCTTCCCCGCTTTCCGTCTGCACTGACACAGCGTCATTCCTTATAAAACGCGACCCGCTCCAGTACCATTAACACCCAGGTTTCCACACAGAGAAGAAAAAAAGTGTGAAATTCACCACCACCAGGCTCATCAGGAAACGGCTGACATTTACAGAAAAGAAGGAAAAAATCCCAAACCAAACCCGCCACAAACCCTCACAACCCCAACGCCATCAGATAAGAGCCTGCCCAATGTTTATAGTAAATGGAAGTAAATGAAGCTCTTTAACCCTCCCTGCACCACCAGGCAGGTACTTGAGCAAGTACTTAACCCGCAATTACCAACAGTCAGGAGCCAGAAAGCCCCTGGAAGATAGAGAAGGGGACTGCTCGCTAATCCCACCCCCCAGGCTCCGGCGCTCCCGGGAAGGCGCTGCGCAGGGAGCCGGTCCCCGGCCGGGGAGCGGACTCCGGGTCCCCGGGGGGATCGGCGCAGCTCGCACCGTGTGCCCGAAGGACTGGCCGGAGTCTCGAAGGGGTACATCGCATGCCAAAATCCACAGCAACCTTCTCAAGAGAAGATCTTCTAAAGAATTTTAAAGACAAACCTTACTCTGACGGCTCCTTGACAGGAGAAACTTCTCTCGGAGGGTGATTTTCTTATTAGCGGTTTTAGCTCTACTACATCGAGAGCTCCATGACTATGTTTGCAACCCATACCAAACAATACTAAACTTGTTTTTCAGATGAGAACCCAAGTGTCTCGCACTGTTGGCCAAACTTTCTTACTTCAGATACGTCCACGACCGTACCCTGAGCCTGCAGTGAGCTCCGGGTAACACGAGGATTCACTCACACAAACCTCATCAGGAGCTGCCTGCGCCACCAAAAAATGGCAGACCCTCCTTGAATAAAAGTACTTCCATTTTCACCCTTCAAAAGCAAAAGTCCAACCCCCACCCCCAATAGGGGCACTTCAGGCTATGCTCTTGTGCCAATAAACTTCAGTAACTTAAAAAGGTTAAGTTTAAGAGGAATGTCTTTCTGAATTACATGAGTGGATTTAATCTGATGACAACAGTAGCCATACAACTCCTCCCCCAGGCTAAGCAGCAATAACAGGGTGTGAAAAGTCATTATTTGCTGAGAACTCTGGTGTAAATTAAAAATCACACCTTCCTGTCACACTTCTTACTTCCTTGCAGAGTGGGGCAAAAAAAAAAAATAATAAAAAAATCCAAAATCTTGTAAGATAAAGCCAATTGCAAAGCAGAAACATATTTGCTTTAATAACCAAGCACTGTAAAAGTAGAGATACATCAAAATGGTGGCAAGGTCACTGCGTCACCCTCCTAAGAGTAGCATCCTGGCACAGTCCCGCCAATACAGGCATCCAGATGCCAACGTTTCAAAAAGTATCAAGAAAACTATAGCCCCGCACAATTATACATTCATCCCCGAGCAGCAAAATGTTTCCTTGTGGAAATGCAGGCAGTGCACCGTGTAGAGGCTGTTTAAAAAGAAAAATTAAAATTAGAGGCTGTTTAAAAAAAAATAAATCAGATTATGTTTGTTAAGGGCTACTACACACAGATGCTTGGAAATGCTTCCCAAAAGGAATTCACTTATGTGAATATGCTGTAGATAAAGAAATTCGGCAAAGAGCACACCAGTCTTCTAACAGCATTATGGAGGCAATGAGAAAGGCTGATCACAGATGTTGACATTTGTCTTCCTAAATGATTGTGATGCCGTGAAAAGCCGAAATCAAAACTCTTAGTGACACTTAAGCCGATACTCTTTACTGCAGCACCCAGGACAGATCGCTCCCCGCAATGTGCACGCCGTAAAGGGTTAGTAAGCACACAGCTTATATGCAACACATATATGCATAGTCATAGAGCTGCCAAGCAATGGTTAGTTTTTCCATTATGAGAGCTCATTATCACCCACTCCCGCATGCATGCTATAATTTCTTGGTGGTCCGCGAAGATATTTGATGGTCATTTCCTCTATTTATTCCTCTCGTTACATGTCCTTTTGGTGAGTTTCAGCTTTTGTCTCGTTAACAAAGCCAGGAGCTGGTTCCGCAGACCTGAGGCGCCTCCTGTTCTTTGTCCCTTTACCACTTAATCACTCCTTTCTCTGGGATAAATTCTTTCCCCTGAGGTGTCACAATGCACACAGTGTGCTAACATTGTAGTCCTTCAGGAGGAACTTCACACGTCCTTTAAGCAGTTCCTTACTGAAGTTTATTGACCAGATTAACTACTATTTATTGTGATTTTCACTTCAATTTATTGTAGCATCATCAAAAACTATCCAAGGAATTAAGTTTACCACTGTGCCTACTGTGGTAAACCATGTGAATATTTGTATTCTTTAATCAACTCTTAAGAGTCAGAACGGCAAACCAACAACGGCAGTATATCAGCAATTTACAGCATACCGTCAGGTCAATTCAGGCAGTGCTAAGTGTGAGTGATCCTTGTCTGTTAATAAATACAGCAAATCATGGTGACTCATTTCTCCAAACACCTACGGTCAATGTCTATCATTAGGATTTAATAAGCCCCACTTAATGAAATGAAATAAAAAAATAAATGAATGAAAATAATCCCCTGGGATGAGTCAGGGCAATGCTTGCTTTTACTGCGAGATCTTTCAAGATGGAAGAATGAAATCTTGGTTCTTAATCAAACCAGATTTATCTATGGTACAGATTTCTGCTGATGCAGAATGCAAAATAGCAAGAGGTGAGGTTCCTGACCAGCATGCCTGTGCTGGCAGTTTCATACTAGGCTTGCACTGATTTACCATGCAGCTTGTTCCATAAGATATAATGAGATACCATCAACTTGAAGTGACATTTCTAAATGAATAAACACATATGTCAAAACATTTTAGATAGTGACTTATTGTATCGTCTTTACATATTGACTTATGAGAGAGTTCACGGCAACACAAATACCTCAGAAATACAACTGGCCTTTATATGGATGTCACTGAGGTCAGAATTAAGGTTAATTTTAGTACATTCTAGTACATTCTAGTACATTCTAGTACATTCTAGTACAAGAGTGAGGAATGTGAAGTGCACACATCTGTACATCACAGCTGCAAGGCAGTTTATACAGGACCAGGTCTCAAAGTTGTGAGCATGGTGAGTAGAAATTGGTTCATACCAAGGATATAAGCAAAGTGTCCTGTGTACATTTGCTTGATGCCATCATATTTTGGATTTAACTTTTTACCTTTGTATGCATTACAGAGATATATTTTCTTTCCACAAAGCATTGCACTGAACCCTAACAGAGATGGCTGAAAGAAGCAATGTGATGGGAGGAAAAGAAAAATCAAATACTGACGTGGGAGCAAGCCTCAAAATGCACATTTAATTTCTTATTTCTATGCTATTTTAGGGTAAGACATATGCAGCTGCACAATGAGGAGACAAACAACATTCAGCGGATGCATAAGAAAATCAGCATCACCTAGGAGTAAGGCTATGTAAGAAGAAAACATGCACAGCCATTGCTCAGATGTAGATAAAGGGGAAGAAACCAGACAGCCCTTCTAAACCTTGATGGAAGTTAAGGGACCTTTCAAGGTTTCTGAATATGCCCTAACTATTGGGCTTATCCGGCAGAGAAATTCCTCTGCTGCAGGAATTGCCTCTGAAAAATATTTATAAAAAAAAAATCAACTCTTTCCTGAATATATGTGAATTTGATTAAATACATCATTTCTCGTGTCCAAGGTTTTATTATGTGAACTTTCAAAATATTTTCATCTCTTCGGTACTACTGGAAAAACTAACTATCCCAAAAGTCAACCCAAGTACCAAGTTTGTCTCTCTGTTACAGCTGTACAAGTTTTTTTGTAATTAGAAAGGAAGAAAACAAAGATAATTTAGCTGTGGTTTTAGGTTATTAAATAGTCACACAGACCAGACTGTCTTTGATATCAGTGTCAACACTGTGCAAGCATACATTTACCTATAGAAGAAAATGCCTTTAGTTTTTAAGAACACATCTCTGGAAATTAAGCTCTTGTAAAATGAAAGCCTTTTACATTCAACTTTAGGAAAACTGTGTCAAATGAAAAATACAAGGTTACTGGATACTGAGAACAACAACAAAAAATAATCAAGCAAAGGTTAGGGATTCATGAATCACAAAAATTAAATCTTCTATACCACAAAGAATGCAATCAGGCTGAAGGTCTTCAGTACAGCACAGGCCTTGATTCAGAAGACTAAAAAAAAGATATTTCGTTTGTAAGCGGTATCACACTGACTTTTTTTTTTTTTCTTAGAAGAGTATTACAAATTTCTTACCAGGACCATCAGGCCACTGTTCCTTGGCAAATGACTCCAGCTCCCATTACTGGGCAGTGCACAGACCTGATTCCAGGGTATCCTCAATCCCACCAGTCATGATCCAGCCCTCTTTTTGGTATGGGTGGGGTTTGGATGGATTGGTACCTTTAGCCAACCCTGGCCAGTTGGGTGGGAATAAATAGTGGAACCATATCTTGAGCAGATGCAGATTTACAGATTCACAGAATGTTAGGAGTTGAAAGTGACCTTGAAAAATTATCCAGTCCACCCCACCTGCCTGAGNGAAGAGCCTGGCTCCATCCTCCTGACACTCGTCCTTTAAATATTTATAAACATTAATGAGATCACCCCTCAGTCTCTTCCAAGCTAAAGAGACCCAGCTACCCCAGCCATTCCTCATAAGGAGGGTGTTCCACTCCATCATATTGGTAACCCTGTGCAGGACTCTTTCAAGGAGCTCTATGTCCCTGTTTAACCGAGTAGAGATAAGCGAAGTATTACAGCTATAAATATTTCTATCTTAATGGAGCATTGATTTGTAAAGTTAGGCCAGAAACCCAGGCTGTGAGTAGCAGCTATTCCATCTCCAAAGGAAAAAAATATTGGGAAATAAACCCGTTTGCTTTCTCTCAAATCACTTTTGCTTCAATTGCTCTGCTTCTTGCAAGGTTGCTCTTGGTCTCCATTCAAAGCCCATACAAGCTTCCCAGTGAATGTGGCCTATGATGATGAACTGTAGAATACTCATAATTATGAGGTTAACCCTCTAATTACTGAGAAGGATAGATGCAAGATTCTTTTATTTGCTTGCTCCTCTCTTGATTTAGAATCACAAACCATTTCGGAGAGGTAAAAATGCAGTCAGTGACCTTACAAAAATGGGTAAGGGCAGCTGAAAGTGAGCGTTTACCAAGTCTGTTCTCATGAAAAGGGAAGAGTGGTGGCAATTCATAAGTGGTTTAGTTGGCAGATCCTCAAAGGTGCTAATGTTTGACAAAGCTGCTTTTTTTTGGTCCTGGGGGATGGATACAGAGACCTTTTTAGCCTGGCTAACATCTAGAAAGTGGTGCATATCCTTAAGTAAGTCTGTGTAGATTAACTAGGACATAAATTGGGGGTCCCCTGTAGAACCCCATAATACACTGCTTTTGTATCTTACTTTTTTTTCCCGACTAAGTGATCTATGCAGCATACACACCTTTGATACACAGGAACTTTAATAAAATATATAATTTGAATTTTGTTCATATGCTAACTGTTCTTATTCTGTATTCCTGATTCAAAGTAAGATTTTCTTCCAGCTATGTTTAAACAGAGAGAAACCCACACCAGTACAGTGCAAAAAATATGTAGGAGAATTTGTCCCTCAGAACTTATTGCTTTCACTGTCCTTCAGATTTTCAAGGAAATGCAAAAAAACAAAAAAAAAAACCAAAACACCACAAACCCCCCCCCAAAAAAAAACAAAACAAAACAAAAAAACCCCCAAAAACCCAAACCAAACAAACCTAAAAAAACCCAAAACCTCTTGCATCAACGCAAGATTTTGTCAAGCAGTGACTCAGTGTGCCCAAAGCCAGGGTTTGGCCTCCCGCTTAGATGGGTCTCTGTGAAATGTACCATCACTAGGCGTGACCACATATGTGTCTCACATAACAAATCAATCTTAAAAGGAGCTACTGACTCGATCCAGAAATGTTTACCAGGCAGCAAAGGAACAAGAACCTCAATAAAGTTTTTTAATTCTCCTGGTATTCGATCAGTTGGATGAATCAGACAGGTAGAGTGAGAATTACTGGAAACACATGTCAGAAAACCCTGAAACTGAGCAAACTAATGTCATGGGTAGACAGGCTATGACATGTAATCAGTTTTAGCCAGCCAGTGAGACCTTGTCCAGACACCCCTTTTCAGGTGACCACTGCATAACTGGAAAAATTAGAGAATGCTACACCGTACAAGTAATTAGTAGCCCACAGCTCACCAGCAATTTGAAAGAGCAAAGCAAGGGAATGTTTTTAAAGCACAGAAGTCAAGTCTGATTAGCTCAGGTGTAGAGACCTCTGGTTTTCCTTTGGCTCCTGCTAAAGACAGACAGCAATGGGGGTGGCTAGGAACATGGCCCTTCTTCCCTGCGTGAGCCCTTCCTTCCTCCACACCAGCTGGGCAGGAGTCGTGTACCTCCCTGGAGAGGGTTATCTATTTCTTCTAGGAATCACCAGGTCAGAGAATGGAGCACAGCTGCTAAGCAGAGCACAGGCCACCTAGCACTTCTGGATTGCTGTTTTAACAAGATTGAGGATTGCTGAATTACATGGTCACTAACCACTGACAGTACTCCTCCACCAGTTTGCCCATCGCATGAGAATGGAGATGACAAATAATAAATTTTTAACACATTTCATAGCCACTTTTTTTTTCTTTCTACTATTAATTCATAATGATGGATCCAGTCAGTGTTAAGGAATTGTGTTGGCATATGAAGCTAGCTGAGGTGGGTACAATCGAGCTAGATGTTGAAAACAAAACAGGTTGTCTCAGGCCTGTTTTATACACTAGAAGCAGCATTTTAACTAATTTTGCACCCACTGTTGCAAACTCTTTACACACAAGGTGTTTTAAAGGATGGACTGAGTAATAACAGTATTATTCCAAAATACTTGTCCCCGTGGAGTGATAGCATTTATCTAGCTCACTGATATGGACATAGAGTCCATATCTCACAACATTGCCACACCGAACTTGTCCTTACTGCCCGCTGCCTCTGTGTTACTGTCTCTGTCAGATCTGGATGAAGAAGTCATGTAAACACTCCACATCCGATACAAGAACATTAGTTAAAACCACCAGTGGAAAGATAATCAATAAACATTATCTGCACGATGGAGATTGGAAACTGAAAAGTTTGAACATCTGTAAACTCTCATTTTGTTGCAATAGTGTAATCGTAACAAAAGTAAAAAATTCCCTAGTCAAATTCAGAGACGGTTTCATCCTGCTCTTTGCCCCTTTTTCAGCTATGTTAATTTATGATACCTTGAAGAAAACCCCAGGCCAAACACATAAGGACCTATATATGTATAACCACGTGTTTTACACGTGCTTTACACCTTCAGGCTGTCAGCATTAAGGGATGGGGTGGGACAGTCCTTTGGTGGGGAGGAGATAACAGAAAAGGCCAATTTAAATGCCTTCTCCAGGAGAGGTGCCAGGGGTGAGCACCTCAAAGGAAAGTTAACACTTTGCTCCAGGCTGAAGATAGGTAGGTAGATGCATCAAAACAGGCACATAATGTTCATGTTTTGCTTGTATGCTGAATTATTGAAGTTAAACTTGTTTTCCAAAATAGCCAAAAGAAATCAGCTTTGTGATTCAGTCTCAGGTGGTTGAAGCATATATAGGAAAATGCAGGGGTTCACTGATGCAGCTTTGTTTTGCTCATTCCGTGGCTCCCAAACCTACACGTTTTATAAATAAAACGGTAGGTCTTGTTTGCATTGCACACAGTCAGACTGAAGCAATACACACCGAAAGAGGTGTGAGATTATTCTGATCGTGTCTTCAGTACAGTGCTAATGTTAAAACATCATTTCACTGTTAAAATGCTAATAATTTTAAGCAAATGCATACCCAAAACAGCAGCACATTGCAAGCTATTTGTATTTCGTTAAGTAACACACACACGAATTAAAGCACGTTTTAACCCAGGAAATGGGACAGGGATGCTTCTGTCAGAAATTATCAGTGTTGCCATATTTTGCACTTCATCTTTTTTGGATAAATATCAGGAAAAATCAATTTTAAAATATTTTTTCTTTTAACAGTACCATTGTATTCATATTTCCACCTACTGTTTTCTCATTTGCATCATTCTTAGGATCATACTAAAAGAGCCCAGACAGCTTACACACAGTCAGTACCTATACCCTCAGACAGAGATATATTAGTAAGTTTTTATGGATGCAGTAATATAACTATGCACACTTAAACAAGTCTTTATGGACACTGTAAAATCTTAGCATTTGTGATCAGAATGGAAGAAAGCCTATTAAAAGTACATTGTTTTCCTATCCAGATTGAAGTGCAAAATAACTGTTTCCCTAAATACGCAAAACCTAATTAAAAATACTAAACTGAATTTATGTCAGTGAGTAAACTGTCTCGGATTTGGTATTATTATGTTTCATTGTATTAGTTGCTAGGTATATTATTATTCAGGGATATATTGAGAGAGGTTATTGCTGTAGCTGTCAAATACAGCCTAGATGAATATTTAGAGCTGGGCATTTACGAGGGACATGTGGAAACCATGCTTTATATAGAATCAAAACCTTTCAGAGACAAACATGGTGTGAGGTCCAAAACTTTATGCTAATTCATGTCATTAAAAAAAAAAAAGAAAACCAAATCTATCTTCTACCCTTTTCTCTTTGGTTAAAGAAAAAGCTCGTGCAGACCCTTTGCCTTGCAGCTCCCTTCTGGCTGCTCTGTTGCTCAGCTGATGGAAGCTGCACTGGGGCTGCTCTTGAGAAACAAGCCACTGTCACTGGGAGAAGCCATCCCTGTCCTCGCTTCTACATCCTCCTTCTCCTGCTCGCACTGCCCCATCCCTCCTGCCAGCATAAATGCTATCTGGCCACCCAAACCAGATCAGGGGACCCAAACCACTGAAAACAGAGGAATTGGTTCATTTTCTGTCACCTCTGGTCCCTTGTCCAGGTCATCATACTGCTGTGTGTATACTTGTGCTGATGAAAGGGAGGCAGTGGTGCAAACATGGCAGTGAGCTACCAGAGCTTTATGGGGGAAGACATCTTCCTTTTGGTAGCAGTGGTAGCTTAAAAGATCTAATGAACTAGGGCCTGATTTAAACTAGGATGTAAACAAGCAGTTGTTTTGGAAAGAGCTGCCCTGATGTTAAACATTACCTCCAGCTGCTTATTGTTTCTTGTCTGGAAGTCTGTTACCATCAAGCTGTTTGGGTCCTCCTCTATGCCAGTTTAGCGATGCAGTAGGTAATCACGGGCACGGCAAGTGCTGTACCTCAAATCACCACAGCTGTTTTTCACAGTGACGCTGAGTGAGTGTCATCTTTTAGTCACACCGATCTCCATATTTGCAGCAGTTGTTACAAGTCTGACTTTTCATTTCATCCTGGAGTTCTGGGCAACAGCTGGTGAGGTGGTTCCTCTGTTTTTCTGAGGGCAGTATTGCTGCTTTTTGCTCAGGCTCAACCTTCTGCAAATGCCCCAACCCTGGAGGTGTTCAAGGCCAGGTTGGATGGGGCTTTGGGCAACCTTGTCTAGATGCAGGCCTGGAGGTTGGTGGCCCTGCCTGTGTCAGAGGGGTTGGAACTTAATGATCCTTAGGGTCCCTTCCAACCCAGACCATTCTGTGATGCTGTGAAACATGAGTGTTCCTCAGATGGCAGTGCAGTGCTGCACAGTCAGGCTTCAGGCTCGATGGGACCAGGTGGGGTCCCAATTTGGGTGCTGTCAGCAGAATTGGCTGGGACAGTCACTTGGATAAATCAGTGCCTTGGGGGTGTCTTGCTGCTGCTTGGCAGCTCATTGCTTCCCACACTCAGTCAATGGAAGGGAATGCATTCATGACCACTTTTACATAAAGCCAGGGTTTAAATATTCCTTGTTAGTTTAACCTAAGCTGTTGACCTCCTTTCTGATGTACCTTTCTGATGGTGGGCACACAGGTTTCATTATCATTTTGATGTGGGTGAGATAATCTGTAGCAATAGGTGAGGGGAGAAGGGGGAAATCAGCATTACTAGGCAACTTGATTTATTTAAAACTGCTGGTATTTGGCATTCCTCACATTACACTTGCAAATCTTGTATTCCTTAAAAGAGTAGACAGATGTTTCTTCTTTTTTTTTTTTTCTTTTCTTCATATTTTCTTGTCTAAGTATACTTGGGAGTTTAAGATCTAAGTTTAATAGAGTCCTCAAAATCTAAAATGCTCCTCCTGCCACAATGTGAAGTCTGGAGTGCTGCAGTGATGGAGTTCCAATGTCCTGTCATAGCTGATGCCAGTCCAGCACCATGTAAGGCTTTCTAGAGCACAGCAGAGCACAGGACAGGTTCTGTAAAAAGGGTGTATAACTGTAAAAGGGTGGTACATGTCTCTGTAGAACAGAGGTGCTATCTCTTCATTGGGTACAATCTATGGGTGCCAAGGTTCACGCACCAGACCATGCTCTGGGGTCCTGTGTGAACTTGGGGAGAGCTCAGCAGCATTTTTGTCCTTCTGTTGCAAAGCAGGGAGATGCTGGGGAAAGTGCAGCTGCACAGGGAGCCTCAAAACAGGTCCCAATAAATATTTGTGTCCTCTTTTTTTTTTTCTTTTCACTTAAAACTCTGACAACCTCAGGATTGAGGTTCAAGGCCCTTCATATTTCCTTGTCCTATGACCTTAGGTCATGTTAAAGGTCATGTTAGCCTTGTCAGCTAAGGGTTGTCCATTTTCTTAATTGCCAGTGATATACAGACGTTTAGATGGTTGAATTTATTTTTACAGCCTTACGTTTATGAAGTATCTAAAACTCAGCTGTATCTTAAAAGGCTAAAAATAATCAATGCTGACTGTTATTACTTATGTAATTAAGGCAATCAAAGGGTAACACAGTGACTGCTAAATGAAGTTTCAAATGCTACCATACAGCAATACTTCCATCACGCTTATTCTATCATTTTTGTAAATTCTTGTAAAGATACAAGGTATATTATCAATTATGTTTTGCAAAGCTGTCTACAAATCCAGTTTTACTGAGAGGAAGTAATTAGCTACATTCCCAGTTTTGATTCTTAGGATCTCTTGACATTAAAGAATTACACCAAACTGCTCCAAAGAAATTAACAGCTTTTCATTAGTATTCTTATAATGCATGTCCCTGCTAGGGTACTGAATTATGAAAGCAAGCCACAGCTAATTCTACTTTATTTTAAAATACCAAGCTATAAACTTGGTTAGTTTAAGAATTGTTTTACAACCACCTCAACCTTATTTGCTATGCAGGTGACAAATTTCAGAAAAAAAAAGACCCCTAAAAGCCCCTGTAGCTATGTTTGTAATAACGTTATGCAATCTTATTAACAGTAGGAGTTTCTGGGAATAACTGGCTACTGTTCTCTATTTGGAAGGATAAAGCACAAGAGTTGAAGTCAGAGGATATTTTGTCTCACTGGAAATGTGAATTTTGACCCTAATGCATGAACTAAAATAGCACAGGAGAAATGCTTATGGCTGAGGACAACAGGAAAGAAACAAACAACTCTGAGTGCTCAAAAACTACAAGAACTATGCAGATCAAAACTGGTTTTAAAAGTTTATAGCCAAGAATGTTAATGTGCTCCTTTGTGCCAAGCATGCCCTACATGTATTGTTGGTTTTGACCAAACAGTGATCAAATTTTATAGAATTTCAGCATAGTGAAATGTATCACAGAACAATTGTAGGAGCTAACAGCCTTATTCAACATAAGCAGGTGGTAACAAAACTGGGCTTTTATTGCAGGTTTTATTGACAGTGAATTCCTGCAAGCTATTTTCCTCAGGTTCTGATATTGTATGTTTGAAGGGCACCATTATGTCTTTTGAAAGTGACAGCAATAATAAACTGCTGGGTTCCAGGGACTTCCAAGCAAAAAAAACCCAAAACTATCTTGTACCTGCCTGCTGGGTCACCTTCAGACAGAAAACTGGGCCTCATTTTATAAATATTGTTTAAACCACAACATGTAATTGCTCGGGTGAAATTTCCCATGTTACTGCCACTGCCAATTAGCAGAAGTGTTTTGCAGTCAGCTCTTGTTGAAGCGAACACTGTAGCCATGCTGTCCCTATTGACCATGTTTTGTGCACTGTGTGGAACAGCTTGTGGTCCCCATCGTTCCAGTTTAGGTCCTCACCATTCCTGGGCTATGGATTCGCAAAGCCTGGTGCAGCCTCAGAAAAGGCAAGGAGAGGAGAGGAGAGGAGAGGAGAGGAGAGGAGAGGAGAGGAGAGGAAAGGAAAGGAAAGGAAAGGAAAGGAAAGGAAAGGAAAGGAAAGGAAAGGAAAGGAAAGGAAAGGAAA
>VXBZ01006305.1:18541-42323 GCA_013399135.1 Heliornis fulica | reverse complement strand
GAGAGGAGAGGAGAGGAGAGGAGAGGAGAGGAAGTGGTGGCGAACTGTTTCACCTCAGTGTGAAATGATGACAGTTGATAACAACATTTCCGTGAGGATGTTTACACCCCTACTTCTCTTTGAAAAGTTGAACCAACACTAAAATAATCTGAATAATAGCAAATATAATCTTTCAGTGGCATAAACTGTATCTGGTGGTGTGATAATTACATTAATGGGTAAAGAGAGAGAGAGCGAGAGAAAAATTTGACTTTAAAATACAGATGCTTTAAATATTCCCAGAGCAGAGCTTTCTTTTAAGTTATGCTCGTTTTATGAATTAATCTAGGTGATCCTGCTCAGGCAGGGGGGTTGGACTAGATGATTTTTTTGAGGTCCCTTACAACTCCTGACATTCTGTGATTCTGTGAACAAAAGGAATGTAAGATGTTGCTTGAAAGAATGGAGATTAGTTCAATAGCTGTATCATTAGCAATAGTTAAAACTATATGTGAAGCAATAGTTTTAATTGTACTTATTCTTAACATACATGGAGGGCATGGGAACTGGTCCAGTAGAGTGGTAAAATAAAATGTTAGCTAAGCCATCTGTCAGCTTACTAAAATTTTGATGCAGGACATTTGCCAGTTATCCTTTCTATAACTGACATTTTCCTAATTTCATGCAAAATTATGCACTAACTGTTTTTTGCTATAATCTCAGTGGGCTACTATTATTCATTTATTTATTTAGATGCATACTAAGACATCAACTGCAGTCCAAATAATTTACTAGCTCAGACTTCCTAATGCTTCTGCATTTTTACAACTTTGAGTTACTACTTTATCAGAAATTGTGATTCACCATACTCCCAAGGATAGCATAATTAATTAACATTTCATTAACTTTTTCCAGTAATTCTGTATCTGGAAAAAAAAAATTGACACATATGATGTCTAGTCCTAAATATTCCATTAAAATCAGATGAGGGATTGTATTCAAGTAAATAAAAATATTCACAACTTTCTAAAACTCTGATAGCTATTTCAGAAAATAAACTTGAATCACAGAATATCCCAAGTTGGAAGGGACCCATAAGGATCATCATGTCCAACTCCTGACTCCACACGTTATAGAAGCAGGTTTTGGTATCTGCATTTATTACCAAACTCTTGTCCAAACTCTCAAAAATGGTTACAAAATATTAACCAGTGAAAGATATCCTTTAGTCTCACATCTAGGAAGTAATTCCTGCTATTTAACATATCAAATATGGCATCTTTTTTTAGCAAAATAGATGAGGAAATTTTGTTAGACTCTAAGGCTTTAATGTTTATTTTCAAATCATTTTTCATGGTTTAGCTCTTTAACTCATTAAGTTAAATTATTCTGGGTAGAGCACAAGTTAGTGCTTTTATAGACTTTTGATCTCATAGAATACAATCAACTTTACAACTGGATACGACAGGAGGAGCAGTGAAAATCATCATATATCATACATATCAAGTAGACAATCTTTTTGTTAAAAAAAAAAAGCCCAAGCTACTGGATCCAGTACTTACAAGCTTTCTGATCAGTATACCCTTAAAAATCTTGCTAATTTGAACCTTCTATTATGTGGCACTATTAAGTTTAAATGGCTTTTAAAGTGTGGTGTTGATGTTTGAGGACATCTTCTCCAACTTGAACTTGACCGATTTATGAGGACTAGCAGCAATGATCATAACTCTAAGAAGACTGTTCCATTATTGGTCAGTAGTTGCAAGCTACTTACACAGAATAAAACTGTCCAAATGAATGAATTATGGAGAAAATATTTTAATAATCAGAACCCACAACTTTCCTTGCAGGACACATTCTCCTGAGACTGCTCAAGCTATGGGATCTATAGCCTAAACTGATCACTCTGTGGATGTTTTTCTTCCCATTTCCCCTGCTGGTAGCACTGATACAGGGAAGGGGGGACCATGGTAGTTTGGGATTTGATCAGTTTTAACAGATCTGGAACAGTCTCCTTGCTTGCACTGCACTCTGGTTCTGTGCACCGCTCATATGACCCATTTCTGAGCATCTGGTAAAGGTCTGGTACAGACTTTTTGTGAGTTTAGTCTGAAAGAATACAAACAACACAGCACATTAAGTTCATATGCACAGTGCCTGCTCTTTTGGCAATATTCCAGCTTGCATCCTAACTGGCTGGTTAGTCTATCCATGTGGTCTCTACTGTCCTGGGGCTGACTAGATGTCATCTCCTGGAAAGCTTTCATTGAAAGAACTCTAAATTTGAAGGCACAATACCCTCAAACGATGCCATATATAGAGCATATATTTCTAAAACGTGATGATTTGTTCTACCCAACAAACTTCATAGCAATGATCTTTAGAAGGCTGTCACTAAAGTGATTGCTTAGCAAAGTTGTGTCTGCCCTGTGATGTGGGACTGCAGGAAAAGATCCCATGCAGTCTCTCAAGAACCAGAAGGAAAAAAAGTGGCCGTCCAGCACTAGTTGCTGTTTGTTTGGTACTCTATGGGGCCAGACTAGGCTGTATTTGCCAGACACTTCTGCCTACCTGTGGTTTGGGAAACCGTACTGTGAAACCGCTGTATGAAGATGATGCCAGGAGTCCAATAACAGTCTCTTAAAAACCAGATACTCCTGGTTATGCAAAGCTCTCTGAGAAGATTACTGACAAGACCCCTTGGTCTGCCAGATTGCTAGATAGGACCCTTTTTGGGATGAGAAGCTGATCAGATTTGTTTTTTGTTACAAATATTTTGTTTAACTTTCTATGTTAGACACTGAGTCTTTTTTACTCATAACAAGAATATTGTTTATGTCAGGGAGGGATCACGCTTGCCTGCACGTTTAAAGATTTTCTGTACCTATCCAGCTCACCAGACAGAAAACTTTTCTTTCTTATTCCTATGGGGACCTGTGTGTATGGTTCTGTACTCACAAGGGTGACTTCTTCTTCCCGCCTGCTCTGTGTACAGTACAGACTTTGAATTATGATAATCTTTCTATTTCTCCCCAAACTTGGTCACTGCTCTTTTAAGACCACCTAGAAAGTTACAGAGCTCACCCTAAAGCTCTGCGGTATGGAGAGAGGCCTTTCAAGCTTTGTAGTACAAAAGTGTAGAGCTCCAGCAGGACAACTGGATGGCTTTGTGTGTATGTGGGAGGCAGTGATGTCTCATACAAAACTCGGCAATTCCGGTGTTCTGCTCATTGAATACCTACACGTGCACAAATAATAAGGCACTGGTAAGGTGACAGGCTCAGGTCATGGTGCCCTCTAAGAATTTCTAAAGTGGTTGTAACCACATTCGTGTTACTGCAAGCATTGTGCATATCTACAGGAGGTATGTAATGCAAGTTTTGTGCATAGGGGTACTCTGCTGCAGCCCCAGCATCAGGAGGAGAGTCACGATGTTTTTCATCTTGGAATAGGTAGCTCCAGTCTTTCAAACCCAAAGGATGTCAGGTGGGACCATGCTGATGAATGACGTCTGTGTGTACCTCAGTGTGCTCCCTTTGGGCCTTTTGAAATAGGCATTTGTTCTGTTCTTCATCAGTGATATCTCTTCAACACAAGGACTGCCTGCAGAGGCATAAAAATGTAGCTGTTAAATGCTTCTCCCTCCTACCTCACTGACCTCATCATCCTTTGTGATGGCAACATGACCCCTTATCCAGTATCTGACAAGTGATAGGAGCAGAGTGTAAAAAGCAGAATATTTTGTGAGCAGCTAAAGATGGGGTGGCTGAGGATACTTAAGTCTGAGCAGGAGAAGAGCAGAGAGGTACCATGACCACAGTGCTGGCAGTGTAAATGTCCGATGAGACTGGAGAGGTTCACAGTTAGAAATGAAGAAATGTGTTTTGTGGAAAGTGTGAATAGTCTGAGAACCTTCTAGAAAAGATGTAATGATCCCCCATTTTTCTACTGAATCCGCTTCCCTGCCTTATGTGGCTCCATCTAATCTGGCACTGAACACCTCTTACTCATGTAGATTTTGCTAACCACAGATCCTCCAACCCAGAAATTTCACTTAGATAATGCCACATCTGAGCTTCTATACCAACACTGATTTCTGCCATGTCCTCCGATCTCTCTAGTGCAATCGGGAGAAAACTTGCAGTGATATCTCCCTGAGCTGTATAGCCCAAAGACCTTCTCCCTCTTCTTTCTCTCAGAATAATAGCAGTGGACCTACATTACCAGGCACCCCTATCAAAAGTTACTTTTAGAGACTTTGGCAGGACTATTTAGAAAGAGCTTGGATTCAGATAACATGCTTTCATTGGAGAAGTAGCCTTCTTCCTGACTCAGTTTACCTGCCCCTCAGCCTCCTCCATGCATTTTCAGTGTAGGAAGGATTCTGTGAGGTCTAACCAATTCTCTGATCTCACATGGTTGACCATTCTCTTGTTTCATTCCTATAGAAGAATGTGCAGAATTATCACCTAAATTGCATCTTTATGTAATTATATGACTGCCACCTTCTCCATCCAATCCTCAATGAAACTTCACCACTAGTGATCCAAACATCTCGCTCAGTTAAGATTCACCTTCCTTCAAGTCTTTATACTTTCAGTACCTGCAGCAGTCACTTTCAAGTAAATAGTGGTAGTGTGCCCAAGTGCCCACTATCCTTAGGAGTTATGCACCTGCACAATTGCATGTCAGGGAAAATCTTCGTGTAAGACATTACTGTTAATAAAATATCATTCCTGTAGATGAATTCTGAAGTAATTGCTAGTTGACTGAGCTACCAGTGAATGTGATGTATGTAGCTCAAGCTTTCTGCTTGACTATTGTTGCTAATAGCTTTTTGAAGTACAAAAGTCAATCTAAAGTCTCTCTAAAGAGGGAAATGAATGTCATACTGTATGGGATTATTATAAACCATGTCTTTGGTGCACAGGATGTCATCTAATCCTGCCTTTAGGATTACATCCTGCATTCTGCTACTGATTTACCAGACATAAAAGTAGATAATTGCCTATTGGAAAGTGGCAGGTCTACAAGAGCTTATGTTATGTACTGAAAGTTCCCAAATGTTTGACAAACTATGTAAGAACTCTTCATTCTCCTATTCCTGTTTTTAGCTACCTTGAAAAGAGCAGCCTTTGTTCACAGGATCATTTGCTTAAATATTTCTTAATACCACAGGTACTTTTTAACTGCTATAAGATAAAAAAGAAATCTACCAGTTGATACCTTTGTTAGGATAAATTCTAGGATATAATGATAAGTAAGAACTTGTAAAAAAAAAAACAATTGAACTACAAAGTTTTTTAAATACTAGAAGTGCTTAAGATCTCTGTTTTACATCTGATGTGGAAAATCACATGCTCTTCAGGCTTAGTGACATAGAGGTGCATTGTCTGGCCATGCCCTGCCTCATAAGCACAGTCCAAAACGGCTTCTCATTCAGCTCCTTTTCTAATTATCTGGGGGGGTGAGGTGGGGGATATGTGTGTGTCTAAGTGCCAGCAGCTGGAGTAGGACCACAGGTCTCCCCACCATGTGTCTGGGTGAGTTTACCACTGAGCTGCGTGACTGCTATGGTCAATCCAAAGCAAGGCTGACCATTTTGCATAAGTCCTGCTATCACCACTGCCAGCTGTACATTCCAGAAACTTCAGCACCCAAAATAGTCTGCTTCCCTAAAAATTGGTCTCCACGGGACAGTTTAAAACACTCAGGGCTGGGTCCAATAGGGCTACCCATGTATGACACAGCACTCAGACTAAACATCTCCAGTTATATAGAAGCACTTAGATCAGTGTGGTGGTAACTTATATAGGTAATAAACCCCAGGGATTGAAAAGTATTGGATCAGCTTTTCTCAATCTAATATAAACTCCAGTCTTACACAGGCTTCAGACTGGTGAATCTCAGGTTGGTTTACATTCCTGTGATGCTGAGAGTTGACTTACTGTAGACATGCTTAAAATCAGCTTTGCAGTACTTATAGATTCTATACATTTCTCCAATATTAAATGTTTTCATTTTGAGCCACAGATGTTTCTGTGCTGATGTATGCTTTGATTAAACTTGTTCTGGGAAGCTACACACCTGAACTCTACTAGAATTATGAGATGGGCTGATGACACCTAGATTTGAATTTAAATTTTCCCATAATTTCAGGCCTGCTCAGCCTATTACTTGTTCACTCTGGATTCCTTGTTCACTCTAATCCTTTATTAAATGAAAACTACAATCGACAGCATGCATTGACTCATCTAGGAAATAGATGACCTGGATTTAGAAAATCTTCAGTCTGAGGGTGGTGGGATTCCTAGACTGCAGAGCAGCTTAGTGTGAGACTGACAGGACATGTCAGCTCCAGAATCAGCGGTGAGAGCAGACTCCCTTTTGTAGAAACAGAACACAGTATTATGGAGACAGAGCAAACAAGAGGCAACACTTTCTGCGGCCTGGAAACAAGGAAATTGGCCCTAAAGCAAATGTATGTTATGAAGTCCCTTGATCAACCAAAGGTCTTTATTTTTCTAGGCTTATTTTAATATAGCAATAATAAGTGTATAGAATGGTGAGTTTCAGGATGTATTTCTAGGATTTGAGTAGGGCATTAAGATTACATGGAGGCTATGTAATTATTCACTTATCTGGGAAAGACACTAAATGTTGGATGACAAGGGGTTATGCTGTGGATTTCCTTATGGAATGCTAATTACCATTAGCAATTGATTTCACTGTGGATCAGCTGCTGTGACTTCCCACCAATAATTATTTTACTCAGCATTTTCCTGCACTAAGATGTACAGCAGAAGAAAAAATAAATTATCAAAGCCTGCTGAATGTATGATTTTCTTAGATGAAATCCCAGTAGTCTTTCTTCCTTAAAAAAGTGTTTGCAAACAGAGGCAGATACGCTTGTTGGGCAGACGATTTCCATTAAAAACAGTTTGGCAAACATATGGATTAAATCTTGAAGCTGCAGAAGAACCAACCCGCTTCAATTAAAGTAAATGGCAGACACATTGATTTTAGTCATGTAGGGACAAACCCAGGACGGTTGGTAAAACGGTGACGTTTTAACCATTGGGTTGAACACAAAGATTTTTGTTCAGCACAAAGATTGAAAACAGATGCTTATATGATTGTTTTTTTTAATTTAGTAGGATGATCCTACAAGAAAAAGGTACTCAGTATTTAACAACAGGGCCCAGGCTGAAAGCACTAGCATTTTACAATAGTTGTACTTGGCTATTTTAAACCAAATTGTACAGAAAATCTTAATGCATTTTATCCATTCTTAACCTCTTAGTTTATTGAAACAGCTCATAAACCACAGCTTTTCCACCCTCAAAAAAGAAGTTAAAGCTCTTCATGAACAAGTATTATCAGAAACTGTACAGATTCACTAGGTGGCAGCATAGTTAGTAATTTTCTAAAAATCTACCTCTACTTCCATGTCTGTTTTAGATACTTTTGGGCCAAGCTGGATAAGAAAACAGAAGAAAAATGGCCTCTTAGAAAGCTAATATTAATGAAATAAAATTACTTTAATGTGACATTCTTTCAGTACTAATTCATGTACTAATTTAAGGCTATGTTCTGTATATGAGATAGAAGACGTACATATATTACTGTTCTGGTAAGATCCAGAACAGAACAGAAAAAATGAAATTCATAAAAAAGTGTCCCATCACAGCTTTTAATCAAGTCTATAGCAGGTGAAATCTGAATTGCAGCTTCAGAATAGTAAAAGACCCCAAACAAAAAAAAACAAAAAACAGAGGGCAATGTTCAGCTATTAAAAGGTATCATAAGTAATCTCAGTTAGCTCTAACCAAGACAGAAATTTAGTCAAAATTGCACCTCAGGAAATATAATCACTGCCTGTGCTCTCCAGAAGCAGGTATAGGGCAAAGAGCATGGTGCTGGTCAGAACAAAGTGAGCAGAGAAGGAAGCTCTCCTCTGTGCCTGACCATTTTCCAAGCTATGCTCATGCCGTGAACTTGTAGCTGAAGTTGCTTGGTAGAGTGCGAGGCTGAAAATGGATCTTATCTGGTGGTAGGATCCTCTTGTTTTCATGGCTTTTCTGTAAATGGCTGGGTTTTTTTCTTCTCTTTAGAGGAAAAATTAGGTTAAAACCTTCTTAGCAGGGAAAATTATTATGAAAATACATTGGTAAATGGTCCAAAATAATTCAGTCTTCTCAACTTGAAGGATTCAGATGAACTGATCAGCCCTCATCACCTCCATACATGTCTTACAATTGACAACTGAAATTCAGAATGGATAATTATGATTTACTCAAATGTTGTATAAGCAAGCTCTTTCCTGGTTCAAATCAACACAATTACCCAATAATCTCTGTTCTGTAATGCTGCTCTCAGCCAGTTCCACTTAATGCATGTTTGCAATGCCGCTGCTGTTACACATGAGAATCCACCCGTGCAGTTCTTAGTCAGGCAACCATTCCTTTGCCCGTCTAATTTCCCCTCATTAATGATTGTCAGACCAGTTACTTTATATTCAAAACTTTAGGACTAATCCATGCCCTGATAAATTGAGCATATTTTTCTTACCAATTTATTTTTGGAGTTAAATTTGTAGTGTAGTTTGCAGTTGTTTCTTGTGCCTTTACTTTATCCCCTATGAAAGGAACAAGCATGGAGGATGACAGCCAGAGTCCTGAGCTAAATTCCAGTCCTGGTATTTAATGTCAGGGACTGGTGACCATTCACAAACTGCTTGAGCTGTGCACTTGCTATTGAGGATCTCAACTTTATCTGATGAAATTAGGGCTCAGTCAGGAGTGACACATGCTTTTAGACTTTTGGCAAGCAGATTTGTGGCTCAGAAATTATGTGTAATGTGTTCCAGATGCTGCTGTTTATAATGAAATGGATCAGATTTTGTATTTTTTGTAGTGCTTGTATATATTTTAGGGGATAGACTAACAGAAAATACTATATTCGGAAAAACTCTAGTAAATTTAATTCAAATTAAGCATAACACAAGCTAGTCACTAGAATCATAATTCTGAAGTCTAGTAGAATATAGATAAAAAAACCCCACCTAAATATGCTATTTATTTTTAGAAACTGTACGTGTTAGTGTATGATATATAAACATCTATTTATTTGTTCAAATCTATTTTCTTGAGGAAAACTGATGGATCCAGGCTCTTCTCGGTGTTGGCCAGTGAGAGGACCAGGTGCAATGGGTCCAAGCTGGAACATCTGAATATAAGGAAGAACTTTTTCACTGTGAGAGTCACGGATCATTGGAACAGGCTGCCCAGAGAGGTTTTGGAGTCTCCTTCTCTGGAGACATTCAAGACCAATCTGGATGTGTTCTTGTGTGATCCTGCTCGGGCAGGGGAGTTGGACTAGATGGTCTTTTGAGGTCCCTTCCAACTCCTAACATTCTGTGGTTCTGTGGTATCATCAACCTTTCTCCTGAGCATGAACTAGAAGATCAGCTGTCAAAATTTCAAGCCTTGCTGATGCTCTCACTGAAGTGCATGAAAATCTTGTTACTGCTACTGTCCTTGCACAAAATTACACTAGCTACTTTGTCTAGCCTCAGGACTTAGACACAACCTTGCCTTCTGCATCTCACAAGCCGATACTTTGAGTGGTCAGTATTTTAGCCATGGATCTGATGTTTCCTTTCCAGCAAGAACAACAGGTATCTGGACAGGGCTAGTGGTACCTTCAGCGCATTCTCTATCATGACGGGCATCATGAATAGGTGTGCATCAAGGCAGCAGAACCAAGCATCTGCTGAAAACTAGACAGGAACCTTACTGAGGTCTTTGTCAGGTTAAGCAAGGAACCATAATTCCTCTATCAGCTGTTAGGAAAGCAAAATAACTCCATGCCATTCGCCTTGCAAAAGGCTTACCAAAAGGTACAGCTCTAAAACTGTATAAACAATTTGGATTAAGAAACATTAAACACATTCACACCTGCTTTCAAGCTCTAAATCTGAAGCTCTGCAAAATGTCATCTATTGGAAGAAAAGCAGATTTTTTCTTTCAGTAAACATCTGTTTGGAGAGGATAGTTTTTTTTTTTTTTCTGCTATTAACTTTTCTGTCTCCTTTACCCATTTATCTTCCTGTTAGTTGAAATACACAACATTGTTTACCACTGCACAATGGCCATATATAATGATATGAAGTTATTCCCTTCTTTGCCTTCCTGGCACACAAAAACTTTCCCGACTCCTTAGCGAGGTGCCCGGGCACCGCTCGTTCCCGGCGCCGCCCCGGGCGGGACCTCAGTCCTCACGGGCGCCCCACCGGCCCGCCCGCTGCCCTGAGCGCCGCCAGTGCTTGCCCGCCCGCCGCCCGCCCTCAGGAAAGTTTCACTCCGAAACCTCCCGGCTGCGGCCCCGTCTCCATGGGAACGACCCCCTAATTTCCCGCCGCTCCCCACGGGACGCGGCCGAGAGCAGGCGGAGGAGGGCGGCGGGGGCGGCAGCCAAAGCCCTAAAGGGGCGGGCAGGCGCTAGGCAGTTCTAGCCCCAGGCGGCGGGACAGGACGAGACGGCGGCCGGGGAAAGGAGCAGGAGGAGACTCGGGACGGGGACGCGGCTCCTTCCCAGGATAATGGCTTTGTTATTATCTCAAAGGATGAAAACTCCACAACATTCCTGCCAGTGCTCAGTCAACTTCACAGTAAAGAAAGTGTTTCCTGATGTTCAGGGGGATCTTCATGTGTTTCAGTTTGTGTCCATTGCCTCTGCTCTTGTCACTGGGCACCACTGAAAAGGGACACTACACTGAATACGTTTTGCAAGAGCTCTCCATGTTGACATACTGTAAAATAATTTTCCTTATTTTCCACGTGCATGAGTATAGTTTCCAGGAGGATCTGCTCCATTATCTTTCTGGGCACAGAGGTGAGACTGACTGGCCTGTAGTTCCCCAAGACTTACTTTTTTTCTCTTTTTAAAAATGGGGGTTATGTTTCCCTTTTCCTGTCATTGGGAGCTTGACTGGTTTGCCATGACTTCTCAAATATGATGGAGAATGGCATAGCAACTTCACCAGCTAGCTCCTTCAAGACCCACAGAAGCATCTCATCAGGTCCCACAGGCTTGTGTACCTTCAGGTTCCTTAGATTGTCTGGAACCTGATATCCTGCGTGGGTGGTTCTTCATTCTCTGCCTTTGCCTTCTCTGTCTGTACAAAGATTGTTTCTAAAACCGCAAATGAAGTTAAATTTCAGAACCTACATTGTTTCACAACATCATTTCTATGCACATGTACCCTAAGAAGAGATGCTTGACAAAGTATTTTCTTGTTACAAAGATAAGATTTCAGATTTCTCCACGGGTCAACAAACCAGAGCTGTTTAAAGGAGTTCAGTGTTTTAAAAATCTTCCAGAATGTCTTTCACCATTGTGTGTACAGAATTCATGCATCCATAGAGTTCATAAGCAACCTTACAGGACTAAAGGTAGGTATTTTTCCCAGTATTTCTAACAACTCTCAACACATCATGGACCTGTAAAAGACATCTGTAAGGAATACCTTTGCTATACTTCCTCAGAATTCTCATCAGTAACATTGGTTGCAATAGCAGGGTCAAATGGCACCTGTGTTTTGTAGAAATGTTGGTGACTCAAAAAAGCTGAGGGTTGTGGCACATCAAGCATCTCTTGTCTGTGTCATCATTCTATACAGACTGATGAGCAACTCCTCTGTGGAACCTGTGCTCCCATGAATTGCTTTTCTGTGCTGCACAACCATTTCTTNAAGATCAGCTGTCAAAATTTCAAGCCTTGCTGATGCTCTCACTGAAGTGCATGAAAATCTTGTTACTGCTACTGTCCTTGCACAAAATTACACTAGCTACTTTGTCTAGCCTCAGGACTTAGACACAACCTTGCCTTCTGCATCTCACAAGCCGATACTTTGAGTGGTCAGTATTTTAGCCATGGATCTGATGTTTCCTTTCCAGCAAGAACAACAGGTATCTGGACAGGGCTAGTGGTACCTTCAGCGCATTCTCTATCATGACGGGCATCATGAATAGGTGTGCATCAAGGCAGCAGAACCAAGCATCTGCTGAAAACTAGACAGGAACCTTACTGAGGTCTTTGTCAGGTTAAGCAAGGAACCATAATTCCTCTATCAGCTGTTAGGAAAGCAAAATAACTCCATGCCATTCGCCTTGCAAAAGGCTTACCAAAAGGTACAGCTCTAAAACTGTATAAACAATTTGGATTAAGAAACATTAAACACATTCACACCTGCTTTCAAGCTCTAAATCTGAAGCTCTGCAAAATGTCATCTATTGGAAGAAAAGCAGATTTTTTCTTTCAGTAAACATCTGTTTGGAGAGGATAGTTTTTTTTTTTTTTTTGCTTTTAAATTTTTTNTTCTGCTATTAACTTTTCTGTCTCCTTTACCCATTTATCTTCCTGTTAGTTGAAATACACAACATTGTTTACCACTGCACAATGGCCATATATAATGATATGAAGTTATTCCCTTCTTTGCCTTCCTGGCACACAAAAACTTTCCCGACTCCTTAGCGAGGTGCCCGGGCACCGCTCGTTCCCGGCGCCGCCCCGGGCGGGACCTCAGTCCTCACGGGCGCCCCACCGGCCCGCCCGCTGCCCTGAGCGCCGCCAGTGCTTGCCCGCCCGCCGCCCGCCCTCAGGAAAGTTTCACTCCGAAACCTCCCGGCTGCGGCCCCGTCTCCATGGGAACGACCCCCTAATTTCCCGCCGCTCCCCACGGGACGCGGCCGAGAGCAGGCGGAGGAGGGCGGCGGGGGCGGCAGCCAAAGCCCTAAAGGGGCGGGCAGGCGCTAGGCAGTTCTAGCCCCAGGCGGCGGGACAGGACGAGACGGCGGCCGGGGAAAGGAGCAGGAGGAGACTCGGGACGGGGACGCGGCTCCTTCCCAGGATAATGGCTTTGTTATTATCTCAAAGGATGAAAACTCCACAACATTCCTGCCAGTGCTCAGTCAACTTCACAGTAAAGAAAGTGTTTCCTGATGTTCAGGGGGATCTTCATGTGTTTCAGTTTGTGTCCATTGCCTCTGCTCTTGTCACTGGGCACCACTGAAAAGGGACACTACACTGAATACGTTTTGCAAGAGCTCTCCATGTTGACATACTGTAAAATAATTTTCCTTATTTTCCACGTGCATGAGTATAGTTTCCAGGAGGATCTGCTCCATTATCTTTCTGGGCACAGAGGTGAGACTGACTGGCCTGTAGTTCCCCAAGACTTACTTTTTTTCTCTTTTTAAAAATGGGGGTTATGTTTCCCTTTTCCTGTCATTGGGAGCTTGACTGGTTTGCCATGACTTCTCAAATATGATGGAGAATGGCATAGCAACTTCACCAGCTAGCTCCTTCAAGACCCACAGAAGCATCTCATCAGGTCCCACAGGCTTGTGTACCTTCAGGTTCCTTAGATTGTCTGGAACCTGATATCCTGCGTGGGTGGTTCTTCATTCTCTGCCTTTGCCTTCTCTGTCTGTACAAAGATTGTTTCTAAAACCGCAAATGAAGTTAAATTTCAGAACCTACATTGTTTCACAACATCATTTCTATGCACATGTACCCTAAGAAGAGATGCTTGACAAAGTATTTTCTTGTTACAAAGATAAGATTTCAGATTTCTCCACGGGTCAACAAACCAGAGCTGTTTAAAGGAGTTCAGTGTTTTAAAAATCTTCCAGAATGTCTTTCACCATTGTGTGTACAGAATTCATGCATCCATAGAGTTCATAAGCAACCTTACAGGACTAAAGGTAGGTATTTTTCCCAGTATTTCTAACAACTCTCAACACATCATGGACCTGTAAAAGACATCTGTAAGGAATACCTTTGCTATACTTCCTCAGAATTCTCATCAGTAACATTGGTTGCAATAGCAGGGTCAAATGGCACCTGTGTTTTGTAGAAATGTTGGTGACTCAAAAAAGCTGAGGGTTGTGGCACATCAAGCATCTCTTGTCTGTGTCATCATTCTATACAGACTGATGAGCAACTCCTCTGTGGAACCTGTGCTCCCATGAATTGCTTTTCTGTGCTGCACAACCATTTCTTGCCTAAAATTGGCACTGAGAACGCCATGGGAGACTCACTACCCTTAAATAAATTACTTCCTGTATTGCATAGTCGTTTTTACTCTGAGAGCAATTCATATAACAGAGATGTTTCCTATACCAGCAAAGTAACAACCTTTATTGTTTCCTATTGTGCAACAAATGGCTACAAACAGAATTCTGCTGCATGGGATGCTACTTTGTTTTATATTTCATACCTGCATTTTAAAACATTTTAATTTTCTTTTATACCTGAATGCTGATTTTCAACCCAAACCCAGTACATGAATAGAACTTGCTCTCAGACTAACAAACTCCTACATTTTGAGAACAAGAATTAATTACTCAGCGTGGTCCTGAGCCAGAATGATTGAACCCTTCCTCTGTCATGTGACTGCAAGTCCTAAGGTAGAGAGATGGAGGGGCCCTGACAATGAACATGGAAGCATACTCGTGGAATCATACTCTGCCATGTTCTTTTATCCATGGCAGTCCCTGACTCCAGAGGACCACAGTCTAAACTTACAAGGAAAGACACTGAATTAGGAAACAATATGAAACATGCCTGGTCAGTATGCTTGGCATTGATCTCAGCATTGTTAAGTGCTTTTAAAGACATCACATCGCAGCTAAGAGGATTTTAGTTGAATTAAACTGGTTACCAGCAAAGTTAGTAGCATCATAGATTTTAAGAATTGTTGCAAATCAGAAGGTTTGTTGGGTTTTTTTTGTTTTGTTTTTGTTTTGTGGTTTTTTTTTTTCTTTTCCCCACTACAGGTATGGAAGCTTCTTTTAATAGAAGAAGCTTCGTGAAGATGCTTCACATCCTGTGGTAAATAAGCTGTGAAGTTGAAACACAGCTGATGACTGAATGAGAAATGGAAACTCTCCTGTTTCAGTCAGCAGCGTCAACAACTATTGGCAATGAGCGCTGTGACAGTTGGGAACTGTCGAGGGAATTTAAACAAACAAACAAACAAATAAATAAAGGTCGATATTCCTGTAGGAATGCAACTGGGAGACCAGGGTTAACATCAACAGTTTTCTCAGGATGGAAAAAATACCAGAAATAGGACATTATTTTCATGATGGCTTTCATTGACAGATAAAATGAACCTAAGACTAGGCAGTACCTCCCTGTGCCATTCAGTGCACTAAAGTCACACCAAAGTCAAGGAGAATTTGAGTGCAAATGGGTACATAATAAACTTTCTGGTTATGTCTAAATAACTCTAACAAAAGTGCTTTCCTGAGGAAGATGTTATCCAGCCTTGGTCAAACTGTGAAGAAAAAACATGTTTTCAGAAGAGACAGCAAAATAAACAAACAGTTCCTTGTGTTTCATTTCAACACAAAGAATGAATTGATATTTTGGCAAACATCATGAACAGAGGCTCCAGCCAACCTGCTGTGTGCTTGTCAGCAGATGTGTTGAAGCAATCAGCAATATGCTAAGGTAGTCAAGCTCATTCAGGAGAGCATTTTGTTCCAGAGAATTTCTTTTAAGTTAAATACCTTCAGAAAATTGCTTAAAAATATCTTTAAATATCTTTCAGCTTTTCTGAAGTGTTTTTCTCCTGGCATGAGGTTTGTATGTTTTGACATGATCCCTTTCTATCTTTGCTTCAACAGTATCAATACTTCTCTGAAAATAATTCCCCTGTACTTAGAATTCTGATATAATGAATCCTGTGAGACGTATGGAAATAATGAATAACAGACTCCCCTTTATCAAGCTTCTATGTTAATTACCATTTAAGCAAATCTAATAGTCATAAATAACCATTCAGCTATAACCCATTCATAAAGGAGATTTGAGACAATTCTGTGACAAAATATACTGAATGGTAGATTGATATGATTGTTATGTAATTACTAATAATGGAAATTTTAGATGTTAATGAATATCTCCACTGTTATTTTTCTGCATTGCCCTCTTAAGCATTTTATGTCAGTAATTTACTGGAAATAGACAACAGATTACACATTTGTATCTAAATCATCCCTAACAGGCATTTACATTTCTTTAAGCCAAACAGAGACCATTAAAAACATACATAAAATCCTTTGGTATGGTATCTTTGTATAGAGGTTTTCTCCATTCCTCAATTTTTACTTTTACATTTTAGCACAGTAGCTACATCCATGGTCCCTTCTGAGACAATTTCCTGATATAAACTATGCTGAGAATCTGCTGTGTTCTGGGTTACTGGTTCAGAAACAAAAGTGTTGTTTATGGGCTTCTTACTCATGGCTACAAAAGTAATAGGCAGTAGAATGCACTTTTAAAATGGGCTAGAAATTTTGAAGTTTCTTTCCATTTAGGTTGTTTTTTTTAGCTGGGACATACATTTCGGTTTGATTTGCCTTAGTATGAAATCTTCTATCAGAAAAAAAACCAAACCCCAAACCCAAAAAGCTATTTTCTAAAAAGATGGAAAAAAAGTAAATTATTGCAACAGAGTACCATGCAGGTATTGATAGAGCATGTGAGTATAGAAATATCTTTCATGCAGACCCAAATGAAAAAGACATGAATTCACTCTATCTTCTTTCCTTTGGGGCTTGGAATATTTTGCTACTGTCTTGGAGCACCTCTTGAGGACAGATAGAATACCTGAATACTTCACTGCTGAGCTAAACAAATGCTGAAAATTACAAAATAGTAATTTTAATCTAACATTCCTATTTTAGTAAAACTAATTAAGACTCAATTATTATTATTTTTGTAGCATGAATAGCCCATAATTATCACTGAGTCAGTTCAGCGGGACACTAAGAACACTGTCCAAAAATAATATGTAGGATTTTCAGTTGCATTATTCATTTTTAAAGTTAAATATGTCTTGAAATGTTTTTTACTTTCTAGTGGCAGAATACTCTGTATCCTGAGAAGACTCAAGCCACACTTCAGCAAGACAAATATTTGGGTATTGAACTTAAAGGAAGTATTGATGTTGATTTCAGCAAAAAAGGGATAATTTCCTTAATTCTACTGTATTTACTTTCAGTGTTATCCTATTCTCTCAGTTTTAATCAAAGAACATTGCTCTATGACCCCATACTCTAGCTTCTAATACCACTGAAATGTAAAGATAGAGCAAACCCTCTTCTCCACAATATCTAGCTCAGGATTTAAGCAGTAAACTGTCAGTACCTTCTTAAATCTTCTCTGGAATTAAAAAAAAACCCAAAAGCTAACTGAAATTACAAGGGACTGCTGAGACAAAATCTACAGTGGGCTTAAAATTCCTTGAAATACCAGGTAACGTAGGCTACAGTTTTGGGTTGTGTTAGAACCAAAATGTTGGCTTGGGCACAAATACCATTTTCATAACTGTTCTCATAGTAAAAGTTAATTTCCTGATGTCATCAATTAGTCTGCTTCAATTGCCGCACTTGGTAGTCTTACAGAATTAGCCAGCCTTTACCATTCAGAAACAGGCATAAAACAGAACAACAAATCACAATCTGTTCTTCATAAAGCTTGGAAATGGTGACTGACATTTTACAGTTCATTTCCCTGAAGACCAGATGCTTAAGATTTTGTGCACCTTCTTAAGCATTTTGAATAAAGGCTGACTTCTGGCTAGACTCTCAGTGAGACTCAGTTATTTAGGGAACTTGCATAATCACAGCGCACAGGAAGGCCCTCATGACATCAGACTAGACTTAATGCAAACACATATCTTTCCCTCTAGAATACATTCCAGCGCTCCACTATTACATGGCATCCTAAAAGCCCATCCTGACAATCTTTAAGGATAATGGGAATCTCTAAATATGATTTTGTGCCAGTTTTCTATTCTTACATCTTAGCAAATTTTCCTGGAACATAAATATTTTTCTAAAGTATTTCCTATAATTCAAGCATTAAGTCTAGCTCTTCCATCAAGGATGGGCAGTAATGGCACGTGATTACAGTGGATAAAATGCTAATGACTGCGGGAGAGGTGCATTTTCTTTGAGGCACACGTCACTTTGTAAAATTCATGCTTCAGCAAAAGATATGTATCTGGTCACGTCACAGAAGGCTTTAACACCCTCATGCTTTCTTAATAAAGCAAGCTATTATTTAGGTTTTGGTGGATTTTTTTTTTGGTCTAGAAACAATAATATTTAGGAAACTCATTGGTAGCATTTACAAGTAATTAATTACATTTTACATAATAAGATTGATTTTATTGCATAATCGTGGCTTTTTTTTTCCACATAAGTAGGCAACAGAAGGCAATTGATACTTTGTGAGGCATTTTGATAGCGATATAAGTATTTAAAAGAGAATAATCTATTCCCTTTTCCTAGTACTTCATAACTTTTTCCCATAATGCCAGTAAGAAGAATTTGGGGTGGCATGGGATGGCATGGAATAGCATGAAGTCTGAACTCACTTTCATCACAACTAACATGATCACAGATAATTACAGTGTGACACATACAAAACACTTCAGTGAAATTACATTTTCTTCATTAATTAGATTTTCAATCAGGAGAGCAATAATACTTTTTCTCAAAGATAGTTCTGCTTCACTGACTCCTAATTTCCTATAAGGCTGAAGTGGAATTTTATACTGAGATAGTATGTCTACTGCTCATGACAGCACTTGCATGGAAAGCTTGTTACGGAACTAGCACATTAAATCACACAGTATGTTGCTTTTAGTTATCTTCTGGAAATACATGATGAAATGATGGTTCTGTAAGATGTCTTCTCTTTTGCTGGCACTTCTTCTGGCATTTGAAATGCATGGAAAAGAAATTCACAGAATCACAGACTGGTTTGGATTGTAAGTGACCTCAAAGATCCACCAGACCAGAGTGCCCAAAGACCCATTAAAACTGCCAAGGAGGGGGTAGCCACAGCTCTGGGAAAGCTGTGCCAGTCCTTCACCAGTCTCATAGAGAAGAATTTCTCCCCAAAATCTAATCTAAATCTACCTTCTTTTAAATTACACTGATTACCCCTTGTCCTATCACTCCCCGCCATTGTAAACAGCCCCTCTTGAGCTTTCCTGTAGGCCTTAAGGTACTGGAAGGCTGCTGTAAGGTCTCCCCAGAGCCTTATTTTCTCCAAGATGAACAAGCCCAACTGCCTTAGCCTGTCTTCGTAGGAGAGATGGTACCTGTGGTCCAAACATTCTGCCTACCTGTCTTGAAACAGGCCCAAGAGAAGAGCTATGGGTTTTGATTCATTAAGTATCAGAAAACCTTACATGCAAAGAAGAAAAAGCGTTTGCTGCAAATAATTCAGTAATCTGAGATTACATCTTCTGTTAATTAAAAAATAATATTCCACTAATACTTTATTTATTGAAGGCTTCTGATATAATGGACATAAAAACTACACATTAGACTAGATCTTCCTTTTAAGATAAAGCTGTATGTAAAGATGACAACACAAGAAAGCCTACCAGACATAGGCCAAAGCTCTTAAACATAATATTAATGAATTTTAATAATTTATAATAAATAAATAAGCTTGCATAATAAACTAAAAAGAAAAAAAAACCTCAGGAAATGTTTTCCTTCACTATTCCTTGCATTAAACAAGATTTCCAGTTTGCAAGTTTTCAACTTTCTTTATTCAGTGTATTGCTCAGTCACTTCACCTATATGAGCATAACAAATAGTGGTTCTATTTCTAGGTGAGGATTTCTGAGGTTTTTATTAGTTACCAACATTGCACTTTGCAACATATCCAGGTATTCATAATATATAATAGCACTTTGTTCAAATATTTCAAGTAAAGTCATAATAAAATTTATGACACCACTGTAACATGTTTAAGAAAGTCTAGCTTCTTAAACCACTTCAGGAAAGAGTAAAACCTACTAAACTCAAACACTTGTTTCATATTTCAGTTGTTAACAAGAAGAGAAATGTTCTTTGTATACAAAAAAGCATATAAACTCTCAATGCTGAACAGAGAAAAAAATACTTTCTATTTACTGAAACTACTGACACATAGTTTTCAGAGGTATATTTTTTATATAATATGTGGAAAGCAGAGCGTTAAACATTGTATACTCTTTTTTAGAAAGTTAGATGCTAGGAAATTACGTAAATATTAAGATAAACCAGCATTTTAAGTATTGTTGACAGCTCACAAATCATTTGGAAGCAGGCAGTTCTATCTGCATGCTCACTAGCTTCAGAAGATGTTCAAGGTAAAGCTCAAGCCAGTAAATGGTAAGTTACATAGCACTCTGCTGTTTAACTACTGCAAACATAAACAGTGACACGTGCCAGGATACTTTTATATGGTTCTGACATTTTCTTGGCATCTGTGTTTCTTGCCTTACCTTGCTATTGCCAAATATTTGTACCATAATGCTGCTGAACAGGATCTTACCAACTTCTCTCCATGGTGTAGAGGGACAAATGAAAAAGCTGACATCTGCCATTAAAAGCTTCCAGCTGGGTAAAGCTGGTGTGTAAGAGATGAGGACAGGGAACTGAACTGGTCAGCCAGTCAGTGGTTTCAGCACTGCAGTAGCCAAGCTGCTTTCAAGATTTTTCTAAGCAATGAAACCACTGAAGTAGCTCTACTGACACTTATGATGAGCTCCTGACAGGTCTGGTGTGCAATGCATCATAAATAACTTTGGCGAATGCTTAATAAATATCTTGGCAGTTAGCTAATAGATGCTGGCTTAAGTGAATAGGAGCTGACCCATCAGCATAGCATGGGATAAGAAAAGGAACTCAAGACAACTCTTCTAGACCTCTGATGGTGAGGAGAGGTGACTTTTGTTTGAAGAGATGTACAGTGAGAGGCAGCAATGGAGCCACAAGTTAAAATAACAGCCTTTATGGTATCATTCCCCTCTAATAATAATATTGCTGTCTCGGTTCAAGGGAAAATGCTGTAAAGCATACAAACCCATTTTGTGTGCTCTAGAAATATATTATAGGAGTATTTAACACAGTTAACCCAAAAAAACAATGGAAAACAATGTGATGATTCAAATATTTTTTGACTGAATTTTGGTAACTAGCTTGTACCTCCTGATACCATGCAGCAGGCTTGTGATTAATATTTAGATGCTGTTTAGGTCTGATTGCTTAAGCACTTTCTCATGTACAGATTAAAGATCTTAGATTTTGTACTTTTAGGTGCAGAAACAAGCCATTAAACTAGAGATCTAGACATATTTTGCAGTTACATGTTTATTATTTATCTACTAACACATCATTTATTATCACCAAGGAAGTCCCGATACCCTTATTCATTCACCCTGCTTACATAGACCAAATTGTCACTGATTACACTTAAAAAAAAAGAGTATGAATAAATCAGTAAGAACAAATGACAGGTTGAGGATTTATTGTATGTCTTAATCATGATTAAAAGGATAACAGCTTTAGGCTCATTTTTTTAGATGAATACAATTTGGAAATTAAGCTATATAACTGATTCACAGTACTCTTCACATTAAGACTTAGCAAAAACGAAAACATACAGTGTAGTTATTCTCACTGTAATCGTCCAGACTTGACTACTGCACTTCACCTCTAGAGGGGATCCTTTCAACCTTCAATTTCATTCATGTTCCAAATTCAGGGTATCTCACCTAATCTCGCTATTGCACTGAATAGTTAAGTGTCACAAATTCTAGACAAAGCCAGAGCAAAAATGAGCCTGTATCTTAGAAAAAGTTCCTGTCCAAAGGCAAGAACTTAAAAAAGTCAGACTTCTCTTTAATTGCATTCAATTTACAGAAAATACACTCACAGTTTAATCCACCCACTGCCTTGCTAATTACAGCAAATGAATGACTTTTCAGACTATGAACTAAAAGGTGTAGGTTGGAAGGGAAACAAGCATAACAGTGCTGACATCCCAACTTTCAAATAAAAGTATTCTATCCCTTTAATTAAAAGGAGGACCTCACTCTTGAGGCTCATTATGGATTCTTGCTATAATCTCAGAAGCAACCGTCTTCATAATTAATGCATTAAAATGTTTGTTTTACTGGGCATTAGCACTATCAGTGCTGACTTCAAAAGCCTGGAATATTGGTCTTAACATTGTCTGACTCTCCAAAGGTGTGCAGATGACTGAGATCTGAAAAATCTCTTCTCTTCTTATTATCTTCTTTCTTTTTTTTCTTTTGACAAAATTCCTTAAATATTTGTCCTAAGGTCAGTATAAAACTGTTCTAAGTAGGAAAAGGAGCAGGCACTACCCCTCTTCAGGAGTGCACTGATAGAATTTTACAAGAATCCACATAGCACAGGTAAGAAAAAACTATGTCATCTGCTTACAAGACACAGATGTGCAAATGTCTGTCACTAGGATGGGCAGCTCTTTTTGCACGATAATCCACAGCAATCTCACACAAAATGATTCACCCACGATCATTTAAACTGATTGTCACTTTTTCCTACATATCATTTTCCTACATATAACTTATGGGCCATGTGTAAACATGACAATCCTGCAGTTCAGTAGTAGTGTGGGTTTCACACATTCAGCAAATGCAAGGGGAAGTCTACCCCAGGGATGCTTCTCACCTTGTAGCTCTACTGAAATTTGTCTTCCAACCTATTCACCCTCAAAATCACATTGCCTCCTACGGTCACCTGCCTAGGATCATTTTGGGGGGCTGTTAAAGAACACAAATGATAGGAGGATTTATTTTAAAGGCTAGCACCTCCAAAAGGACCAAAAGTATATGAAATGTATCTTATGGCACGAAGATATGTATAAAGATAGGGTGATACTGTACCTGGTCCAGTGTTGGAAGGAAAACAGGTCTCCAGCAAAGTCAGTAGCAGAGATCATTATCAAAAAATGAACAGATTGTTTTCCTTGTAGATTTACAAGCTCCAGGCTTTTCACAGAGTAGAAAAGCAGTGGTGAAAATTGTGCTGGTTTACATTATGACCTTGGTCCATATTTAATCACCTACTGACAGCAGGGGAGGGTGAAGTTTCCATATCTTTTCCACAGTGGTATTTTCCATACATTCCAGAGAAAATTTCTGTGTAGAGACATTGCATCTAGAAGGGATCTGGTGTACATATATAATCCTTTCATTCACTCCCTTTGTGTCTTACAGAATTTGAGCCACCTACCAACAGACCTGTCCTCTCACTAGCTGACATCAAATACGTGTTACATCATGCACAAAACAAATTACAGATCTGGTAATACCTGAATGGACATGAAACCTGACATTTAAAAATGATCCTCCGCTCCTTGAATCAAAAGGTGCTGAACGGCTGGAAGTGCAGTTTCAAACTTCTGAGGAAAGTTACTCTTTTCTTTGCTAGTCCAGAGTTGCTGGCATGCGCGTCTCCTTGCTAGGGTAGAGCAATAACAGCAGATAGAGTTAATGTGGAAGCCGCTGCAGCCATCAGGCAGGACTATAACCATTGTAAGATGTACACTGAGAACTGACAACACACTGTACAATCACGAAGAAAGACACGGTATGCACCTATGGCAGGGTGGGCGGAAACTTCTTAAGTCACCACCTGTCTTGAGGAAAGCAATACCTGAGATAAATTTAGATATGATTATGCCAAGTTCAGACTTTTTGTCTCTTTTTGGGAGATGCATTGTGTAGAATTACAGTAAGTCACATAAAGGACGATGGCAATGTTGAAATACAATCAGTTTTGAAAACAAGTGCAAGGTTTACCCCCCACCCCCCCCACCCCACCAGATATGTTCGACTTACAGATGTGGAGAGCTCCCATGCAGGCTGGAGTCTCCCCCTCTCCCAAGC
>VXBZ01006305.1:0-17097 GCA_013399135.1 Heliornis fulica | reverse complement strand
GGGCAGAATGGGAGCGGGGACGGGTAGGTGGGTTTTTCCCAGCCAGAAATGGGCTTTCCGCCTGCCGAGCGGAGCGGGCTGCCGTGCCGGCGGCTGCCGCGCTCCGTGCAGCTGCTACACACCCTCTTTTGTCTGCTCTCGGGTCCGAAATACTTTACGCGCTGCCATCGCCTGCCCCGCCGGTCGGTAGCCCAGCCCTGTCCGGTCCTGCCGAGCGGCTGCCCTCCGGCTTCGGCACCCTCTCCCCTCCCTCGCCCCGCACACCCACCTCCGCAAGTTCTCCCTTTGCCTTTATTTTCAGAGAAGTTAAGATTTTCCTAACCTTTGTTTGAAAGGAAAAATGGTGGTGTGCTGGTGATCGGGAAGGGTGAGGGGCAGATGGGGACGGCAGGGGGGTTGCCCCGTTCCCTTGCGTGCAGGCACAACTCCCTGCTGCGTCCCTCATCGGGTAGGCATAAGCTTACTAGTGAGGTGGACTTTGAAACAGAAGTGCTGCCACAGCTTGGGTGAGTGGTAGATCCTCCTCGTGTCGTATTGCCATAACCATTGTTGGTGCTTGAGCTTGGATTCAGTACGCGTGCAGCTGTACTGCAGCTCTGGAATTGCAATAGCTCTATCTACTTGTCACTTAAGGCTAATTGTCATTAACCACTGCTAGTCTATTTTATGCATCAGTTATGGAAAATAAAACGGGTTTTGCTGTTTAAAGGCAAAAATACTCGGACAAAAGTATTTCTGTAGTGTAGCAGTCGGTGTAACATGAACTACAAAATAACCTGCAGCAATTATGCGGACTTGCACTTCATAATACTTATAGTACTTGAGGACTAATAAAATCCTGTCGGCAAAGGTTTTGTCTTATCTGGCTTACCGAGATTCTAGATGAATACATTAGCAACTATTCCATTATTTTTCTGTAAGTAGGTGGTGCTTCCAATCTATGCTATGGAAATCAACTAAGGGTCCAGATAGAAAGAAACTGCATTTTTTCTTTTAGTTGTTTCTGTGCTGCTTGGTAGAAAGTGGAGAAAAAACCCCAACACACTTAAACCAGAAAATTGTATTTCCATTGAATGTAACTTAAATTACTTGCTAATGAAGCCAAAGGGTCTTTCAAGTTTGGAACATTTTAATGCACTTCTCATGCTGCCAGTACTTGTAGCAAAATACTTGTTAGGAGATAATTATAAGACCATTTTTAGTAATTTGAAACATGAATTTCAATTAGATTTTTTTTGTCCTGAGCACAGATTAAGACCCTAATGGAAAAAGATATGTTAGTTAAAAGGTAATTTTGAAAACAAAATTGTATGTAACACATTTCATTGGCAGAGAAAGGTGTTTTATTTGTCAGTCCCTTGTTGTACTGCAACAATGATCCAAATAAAAGTTGGAAAAAGAATATTGGTGCAAGAGTTCAGCATAGTAGAATTATTTTTTTCCATGTCTATAACTGGTTTTGGCCTATACAACCGTGCTGGAATTGGAAGAGAGCTTCGTTTTTATGGAAGCTTTATAATCAGATTATAAAAGGTGGGTTTTCTGAATTTAATCTTGTGAAATATGGACAGAGCAACCGCTTCTCTGACAGAGCACTGAAATGTATGCTGACCCTCGGAGAGGTAAGTATGATCCAACCTCCATCCCTGATGCTTTCACCTGTGGTGTGAGTTCATTGAGCATACCAATAGGTTCCGGTAACTTCAGTGAAACTGTTCGCTTGTTTAACTTGGGTTGCTGGACTTTTCCAGACCAAACTCTCTTTCAACATATTCTGCTTCTATTTCCTTGAATGTTCAGCATATGATACAAAATACCTGTGCCATATACAAGTGCTCACATCAGCGACATCTCTTGGATTGTATATTCTTCATTGACTCATACCTCTCTGGAGGCAAAGGTAGGAAATTAGAAGTGAAAATTGGTTAAGGAGTAGAAGTACATCTATGGAACAGCAGGAGGAGACTGCTTACTTCTTCTGCTGCTTTGAGAATATTTTAGGAGCCAAAAATCTGAAATGCTGAAAATCAGTGAAAACTCCCACTAGAATTACAGAAGCCAGACAAAGTTATGATACAAAAAATACAAAAACTACAGGTTGCTGTCATGAATATGTTTTTAAACTTTTTTTTTTTTTTGTAACCAGAAGAATCATGTCAGTCTTGTGTATGATAGTGGTAGAGAATGTCGAGGAAATAGGAGGAACTTGATATCGTAGCTAGTGATGATGTTTGCATTTGATTTAATGCCACTATGCTTTGTAAACAGATCAATTACTTTTAGCATACAAACGCTTGATCTTGTGATACTGGAACAAAGGGGAAATTGGGAATGATTTTCTAGTGTGCAAGTCTAGAGACTAAAAGTAGGATTAACTTCTGAAAGCATAGGCATATTGTACCAGTTCAGACACCCTAAGGTGTTTCAGACCTCTGTATGAGGCTGGCAGAGAGTGTCTTAAAGAGGTGCTGAACTTCTAGAAGAGCAACTGAAGACCAGGTAGAATATCCTATTAGATAATGTTTGTACTAGATTTCTATATAAAAGCCTTTAAGGGGACTTGGATCTATTGTCTGAAAACCTTGTTAAGATTTCTGATGCTGCAGTATGATGGATGTGGGAAGACATTCTAAATATGTTCGTACTATCAGGACTTAAGGAGGTCCATTCATGATGGACATTTACTATCAAAATCTTTGTGTTACTTGCTATGCTGCTAACTGATGATTGCATTTGTGTTACTCAAAAGATACTTACAGAATTAGAAATCTTCTTAGAGAAGTTTAATACATATTTTAAAACAGCTTTCCAGGTCTGCTATAAATAAAATCAAATTGCAAACAGTGCTTAAGTTAGTACTTTAGTTTTAGTTGGTACTTTAATTTTAGTTAACATTGAAGTACTGCAAGGAAAAGTTTCTGTTTTTCTTCTTTATTGGGTAACACGTCACCTACACAATCTCTGGGTAATTGGCTTAATAAGCAGACTGTCAATTGCATGGAAAGGTGAAATGCTGACAACATAGGTGAATTAAGGTGCAAAACATCTGTTCTGTAGAGCTGTTATCCTACCCACTAGTTTTACGAGCTTCTGGGTGTCCACCTTTTGTGGAATTGGTGAGAATAAGCACTGTTCTGAACTTCCATATTGAGACTTATGTCTAAGTGTACAGCAGGAAGTCATTATGATATTCCACCACTAATCATTTCCACATAGCACAGTTCAGTACAGGGTGTATATAGATAACTGCTTTTCACATAGGTGAATCTTGCTCAAGTGGACCTGAAGACTGAACTCAGTATTGACATTAAAATTATACTGGTCTCTTAGTATAAATGAAATTACATTCTTCTTCCAGAAACTTTGTTACAGCATCAGTGATTTTACACTTCATGATTTTGCCTGGGTGCTTTTTCTTAAAAAATAAGGATGGATTCTTTTTTTTTTCTTTTGCAACTAGTTAAATTAGATGGGTATCCTGTAGTGCAGAGCTATTTGAAACCTTTTTTTGTGCAGCAGTAGCAGAGCATGTTTGTGTCTCTCATTATTCTTATTTTGGCTTTTTGGAGACTGAAATGTTACAAAGAACACTTGGTGAGTTTTTTTGAATTTGAGTCAATGTCCAGAACACTTCAGAAAGAAGGATGCTTCTTCTCAGTTCTCTCTGCAGCTCTTCTGTGGTTCATGTTGGGGAAGGTTATTATTCATTTTTCCCTCCATGTTTCAGTATCTAAAAAAGAGTGACAGGGAGGTGCAGGGTCACCTAACCAAAACTGGATGCTTGAGGAACATTGCCAGTGAGATGTAATGGTGTAGCAGAGATTCATGAAAGGCAGTACCAAAGCAGACTTGTTCAAATAGAGCAGTGAACTTCCTCCTTGTGTATAAAGTCTCTGAAAAGTCTTTAGAGAACTGTAAGACAGTTGTCACTTCACTCTCTTGTGTCCATTTATATCAACTTCTTATTTAGATCCCTCTGGAATTTCAATCTATTGTTCCTTTTGTTAGAAGTGTGACCATTTTCCTCCAATTAAAATAAGTAAAAACAAAAGACATACTTGTCTACATTGTTTTTTAATTCTCCCCTGCTCAGCTAAATGGTGAAACTCTTACTGAACCAGAGAGACTAGGATTTCCACAAAATACACTGCAGATACACACACTAAATTATTTTTAAATCACAAGAAATTTATAGTGTGGGATGCTTTTTACAGTAACTACTTTAAAGACAAATAACTAGTGAGAAAGAGAAAAATATTTTTACATGAATTTTTAGATAAATACGATATTTTTCAATGAAGCATTAGCTGCTAATAGCTTATGAGTCCTGGCAATTTTTAGTGTCACTTATTTCTTAACTCAAAGTAATAGAAGCTTGTTATTTGATGCCTAACCTATGCTGGGAACTGTGGTATTAGCTCAGGCAGTGGATATGAAATCAAAGCAAGCTTTTTAGAGCTTTCCAATGATAGACTCACTACTTTCTTCCAATAAAGGATGGAATTCCAAAAGTAATTTAAATTGTTGTTAATTTAAGTCATCATCAAAGCAGATTAATTAGGTGGCAGTTAAAAAACTTCACTTACTCTATTGAATTTGGTAACAGTAATAGAATTTGATTTTTTTTTCCTACATTCTCCATCTGAATGTGTCTGAATAAATGGCTCTGCTTATCTGTAATCAGCTGCCTATTGTTGAAAAATGTCAGTGATAAATTAGATACAAACTCATTTTGCAGTGTATTAAATAAATAAAAAAAGGTGCCGCGACTTGTAAGATAATTTGGCCATCCACCTAATTCTGCGTGTAAAATTGCAGCTCAAAGACTCAAGTTTTCTCTCTCCTTTATGTTATTCAAAGTAAAAAAGGTGTATCACATTAAAATACAGAGGCAATTTATGAAAAAGTATGTTGCTATTATAGTCAGTTCCAGCTACTCAGTTTTTGTTTGCCTTTACTGAAAAGCTTCTGCTTATAATTTGTTAAGATTCAGTGTGTGAGCAACTACAGATAAATGAATAGCTCTTGGAATTGTTAGGATATTAAACCATTTTCCTGTGTACTGAAGAACTCATAACCAAGAGTGATCTTGTATTGGTGTTGCTTGCCCTTCTTCATACAAGTTGGCAGGATTGTCAAGGAAGCATGCTGTACCCTAGCAATCGACCTGATCCCATTACCTCTGTTTTTAGATACCTTCCTCTCTCTGCATGGGTATGTGCATAGGCACTGTCTGTTTTTCTTGCTCAGATATGAAATTTGGTATGTGTTGACATTGTAATGAGATGCTCCTCTTCATGAAGGCATACATTAAATGTACACGATCAACATAGTGTCTTGGGACGGCATTTTGCTGCAGTAAACAAGCTTTCCTAAGGCAGTATTCCTTGGAGCACACAAGGCTAGGCATAACTCAGCCACTGTAGTTTCTTTCTTTTGCGTGATTTTATGCTGGGCACACTTGACATATAAGATAGAAGCAGCATGCTGGACCCAGAAAAAGAGATGCGCCATGAAACTGTGCTGTTCTGGAAACATGAATGTCATGGTAGGGTTGTTGAAGGTCAGCTGGAATAAACCTGATGCAGTGTCTGAGACTTGGCAGGTGTGGTGTTATTGCTATAAATTACTGTGGATTTAACAGTTGGCTTGTTTTACCTGAGGTATGACTCTATTTCTGTGGGAAGGAGAAGCTAAATGACAGATAACAGACAGAAGGGAACAAGGAAGAAAGCAGGGGTGAGGGGTAAGTAGAAAAAAAGAGCAAATGGCAGAAAGGAAATATTGAAGAATGAACGAAGACAGGAAAAGTATGAGATATATAGTAGGTTGCATTTTTAAAGATTAATTCTTTAAAGCACTGCATTCATTGTCATAAATGAAAATAGACTCAAAGAATGAATAGAATAGTAAGACTAAAAGTTACAATGGTGTATCTTTTTTTTTAAGCCTTCCTGTTTTTTTAGCTCCAGAAAATAAAGAGAAAAATTCTCATCTCCCTAAGATGTATTTTAAATGATTTGTCTTTGATGTGTATCAAAGTATGATGCTCTGCTAAAATGATGTTAAACAATTCTTAGAGAAGAGTTACTTTAAGTAAATTGGTTCAGACAGACATGTGGAAGGGAACAATGGAATATAGCTTCTTACAAGGACAGAAACTGCATTTTGAAGTGTTTGCAAGTTGGGTGACCTTTTGTTTCTGTTTGCAAACAGAACCCCAAAAGTTACCTCCATGCAGATCCATGTCATCTATCATTGTCTCACAGAAGACTAGTAAGCACAATAAGCACCATGAGAACTTCTTTCTAAAATGGTGGTTAATTCAAAAGTGTTTATCAAGTGAATATTTAGCCACCATACTCAAAGAGAGTTTTCTTTCTGAGATGGTTTTGCTCTGTGTTAGGAACCTAATGAGGCAAAGGCCTGTTCTCTCTCTGTGAGGCCAGACAGTGTCGTGTAAAACTGTCTTTGAGGTGGCCATATCCAAACTGCCTAGTTAGAAGGAGCTTCTGGACTGAAACAGCTAAATGCCTGAGAGGGTGCTAGCTGACCTTAGCCACAAATACCCCGGCATCCTTCTAGTAGCATGAAGGAGACACAGTGGAGTCTCACTGTCTGGAGCTGTGCCTGGGCACAGCAGCTGGTACTGGCCACAAGATCCATGACTTCTGAAAAAAATCTTTATCCATCTCAGTCCAAACATCTTCCTGCAACGATCCTAACGCACATGGATTTGAAATTAAAAGTCACCTTTGGACAGCAATGTCTGCTCAAATTTCATTGAAAGAAGTCTGATGTCAGTGCTGTCACAGTAGTAACTTTGGTATTATGGAAGCTGTGATTGGAAAATTATGTGTAGATACACAAAATATGTGGAATTGATGGAACATACTGGAACACTGTACTCCCAATTTCATTACAAGTGATTTACCAAACAAGCGCAAACTTACACACAAAATAAATCTCTAGCAGACCGTTCCTTAATGTCACAATTATTGGCCTGGTAATAATAGTCTGGTATAAAAATGGCTAGCAAATACTAATAATAAACATCCAGAGGCCTGACATACTCTTCTTGGGAAGTAATGGCTTGGGTATTAATACTGTTTATAGACTTTGGAGCAGTAGAATCACTTTGCATTAATTCAGTGCTAAAGTGCTTTCCCCAAACTGTTATTATGACCCCTACAAAGTAGTTGCTTTACTCTTTGCCAGGAAGAAATTTCTTTTCAAATTACTTTGCAGACGCCTATTCTGAATTTATTGCCATTCTTTTTCTAATTCAATTTTATTCTCCTAGGGCATGGCCTCATTAACTGATGCACATGGTGGAATATTTTCAAGATCCCACATATGTTGCTGGAACATAGTTCAATAGGCACATTACATTAGAAAGACACAAGTCACTGTTTTGCGATCCCAGCTTGCAAAGAAGACGCATACATATGAAATTGCATGCAGAAGCGTTTACTGGCTAAGAACAAGCAATGTCGTGTTTTGTAGAACTCAGGTTTGTGATTTTTCATTGTCCTATTGTCTGTGGAGTTGAAACCATAGTGGAAAATAGTTTATATTTGAGGTAGGTTTAGCTGTGATTCCTCTTTAGTTTTTAATGTTGTGATTTTTTTTTCATTTTAGAATTGTATTTTTTTTTTTTGCTTTGTAGATGGTTTTGTGCACAACATATAATTCCTGTAAAAGAGGAATTTTATGAGAAAATTAGCAGAGAGTCAGTATTAGACTATGAGAGACTGGGCCTAGATGAAGTAGTATAGCCTAACTTTACAAATGTGTTCTTGTGCTGCCTTCATAGCATAGTAATGCACTATTGTGTTTTATGACATGGCTTCATGCCATGTGTAGTTCATTATTTTTTTTTCTACTTTCTCCAAAGAATTTTGATAATAATTAATCTCTGTGTTTACAACCATTTTTGTCAGTGTGCATGTTGCTAGGTATTTAGCCTGTGTAAGGGAAGGGTAAGTCCAAAGGGAGAACCCGGATCTGTGTGATCCCTAGTTCCTGCACTCTTTCCTTCCAGTGTTTAGACCTAGTCTCAGGGAAAACACTGTATCTTTTAAAGAATATTCTACTTGTTATAGACATGGTTTAATTTCGAATAAAGCTTGCTTTTCAGGTTGGATCTTAGGAGCTAATTTTCAGCCCGGAATACTGAGAACTTCAGAAATAGGCCTAATGCATTGCTTAATACTCCTTGAGAAGCCAGTATCACACTAATCACTCACAGGTTAAATATGCTGTTGTTAAACCTTGAGGCTAAAGAGATGGACTTCAGGTTTCAGTTCCAAGCCTTCTTTTCTAAATCTAGCTATTCTCCCTTTAGCTTTGAAGAAGCATCTACTAAGGAAAACGGGGAGAAAAAACTAAAAAAGAAAAGAACCAAGGACCATACAGCAAGCTATGAAGTCTGGTTGGGAGAGACAGGTTGGTTAAACTAGTCTGAAGAGAGATGACTCTTGGAGAGGGTGCCGATGTTATGGAAATTTGGATTGAAAGGTTTTTCTGATGAATCATTTGTTCTGGAATTAGTTGAGGATGTTGCCCTTCAACAGTGAGACTGTATCTGGGAATACTCATATTCCCCAGAGCATGTGGCTGAAAGTCTTCTAGTACTTAGTGGCCAAGGGTTTCTTAGGTTAAACCTGGTGCTTGGCAGTCTGGGTAATGTATATTGTGTAGATTCTTCTATTGCTTTCTATTAATAATCACACCATTGTGCTGTGCCTAACTGCCTGCATTTGATTCAGCTACAGACATTCAGTAGCTCTGTGTTGTACAGAAAACTCACAGAATCTCTAACACAGTTTACTACACTTTCTTTTAAAAGTTGTAGGCAAATAGTTTACTCCTTGACAACTGCAGAACTGAATATAATGATATTATGAAGGCAGAATGTAGGTAGAGAACAAGGCAGGTCAGTAGTATAGCAGTAACCACAGGCATCGATTATCCTATGGCACCAATACTATATTTTTGTGAATAATATAGGGAGACTCATTACCTGAATAACTGAAAGTATGAGCAGTGGCTCTTAGCAAGTAGTGTCACTAGAAGTACAGGTGGCATTAATATAACACAGATTTCCTTCATGCCTTTCAGTAAATCCACAAGGAATGGTGTGGCCAGGTGTCACCATTTGCCATGGTTACCAATTTAGAAAAGATGGTAGGGGTGACACTGTGGTATGGACAGAGTGTCCTGGGGGTACGTTCCAGCCAGGCTCCAGCCCACATATGTTGGTTCACAATATGGGGCGCAAACAGAGGAGAAAGGGATATCCACAGAGGTGTTATTGAGATGAGCACTAAGCTCAGGTTTTCAAGATTTTTCTTCAAGATCTTCAGACATTTTTTTTTTTCAGAAGCAGAGACTTTGAGCATGTAATCACATGGACTTTGAAGTTAAGGTTCTGGGCAGGTTTCTACAATTCCTGTGTCTAAAATCCCATCTTGATAAGATCCCATCTTCCCAGGCCAAAACATCAATGATATGAATGAGACATAAAATGCCTATGGATCTTACCTGATATATTTCATAGTGTTTATGATGCATGGAGGTTTTCCTAAAAAAACCCAAACAACCCCACAAAACCCACGAAAACCCAAACCCCCAAATGAGAGTTTGAGAATTGGTTTAAAGAATAGAAATGGTTCAAAGAGCATTTAAAATTACTTTCACATACATCACGTGTAAAAACTATGTGTCTGCAATTAAGCAAACTCAGTGTGTGCAAAACCTAGAGGAAGACTGTTGCTGACTGCAACTTGCTTTACACAGATTTTTCAAAAGAACTACCAGTCATAATGATCAAACTCTAAAAAACAGAAAATATGAGCCACAGCAGAGATCTGAAAAACAGCCAGAGAAACCAACCTGGATTTCATCAAAACCCCAAAGATTATATGACTTCATGTCATAGCTTTGGAAGAATGGTAAAATTGAAGCTGATGAATACCTTGTGTTAATAATTTTATGTTTGGCTTATGTTTTAGTTTTCAGGATACTTTATTGTCAAACTTTTTTATTGCTCATTCTCAGTATGGGTTTTGTTTGTTTTTACTGAGACACAGACTCTGCGTATTTATAGAGCAGCAACTCTCTCCTTTCTGGATAGTTCATGAAGAGGGAGCTTGAAAAAACAAAAAAAGGCATGGCTATGCAGCTAAGCTAGCATTGCTTTATTTGAATGTTTATCTGAATCTAGGATGGCTCTTCTGGCTGATCTGACAGTAATTTCTGTTTTTTTTTTTTTCTCAAGCAAACCTGCCTTTCCATATTTATATTTACATTATTTATACTTATATTTATGTTCTTATATATTAAAAGCATATTTCTATATAGTTATCTACATTCATATTTATATTATTTATATTTGTATTCATATTCATATTTATATATATTTATCTTGGGGAAGATTGGGGATTTTATGGAACTATTTCCCCTCTTTCTATGAATAAAATAGATCAGGAATTGTATTTTCCTAATATGGAGACTTGCAGGCCCTTGGTTTGTTGTGTGCTTCACAGAATAGCAGCAGAAGCACCTCAATGCTGTAGCCCTAATTTATGATGTGATCTCAAGCCATCTCGGAATTGTGTAGATACACACAAGATACTAGTGTATTATAACAAGTAAGAATCTCATGGTTACAGTGCTATGTGAAAGGTTTTGATAATGTCGGACTTACTCTGTTCCTCTCTGAAACAGTCCTTTAATCCTTTGGGTTTTTTGTGTCCGTGCAATGCTCACTCCTCTGTTTTTATCATAGGAGAACCATCCTTTTCTCCATTGCTTCCTATCTCCAACATCAGAGCTTTTTGATGCAAATGATATTTAGATTTCTGTATATCTGTGGTGCTCACAGCCAGTAACTGCATGCTGGACTAATGAATGACTCCTGCAAATTTATTTCTAGAGTTGTATAAATTACACAGGTCAACAAAGACATAAGAATATGGATTCTCTGCTATTACTCACATTTTAATCAATATGAGTCCTTGATTTTAATGGAAGTTTTAATATATGTCATGAAACTGGTGGAGGGTTAGATTCTACAAACTGAGAATTGAATGATGCAAGTCAAAAATTGCTTTTTCCTGCTGTGATCTCAGGAACACTGTAAAAAAACTTGAATTATTCTTGCTTTCTTACCATTGCTCTGGTAGTGTGGTGAGATCATGACCATGTAAAATCAAGGGCAGAATTTCTATATATTTCAACAAGTTAGGATTTTAGTCAGTATATTAGCTAGTCATGAACTATAGGATGGTTCTTACATGGCCCAAAAATATCTATGATATTTTCTGTTAATTGTACATTTATTACACGAGCAAGCCAAAACAGCATTCAAGTCCCAGAAGGGATTTAGTTCAAAGCCATGACAATAAGTTTCAGCTAATAAGTGGCCATCCTAGAAACCCGCAAAGCCTTCCAGAAGGTGCTTTACATAAGGAAGACTTTCGAGCTCACCTAAGCCATGTTAAGGTGGTACTTTTGTTGTTCTTTTAATGTTCCTAAATATATGCTTTTATCAGCTATACTTGAAAATGTCTGTCTTCTAGATCTCTAAATTATATATTTAACATGCCTGAGTGTAATGAACTTTGGAATTATGAGATTTTTTAAAAATCTAATTTCTTTGATTTTAATAGAATATTAGGAAAGCATATGGTAGGTTAATTAACTTAAGATATGGAGTAGAGATTCATTTTTCTTATTAGTATTAAAACTCTTACTGGTAGAACATAAAGGGGGAAGATGGCTCTTCTGATCCAGAAGAAACTTTTTGAAAACTTTTAGACATGCCTTAATGCAGCTATGAAAGACTTTCCAAGGCTAGTGGATCTCAAATGTTCATCTGCAAAAAGCTGGCTGTTCATGAAAGTCTGTATCCCTCACTTCAAAAACAGTAGTAGAATCTCAATTATTTTTATGTTCTGGTGTGCTTGAGTGATAGGATTGGAATTGTAGGAAAGGTTATTCACATATGCTGAGAATTTTCTTATTTTCTTTGGTTCTGCAGTTCCATCTGCTGGGATGGGAAACACTAATTTTCTGCCTTTTTACTATGATCTAATGTGCTGCTTCGTATGACATAAAGCTGTGAGAGTAAAAGGTCTGTGCCTCTCCTAGCTATTAGCTGCATTTTGGGGAAAACCTAATAAGTTATTTCATCTACTCAGTTAGTGTACATTGGTCCAGACAAAAAAATCCTTCCTCCTAGGCTCAAAGAAGCAACCAAGTGTGAACACTTACACTGACACAGTGTCACAGGGGACTGAACTGCTGAGCTGTGGACTTCCTAATTGTCTGTCCCATAAGTCAGAGTTTCAGAAGCTGCCAAGGCAAATCTGGGCTTGCTGTGTATATCGGTGTTTGTGAATCAATTGGTTTAAAGCGTTTTGTTGTATGAAGAGCAGTCAGTTGCTTCAACAGTGTAAAAATTACTGCATTCCTGTGCCAGACAGTTTGTACCATTAATCCGATTGAAACATCAGTACTACATTTTTAGTGCATTTCTGAGCTGTTTTAAATGCGGTCATACACCTAAAGCTTATGCAACAGTCTCTAGAAATAATGTAATTCAAATTGTAATGGTCTTGCTCTAGAATCACAGGCATAAGAATCTGATGATGTAAATTTTGTTCTTGGCTTTGACAGAAGTAGCCTGTGACTTTGGAGAGGTTGCTGACTCCACCTTCCCAGAAATGTATAGGCACATTGTTCCTGTGTTATTTTCCTCCCTTTGGAAAATAGAACTTTTAGTGTTTTTTCCTTCAGTTTGCCTATCTGCAAAATGGGGATATTTCTATTGGAGGCTTAACACTCATAAATACTCATGAAGGTTTCTTGAGATGTTTCAGTGAAAGGTGCTGTGCAAAATAAAAATCAGTGTTCTATACACTGAGGGAAAAAGCTCTGTGAATATTGGTGTCTGAGAAGAATCATTAACGGTAGAAGGTATCTTAATGCACCAAAATGTATTGGAAATTAAAATATTGAAATGGAAAATAACATAGCAATTGAAATTGGAAACATTTCTAACAGTGAGAAGAATTAATTCTTAAAATACCTTCTAAGAGCTGAGTTTTCTCTCAAGACAATCTTTCTGAAATATCTAACTCAGGAAGAAGTTATAGGTGTGATACAGAAATCAGAGGTTATGTATGCAGCATGCAGACAACAGTGAACTTTTCTGGCCTAAAATGTCCATGAATATATAAATATATTTTTTTTTGGTAGAACAGTCATATGTTTGTGGCTAAATAGTTCTTTTCTCTAGAGGGATTTAAATTCCATCAAAGCTATTAGTTCAAAATGTATAATGTAAGCTCGTTATTTAGACAAACATAATGGCCTAGATGTTTATTTTAGGCAACTCTCTGCAGCTGCGTTGATAAATAGACCTTGGAGAGATTGGATGTGGTTCTTCAGCATGCAGCTCTTTGGTTAAAGTTTAGATTGCACATGCTCAATGTAGTGCATAGAGCAAATGTGTATTAAGCAGGACTAAAATTCTTAGACACACCATGCCTTTAACATATTATTTGTGTATGGTGAAAGTAGGGTTTGTACTAGTAAGCCTGCCAAACAAAATTCAGTGGTGATGCCTGAGCTAATATGGATGCCACACATGGGTTGGTTATTAGATGTGTGCTCCAGATTAGTGGGTCCAGATGTCTCCATGTAGGAATGTATAATTTACACAAACCCTTTGAGTTCAGGATCAGCTGTCATGCTAAGAGAAGTAAGGAGCAAGGTTTAATGTACAGTACTGCCTGCAAACAATCGGGTAATATTCACGATGGCTTGAAAAAAGACTTAAATGTGTGTTATATGGCACACAACTAGATCATTTCAGCACTTCCTGAATGGTTTCTAAGTTGAAGTAACAGTAGTATTTTTGTCTTCTTTTGCAGTTTATAGAAAAATAAACATGAATTGCATACTTGCCTAACTTGGGACTAAGTGATGGAGTTCCTCCTAGATGAAATTATTCTATAGTCTGTGACTTAAAAATAAGTGGGTTTGCTTTCCATGTGTGTAAGAATGAGTCTGCACACATCAGGGCCGTGTAGTAGGACAGATATATATATATAATCAGAGCCATTCTAGATGTGGAGTACTCTAGACACCCTTAAGGACTGTGGACATAAGGTCCATTAGCTGTAGGGTTGGATGGAAAGTTTGCACTGGAGGAGAGGATGGTACATGCAGGACAGTAAGCCAGGAGGCTTTTTCATTCCCTGGCAAAATTGCCTTTGGTGGTGGCTAGATCCCATGATAGCTTTCTGCCTGGAAGAGCACCCAAAAGGAAGAAATGTCACCATAAGATACTGCCTTTCCTTCTGCCTCTGCTTCTTACAGCCAGCTTTTGTTGGCTTAGTAGTAGTTTGGTTTGTCTCCTGGTAAGTGTCACGTGTGGGACTTGGAGATTCTGTCCAAGGCACTGATGAGGATGGATCATAATTTTGGAAGAAGGACATTATGACATGTGTTTTGTTCTTGGTAAGGTATTGGACAGTTCCTGTTGGTAGACTTGGGAGAAGGAAGTTAGACACATGCATTTTTCCCAAACAGAAACAAATTTGACATGATATGTATATAGTATGGATGAAGTATTATTTTAAAACATACTTAATCCTTCTAGTATCTCATGCAAATACTATCTAAAATAAATACTTGGCTTAAGAGAAAGATGGGAGTTTCATAAGAAAAATAATGCTTTGGATGTTTCAACAAAGAACGTAAAAAGTACAAGCCCTCAGTGTCTGTGAAGAAATTGGTTTGGCATGTTCATGGGTTAATTAACAACTAGTATCTGCTGATAGTACTGGGAGGAGAATTGCTGTGTTGCTCGTAAGCTTGCAAGGTTAGACCACAGTGTGGGTAATCTCTCTTACTTCATGTTCATTCATGTCACAAAGTAACACATGATGTGGTGGTCTCAAGGAATCACTGAGAGCTTGCCTGTTAATTTCAGTGGGAACGTATGCATAATTAAATAGCGTAAGTGATTTAATCTTTCCAGAATTCCCCTCGCTACTCAAAAATCTCTTGGACTTGACCAAAAAATTGTATTTGAAAAAAGCCTACAGACAGGCTGTCAGTCTGGTTTTCACAATTTAATGTGACCAAACTTTGTTATTGGTCAGATTCATAACTCATGTGATTGAACAGTTGTTTTTAGACATACGTTTTTAAGAATAAAAATAATTTATATGACAAATGTTGACAATTCAAAATTTATCCCCATTCTTATGTAGGTGAGTTGGTTAATGGAGAACATGTTTGTCTGCAAAATCTGTATTGCGTAAAGAAAGGTTTTGTGATCTGTTTTTAATCTGGAGTATATATAACCATAATGATTTTTAACAATGGTTACATTTTAAATTGAGATGCTTATTGTAGAGACAGTAGGAGTGTTTACAGAGTGAACATCAAACAGCCTTAATGTAGAAACTTCCAAATTTTTCTAATAACTTAAGTACACATATTTGAGGTTTACTTTACACAGTTTTCCTGAAAATCTAAATTTCTGTTGAAGGCACACAATTGAAATATTCGCACAGATGTTATTGTGTTTTATTAGGCTTTTCAATCAGAGATTCTTTGACTTCAAACACTTGCCTAAAATCTGAGCTAACGTCAAATCATTTCAAAATAATAAGTGACCTGCAGAGGTTCTTGCATAAAGATTTTCTCTTAAAATTGTTCATTTCTTATCAAAGTTGATAGTATGTGTTTATAAGCAATTGATGTCTGTCAATCACACAGAGCCATGCTAAAAGATAAATCCCTTTGGATGAATGTGGAACAGGAGAAACGTTGGGTCTCAAAATGGGAGGGCAGACTTCTTTTCTTTTGCTTTTTCTTTAGGATGTGTCTTACTTGGACAAACAGCAAACCTTGATATTAGCTCATGAAGGGCATTTTTCATGAGGACACTTTAGCTAATAGTTTGCTGATCAAAACGCTGTTGGTTGTGACTACACATTGTGGTGTCAGAAATTTTGTTATGTGCTTAACCAGCATTATGCCATCTGGAAAAAGTAACACCACTGCAAAAAAAAAAGTAAAAGTGATGCTGCACCCAAGGCAGTAGGATCCCCTTCTCTGCTTTCAAGGCCCAAGCTATCACTATTGTACGGTGCTTTGATTTGGATTTTCTTAACTGTAGCTCAGTTAACTGTTACTGCACTTCATTGCAGGGGGTAAGTATGCCCGGTGGTCACAACTCTGGCAGGTAACGAAAGCCGAAAAGACTGTAGTCTGCACAAAAGATCCTGCATCTTTATTCAAAGGCCAGACAACAAAGAGTATCCAATGATTGTTGTAGTTCTGTGTCTGTTCTGTGCTGCGCCGAGTGAAAATATTAAGGTCTAAGGGCAAACAAGTCTCATGAAATTAAAGAGAAGCAGGGAGAGCTAAGGAGAACCATGAGAATCCAAAGTCAGCTAGTATTTTCTTTAAGTTCTTTTTAAAGTTCTTGTTCTCCTTTTACTCAAGCATGTAGTTTTCATGTGGTCTATACCGCACACACTTAGTGGACTTCAGATGTTGCTTTGTTTTAATGTTACTTTGTATAGAATCATAGAATCATAGATAAGGCCTTCACTGTCACTCTGAAGCAAAAAGTACAGTGGGAGGTATTCCCTAGAGACATCAGAATGTCCTAATAGTCAGCATTTTAGAGTCACTTTGATAAAAACTTGCACTTGAATTTTTCCTGGGGCCTCTATTAAGTGAGGAAATAACCAGGCCTGTTTCCAGGATCCAAACATGTATGTACGCTGACAAACTGACAAATGATCTACCAAAGAGGGACCAGGCTTTGTTTCAAGAAAAGTGTGGGAGGAAGCCAAAATAAGGCTTCTAGGGTACAGAAGCATATGACAAGCCTAGATGAAAAAGATACTCAGAGAAAATATTTTTCTTTGTAGTCGTATCATACTTCAATTCAGTCATCTTGGTGACCATGAAAATATACTGCTGAATGCACTTTTAAACTAATTTTAATATGAGGAAGAACTTCTCAGGATAATCGGTGTGCTGTAGTAGAAAGTAAAAGTC
>VXBZ01006304.1:305755-326956 GCA_013399135.1 Heliornis fulica | reverse complement strand
ATCAACACTAGTTTAAAGCCCTCCTAACAAGTCTAGCAATCCTTTGCCCAAGCACCTTCTTCCCCTTCTCAGTTAGGTGCATTCCATCTGCTCCTAGCAATCCAGGCTTCTCAAAGCACGCCCTGTGGTCTACATATCCAAAGCCCTGTCTGTAGCTCCAGTCCCTAAGCCATGAGTTGACCTGCCAGATACGTTCAGCCCTTGCAGGTCCTTGCCCTCTGACTGGGAGCACAGACGAGAATACTACCTGCGCCCCAGAGTCCCTGACTGTTTTACCCAGGTCCCTGAAGTCCCTTTTGATGGTTTTCAAGCTGCTGTCAGCTGTTGTCAGCTATTGTTCTAGGTCTAGGGAGATAGCTTACACCATCCTGTGCAACTTGTTTGAAAATAGTACTTCTCTGAATGTTGGACTTTTTAACCAGAGACCCTTAGTTATCTCTGTGTAACTGGACCCATTTAAGTTCATGTGGTCACCTGTGTCACTTAAGCAGTTGTGGGAATATTGCAAATAGAAGGTCTGGATGCTGGGGGGAGCATTTTTGTTTGAAACAACTGGCTCATCTTTGTGTTCCCCTGCCTTGTCTGTTCACCTTCTATTTAAGAATGGCCAAAGTTAGAGATAGGAGGTAAAATGAGAAACCTTTAGAGGTAAATCAGAAATAGCCACGTATTTTTACTTTGACTAGTTAAAAGCATATTCCCATATGTGTGTTAGTGTCAACAGATGATAATATCTATACTATTAACTTCCATTCATTATCACTAATTGTTTTGCGAGTTTTTGTACCTATAGACTTCCTTTCCACAATTTTGTAATGTGTTTGGAATATCATCTCTGTATGTTTGTGGTGGACTTACATGCACAGTATTTTGAAGTGACTGTTGGACAATATAGTCTATGCTGTCGCATTTTTGTTTGCTTGAGTGCTTTGTCTTTAAAAGTGTCGCTTAGGTGAAAAAAGATAAAGTCTCCATGTGAATTCAGCTGTACTATACCAATTTACAGCCAATGATGTCCTTGTTTCATGTTTTTTCTTCTGGAGTTCAGTTTATTTATGTCCCTTGTCTTTTGTGGTTGTTTTTCTGAGAGGGGGAAAAGAGTAACCATTTTAGAGATCTGTAATGTGAGGGGAAGTGACTTACAGGATTTTGCAGCAAGTGCACAGGATTGGTGGTTGTCTCAATGGGATTGTGAAAAATACTTCTAGCAACCAGCTCAGTGTTTGGGTGGTTTAAATTTTCTTCATCGTTCATGTCACATTTTACAAAGAAAATACACAGTTAATTGGCGTCTGGAACTGCCTGTACCTGTTGTGTGGTGGGTAGTTTCCAGTTTAGGTCTTTGATGGTTTTCTTCCCAAATGCCTTATGTTCTTTGAAGGCAAGCAGTGGTCCCACAGCGTGGTGGGCACAGCTGAAGCTGCTCAGGAGAGGGGTTTGGGAAGTGGCTTTCTGGGAGCTACAGGCACTTAGGCTGAATTTGCTTTAACACCCAGGCTGTTGCAAATCTTGCCTTGGAAAACTCCTGAAGGACTAACTCAGGAGGAACCAAGGGACAAATGCTGATGTTCCACACTCTCTCTGATAGTTGCTTTGAAATTTCATTTAAAAATGGAATCAGTCCTAGGTTGTATTTCAGATGCCAAATGTTACATTTTATTTATCTGAGGCCTTTCTGAGATTTTTTTTTTTGTAAAAAAACCAAGTGTGAGCAATTAAGCTCTAGCTTAATTGGGATCTCTTTTTACTGTTAAGTAGAACTTGGAATGGCAAAAAGGTCAATATTTGAAACCAGCTGGGGTGAGCATGGTGATTCATCTGTAGTAGCCCTTAGGATTGGAAAGAACAAGGAGTGCTGTTTACCTGAAGGACTAGGAAACAGCAAGTGTTAGAGGTGGGCTAAAGCTAATGTTGTTGTTTGGTTTCATTTGATAATGTCCAACCCAGAATCTCAGTATCTGAAGAGAAATAATCCAACGTGAAGTGGGATCACTCAAAAGTTGATAATCCTGTACCAATGACACTTTTGTGCATACAAATAACTTGTAATAGCATAACAATCTGTCTTTTTTCTCGTTACAGCTTCCTTATTGTGCTGATATGCCTTATCTTCAGCGTGCTTTCTACAATTGAACAGTATGCAGCTCTTGCTACAGGGACGTTATTTTGGATGGTATGTATGTTGATGTTAATGTGATTGATGCATGTTTGTTATTAATGTGCAAATTCTGATCTCCTGAGCTAATAGTATATCAAACAGAATGTTTCTTATGGTTTAATTGACCAGAGGCTTTTCTGGTGTTTTCCAAATGAATATGTAAAGCCTCAGATAAGCCAAAAGTCATGGTAGTTCAGAGCCAAGTCTTACCTTGTATGGCCCATACTGGGGCCATCTATAGTGTCCAACACACAAGGCTCTTCTAACTAACCATAAATCTCTTGTATTGCTCAGGTCAATCTCATATCGGCCATAAAGAAAACCAGACAGACACTTGATAGGCAGAAGAAAAAACTAAGTGGAAGTGCTCTCTTTTAGTTGTAGAATTAAACTTTTCTTAGTGGAAAACTCATTTATTTTCATTGACTCTAGACTTAAGACAATTGACCTGTCTTATGTGCTTTCACTTCAGTAGAGAAAATGTAGTTATCTTTTGTTTTTAGTAAACTAGCGTGCAACAGGTATGTATTGAAAAATGCTCTGTCCTGCCAGCTTAGATTTAATTCAAGAGCTGTAGTTTTGCAGTTGGAGAAGCATGCTTTTAAACATACCAAACATTTGTAAGTTTGTTGTAGGGTACATTATTGATTTCAGTGTTTGTAAATAAATTACTTATTTTACTCATGAAAACACTATCGCTGTATTGAGAAAATGTGTGAATTTGCAGTTTCTTTGTTGAAAATAGTTATTGTAACTGTGCATCAGTAATACCATTGTTAAGTATGATGTCACTGCTAACATGAAAAAGATCACTTAAAACCCCATCAGTTGTAGAAATTGGTTTCACTTTATTCAATATGCGATGTTTATTATGTGTTACAAATGCCATAAGAATATACTATATTAAATGTAGTGTCAATCACACTATTTCTCTTGAAGGTGTCTGCATGCCTGATATATTATCTTTAGACTAGAATAGACTATTTCAGATGGAAGGGATCTAGAACAATTATCTAGTCCAACTGCCTGACCAATTCAAGGCTGATGAAAAATTAGTGTATCATTAAAAGGCATTATTGAAATGCCTTTTAAATACTGTCAGGCTGTGAGCACTGACCACCTCTCAGGGAAACCTGTTCCAGTGTCTGACCACCCTCTCAGTAAAGAAATGCTTCCTAATGTCCGGTCTGAACCTCCTCTGGTGCAGCTTTGAACCATTCCCACAAATCCCATCACTGGATCCCAGGGAGAAGGGCTCAGAATCTCCCACTCCATGTCCATTCCTCAGGAAGCTGTAGAGAGCCATGAGGTCCCCCCTCAGCCTCCTTTTCTCCACACCAGACAAACGCCGAGTCCTCAGCCGCTCCTCACAGGACACGCCTCTCAGCCCTTCCACCCGCTCTGTTGCCCTCTGGGAGCATCCCGGGGCCTTCACATCCTCCCCTTATCACAGGGCCCAGACCTGCACACAGCACTAGAGGTGAGGCCACACCAGCGCTGAAGTTCTGAACACAGGGGGATAATCCCCTCTTTTGAAACACCCCAGGGGGCTGTTTGCTGTCCTGGCTGCCGGGGCCCTTTGCTGACATGCGAGGAGCTGCTGTGACCGGCACCCCCAGATCCCTTCTGCAGGGCTGCTCCCCAGCCTCCTCTCTGTTTATACTCACTCCTGCCAGGTCCCACTCTGTCCCAGATGCACAATCTGGCATTTGGACTTGCTGAACTGCATCCCACTGATCACTGCCCAATGCCCCAGTCTATCCAGATCCCTCTGCAAGGGCTCTTGTCTCTCAAGAGAGTCAACAGCACCACTCAGCTTGGTGTCATCAGCAAACTTGCTACTGGTGAATTCAAATCCTGCATCCAGATCGCTGATAAATATATTGGACAGAGAATTGGGTCAAGAATTGAACCCTGAGAAAAACTGCTGGTGACTGGTTGCCAGCAAGGCATAGTCCCAGTTTTTACCTAACCTGTAAGATACTTGAACTCCTAGGTGTAACGTTACAACTAGTTGCCAACTAAGGGAGTCTATGCATATATTTCTTCATCCAGTACCTTTTCTTTTTGTAGTTTGGGTTTTCTTTTTGTACAGATTTAAGGAGGGGGTGGGTGGGTGTCCATACCTAGTGGTTGTCGATACTTTTGCCAATTTCTGTGCTGAATTTCACTTGTGATATTCTCTCACTCATCTTCTCAATATATCATAATATTTTACGTGGACACAGTGTGTGGTTTCAGTGAAATAACTTCTAGTGACAACATAACACTGTTGTTTTATTCACACTGCCCCCACATACCCCGCCCCGTGAAATCATGGAACCCGTTTTGTATGTCCATTCTGTATGCAGTATGTATTATCTGTATGTGTGTAATACATTTAGTGTTATGTGTGCACTGCATTCAGGATTATATATGTTGTACATAACATCCAGTATGTATTGGGCATTCATCCTATTCTGTGTTACCTTGCTTTAAGTAGTGTGAATCACTGTTACTTTTCTATATCAAGAGTAAAACTACAGGTAATTTTTAGCTTTTAAATCCTATTATCTTGGTTTCTTGTGAATCCAGACATTGTTTTGTGTTGCCATATTCTGATATTGTTTTCTTAAGAGTGTAACTGGGGCAATTTTCAATAAACTTGAGGGATTACAGTGATCAGTTGGTCCAAAGCAGTAGGTGTAGGACCAGTGTGCTGTCTGCATTATCCAGTGTTGGTGGGACTTTCAGAGGAGTTGTGGCACAAATATTGATGTCAGAATCTGTTTCCTGTTACTACCTACTCAATAAAACTTCCTCTCCTGTTCTTATTTTAAGGTTTTTCTTTTGTTCTAAAGTATCATTTCAAGCTGTCAAAAATAGACATGACAGAATTCTGAGGGGGAGGGTGGAGATAATCGCAGATGAGTGGTTGGAGTGAAGCTGTAAAATGCAAAGAAAGAAGTAAAAGAGTGTAAGAGCATTCCTGGATTAAAAACCAAAACACAAAAACACAGTGCAAGCTTCAACCTAAATGGTGATGTAAGGAGACTTATTAAAGTTTAGGAGAGTACCCTCTACTGCTTTGCAGTAGGGAATTAATTTCATTTTTGTGTTTTAGGGGGACTTCTAGTTATATTCAGTCAGTAATAGGTTTTGTTTGGAGCCAGATAATTAAAGTAGGTAGGTAACTGTCATTGTAGGTGAGCAGAGAGGGGCAAACAAGTTGATTTATGAAATAAAACAACATGAAATAAGGGCTTAACTGGGGTGGTGAGAAGGAGGGGAACTTTTGGCTACATGGAATTTAAGGTTTATGAGACCTTAAGTCATTCCATGAAACTTGAATTAACACTGCCTGAGTGTTTACTCTGTGAGATTAAATATTTTAAGTAACGCTTAGAGACTTTTAGTTCTTCATTATGAAGATTATGCAACCAGGTCCATCTTTCCCTGCCAGTGCTCCAAAGGCAGAATTACCAAAGCTTTATCCAAGAGCAGGCTGCCCTTTATTTACACATAATTTCCTATGTTGGGTAGAATTCTCTCTAAACCAATTATGCTTATAATAATATGGTCATAGAAGATATTACAGTTATATGAAAATAAGATCTAAACTGGATTTTGAGATAGTATTTAATTTTTACTCTGCAGCTGCTTGTTTTACTATATGACCTCCCACTACCAGAGGAGAAAACAGAAGATATGTTACCAATTATTTTAAAGCATTTAAAAATGCTTCTATTTTTCATAACAATCATCAAAAATGCAAGGTTCATGCTGGAAAAATAAACAAGGCAAAGTTTGTGTGTTCCAAGCGGCATTCCCATTTTAGACAAAAAGCTTACAATTAACTGTTGAATCTTTCTCTACTTGTCACCACACTTCCTTAGGCAAAGAGTGCTGATGAAAGCTGTACTTAAATGCAGTTGTAATGGGAGATTAGGAGAGAACTGGCCTTTTGTTAGTTTCCAGAATACAGTGAAAACTGCTTAAATTTGCATGTGTTTATATAATCTTTTTTTTTTTCACTAGATGGTGCTGTTGGAGGTATTTGACTCCAGTTACTCGTTGGCAGTTGCCCAGCGTGAACTGGAGTCTGAGCCAAGACTGTGAAGGGATCATCGTTTTGAAGCGTATATGTACACTTGGCCCACTTAAAATAGTGGTGCGGGAGAGCTTTTGCCATGACTCATAAAGAGAATGTGGTATATCTGTGTAAAAATTGATTTGGAGGCTACAATATTTAAATGATGGAAAAAAAGTAATTTGGAGATGTATGTTCCCAGAGAGGCCATATTTTTCTTTTATTTTCATAAGCAAGGATTTTATGGTGCCAGAACACAGCAGAATGCTGTTATCTCAGCATGATCTAAGAAAATCCAAGCGCCTGATCCAAGGGGATTAAATATTCTGCTGAATCAAGGATATTTAGTGTGCCTGAAAAAGCTATTTTCTTGTAGGAATCTCATTTCAATATTGATTCCAAAGTATGTTTTTATGATGAAAGTATAAGCTCTTTCCAGCTTTCTGTTTTCTGAGTTCCTTTCCTACTTCACCATACTGAAGAGATCATACAATTTTTAAACATTAAAAAGACTGTCAATTATGATGAAAGGTAAGATTTTGGTGGTTAAACATTTACGTTATTGACATTGAAATTATTCCTACATTTAAGAGAAAGGTGCACAGAGTCTTTGCCTACAAAAAAATCCAGTTTTTATTTCTTTCAATATTAACTTTTGAGTATAAGCCTTAGGTTTTGTTTGCTGGAGTGGTTTCTGGGTCATGTGTGAAAAAGAGAAAAATACCTCCAGCTTTTGATTCTGAAGATGGTCCTCACAGAGAACAAATAGTTCAAATAGGTCAAAGTGGTTCCAACATTTTAATTTTTTTTTCCTGATTTTCTTCAGTTAAAAAGGTCAATACAGAGACTCGTGTTCTAGACATCAGTGTATTGTGTATTTTCATCCTTTTGAAAAATTAAATGAGATTAATGTCTGTAAAGGGTGCCTGTGGTAACACTACAGATCGATCTAGTCTACAGACTCTAAAGAACATCTATAGCTGAGAGTGTTAAAAAATTCATTTTTGTAGCCTCAACTGTATATCCTGGCCTGCCCCAAGGTGAGGACAGAACCAGTTTTCTGCATCCAGGCTTATGTTTATCAAATACACACTCCAGTGTAGCAGACTAGTTCTGGGTTTGAATGCTAGATTATTTTCAACATTTAACGTCACTCTCTCCGTGTTTTAGTTTGTAGTTAAAAGGCCAAATGTGAATGATTCAGAGGTTGAGAAAAATGAATAGAAATTAAAATAGCACTCCCCCTCATCATTAGGTGACAGTACAGTAAGTGTAAGTAGCTGGAACAAGGACCTACCTCTGGATCTGGACCCAGGTGTTTCTCTCTGAGCTTCATTCAGTCTGTGGTTCTGGTATTTGTATCTGAGATGCTGGCAGATAATTAGAGTGCTTATCTACTTCATTGCAAAAATCTGCTGTGGTGGTTTGCAATGCTGCTGGTAGAAACATCTAAACTTATTCCAGCGGCAATCCCTTGTCAACTTCCCACAACTGTATAGGAGAGTTAAGTGTTTAATGTAAATGCAATGTTAAAGGTTTTTAATTAATTTGGTTGAGAAAGTTGTGCAAGTATGTTTTAGTCTAACTTAATTTTTCCTATATGTGCATTGTAGACACATTTGAGGGAGCCAAGTCAGATGCTTCCAAAGTGGAAACAAGATTATCTGTAGGGACAGGTGAACCAACTTAATGAAATGAGCTTTAGAAAAATAAGAAAGAAAAAGCCTGTTATTGTCTGGTGTAGATGAAGTCTGAGCTGAAGAGGGATGCCAGGTAGGAATGAAGAGGTGATATGGAAGGTAGGTGTGCTAAGACCAGAAAAGGGAAGATGAACTGCCTTTCCTCTTAGACGAGTTAAAAGTCAAGCATTTGTGGAAAAGAGCTGTACTTTCCCTTTAGAACTCTGTAGAGGGCAGCATTGGACCGTCCTGTGCCTTGCCTGGGGTGGCTGCATTCAGACTTCGGATGATGTCCTGAAGTAGATAAAACTATCTTTTGGAAGAAGGGAACTATTAATAAAGAGATGTTTTTTTCACGTGGGCTTAGGGAATTTTAAACAAGTGATCAACAGAAATAATTCTGGGAGAGAGGGTGGAAGAAAAGGCCTGAGTCGACATTGCTGCCAGGGACAACTCTGGCTACTTTGTAGCCACAAAATTCATGCTGTTTGGCATACCTGGTTCCTTGTCATGTGCATGGATTTTAGAAAAAAAAAAAGTGAAAACAATTAAAGCTTTCAGAGAAATAAATCAGGCAAATATTTGCATGGAGGTGAAAGAAACAGATATTAAACACGTTAACATGATGAAAGATTTCCAGTACGGTCTTGCTATTGTGTTAGATGTTTCCTTTTCAGTGTGGGGAAAAGAAACAGTTTATTTGACTGAACTTATCTGAAGTCACCACCAAAAATTACTTTTAGGTATTTATGATAAGAATAAGTGATGATTTTTATAGAAAAGAAAATTCTCTTTACATATGTTGCACACATTTCTTTCAGGAGGTTCAAAATATTGTGGGCTTGAATTCTAGTTTGTCTGCTACACTGAAGTGTGTATTTGATAATAAGCTTGGTTGCAAAAAAACTGGTTACTTTGAGTTCTGCCCTTTCTAAGAACTATGAGGAAAAAAAACAAAAAGAATCCCTCTTCATGGATTTTGGCACATTGGAGTTCTGTGGTGGCATATCTGAGATTCATTGCTTAAAATAAAGCCTGCAACTAAGCGGCTATGAGTAAAGGAACCAGGATTTAGCTTTTATTTCTACTGTGCATCGGGATGAGATTGCTATGAAGTATCAAGCATTTTACTGGGGCTCAAGACAGGCTCTGGGAAGAGCAACCTTCGCCAAGGTCAGGGTGGAGCTGGTGACAGATTGCGGGCCAGCTCGAACCACTGGTGATGGATTAGTGTTGTCTGCTGGCTGCTTGGTGGCCTGCATGATCTGACATGGTGATCTCCTTTGCTGGCAGTGTGCAGGTACTGGCCAAAGGCTGACACGAGCACAGTGCCAGGTTGTCCCTTTGCTCTGAGCAAGCTTCTTAGCTTCCTATACGTGAACTATAAGAGCATCAGAGTCTTCAGAAAACATTGTTTTGACATTGTATGCAGCATCTTGAAGAATAAAGGGGGAGGGGGTGTGCCTCCAGAGCTGTTGTTTGTTCACCTATTCTTATGAGCTTGCATGTGCTCTCTCGTAAGTCACACAGTATACCGGTGTTTTCTTCATTTGTAGTATAGCTGCACTTCAGTAAATTCAGCTCAAAGGTGTGTCCAGGAAAATGCCATTGCTGGAAAAAAAAGCATGTTTCATTCACTGTTCAATCTTTTGTTTGCTTTTGTTGAGTTTTCTAATGAAGGGTTAAAGTTTGAACTCTTCTGGGGTGTAAATCCCTGTCAAGCTTAGAGCATTTCCTTGGTAACCCTAAAAGAAGCACAGTAAGTTATTTCTCTGAAATTATACACATTTCACTTTCTATTATTTTTAGTAAACAAGCAGAGTAATACAAATTCCATCTTGGGGTGGAAAAAACCCCAAACAACATAAATGTGAAATACTGGTGCATGGTAGAGCCAAAGAGTGAAAAGAAAGATTTTTAAATTTAGGATTTATCTGGATTAGTGTGTAATGTTTGCAGTGACAGGTGTTTCCTTTATGCTTTGCCCACATGTCTGGAAAGTAGTTTGTCATTAAGTGCTACATTCAGTGTGTATCTCAATTTCAGTATAACTGGAGGGTCTACGGCTTTGTTAGGTCCTTGTTTTCACATCTGACCTCAGCCAGCTGGAGTCTATTGTTTTAAGCGTAATGTAACAGCTGACATAACATAACGGATATCAAGCTGAAAAGCTGAAACAGTGCAGTGAACTGATGCAAAGAGAGGGTCGAGGAAGAACTTGGGAGGGAGGGACGGGCAAAACTAGCTTCATGATTCAAAGTGGAAGCTTGCTGGCTTGTTTTCCCAGAGGAATTAGCTAGGAAATAATGGGATGAGTCTGTTGAAGTTCTATTTGCAATTGATTACATATGATAGACTACTGAGACAAGTTTGAGTTTGCCAGCTGTCACTAGTTGGTGGCTCTTTAATGGCTTTAAGTGGCCCTTGGAAGGCAAAACTGAAATAAACTCTGCAGGTGTGAAGTAATTGTAGTGCAGAAGACCAGTGAGTGCCAATGTCTCAGAAGAAAGGAGGTTCTAGGAGGTAGTAGAAAAAAAACAAAAAAAACCAAAAAAAAAAAAACAACTTCAACAAATTGAATGCATTAAGAGTTTCATTTTGTGATGTTGGATTAAGTGGGTTCAAATAACTGGACAAAAAGCTTCTATTGATTCAGTTTTGGAAAACTTCATTATTTAATTTCTTGATTTCAGCGATTGATGGTAGGAAGCCTATATCAGCACTGAGCACTAACTGCTCTTGGAAGGGGATGAATAAATGAGTAAAATCCTGTTACAAACATACCATGTTTGCAAAAAAAAAAGTGACAAACACTTGACTTTTTGCACATAAAGCAACAAGAAGGTATAGAAATCACCCTGTTATTACTTCATAAATATTTATATGTATGCTTCTTTCTATATATATTTCTGCATATAGAACATAGTTCTATTTTTAGCAATGATTAGAAAAAGTGTCTCTAGCTGGATTGCATTTGTACAGAATAGATCCACTAGCTCAACTGAGTAGATCCACTAGCTCAACTGAGAGGTTTTCCTGGTTTGTTTGTTTGGGGTTTTTTTAGGGGTGGGGTGGATGGGTTGTTGGGGGAGGGAGTTAATACTGTATATGCTGGGGGTTTTATGTATGTGGGCATAGGTGACCAAATCAGGTTCTACATTTATAAGCAAAGCTTTTATGGCATGAGACTTAGAAGTTATGCAGCATGTTTAACTTTGTGCATATGAATAGTTATCATGACTACAGTGGAGCTTCCTGACTGCATAAATATTAACAGGATCAGGGCATAATAGGAAATGTTTCTTGAACAGTATCTGCTTGTACTTAGCTTAGGAAGCTCAAGAGTTTGATTTACGTAACTACAAGTTGCATTTATCTCACATTTAATGTCTTAACTTTATTGGGACAGATGTTTTAAAACTTCTGCACTGCTCAGCTGTACTAATTGTTCATTCATTTCAGGGACCTGTACCTCAGTATATTGCTTACATCAGTTCCACCTAACCCATCAAACATTAGCCTATGTTTAAGATGATGATAAGTGAAGAATCGTTATTAGCTTTTAGAAACAGCAGGAGTTTGAAAGAATAACAAAATAACCAAAACGCTTGTTTTCACACCCAGCCTGTGAAAGCGAGCTATGTACTGCCTTGCTTTGATGGTGTTTCCCTTATGCTAATGACACTGAGGTTACCTTTTTTTTTTTTTTTTCCCCTCCAGCATGCCGTTATCATCCTTATTTGGGTACCTTTCAAACAGCTCCTTTTCGTTATTGTTAGAGAGGATGTGTTTGCACGTGGGCTGCATGCAAAAGGAGTTGATTTACTTGTCCTTTATCCCGGTGCAGCTGTTTCCCAGATCAAGGTGAGAAAGGATGGCTGCTGTAGAGGTAATCTGACTACTCCATGGCTCCATGCAGCAGGGTGGGTAGGATGTATTTAGAAGTTGGTTTGGCTGCAGTGTTGCGGAACAGCTTTAAATCGGAATAGGTGTGTATGACCTCCATCTGGCCTACAGGCAAGGAGCTTGACAGCTACATTCTAGGAGCTGCTCCAAGTCATTGATTTAGTACATGAAACTCAGGGCGAGTTATACTTAGTGGCCAAGGCAGGGGAAAAGGGAGGAGAGAAAATTAAATATTTGCTAATCTTGCTTCTGTAATGCCTTACAAACATGAATGTACTTAACCTCACAGCATTCTTGGGAGGTAAGCATTAGCAGTTTTACGAGTAAAATTAGGTGACCCATAGCTTTTCCGCCCTAACTTGGCTTTGTAAGATAAATCCTTTGGAGAGCTTGGGCTGCAATTTTCAAGTATTGGTTTCAGCCTGCAAAAACTGGCACTGCCACCTGAAGAAATGGTCCTGCTGCTCCATTCATTCCTTGTGCCAACACAAGCATTTGTGCGGCTATGTTGTAAACTGCCTTGGAGAATCCAGATGGGTTCAAACTAACTCTTTTTTGGCCAAATGAGATTGATTCTTTTGGCAGCAGTGCTGGGTTGAAGTGCTTGTGGAGCTGTAGAGTAAGATTTGTTAGCTTTTGATGGTTAAAAGTGTGATGGAAACTTTATCTGCAACACAATTTACAAGCACACTTGTGTGCTATCCTTTTGAGAAAGGACATTATTATTGTTCACTTACAGTCCATTCAGAGGCATGTAAGATCAAGTACAGCAAACCCCTAGTATACTGGAGGTCCACACGCTCAAAAAGATAGCTCCTACCCTCATGGACCTTGCAGCCTCAACAGACAACATAGTGAAGAGGTGAAGAGAAGGAAGTGTGAGTAGCCTCTCCTTACAGGTCCCAGCTTTGGCCTGTTCCATGCATTCAGGTTTGGTGATAGGCCTCAGCAATACTAAAAAAAAATAAATAGAAATTCTTGCTACCTTCTTAATGTAGAACTTTGAAAGGCTCCTTACTTTACATACTTGGCTCTGTGCCTCTCTTGTATTGATTTGATTGAATAATGAATTCAGTTGTTTACTTTGCATCTGTTTTGCTGCAGGACGGCAGGTTATCAGCCTGACAGCTGATATAAACCAAGTTGACTGAAATTAATTTTATCCTATAGGTCCAGGCATGCCTACTATTATCCAGAGGCAGTTATTGAACTCGAATTGGCAGCTAGGCTGTCTCTATAAACAAAAGCTGTTTTGTTCAGATTCTGCTAGAACAGACAGGGTGTAGATAGGGCTGCAGAAGCATGTCTCTCTGGAAAATTGAAGAAGCATTCACTTACTAGCCCTTCGCTGCTGCCATTCAGTAGGATTTTACTCTACCCAGAATTGGGGTGTACTGCCTTTGCTTTTATAGTCTGCTGCAGCACCCAGCTGTCCTAGAAAGCTTTGTTTACCTCCAAAGGTAGTTAAAAAACTCATGTAGTTACATTGAAGAGGGCTTAGAGCACTTCCACAATGGGTTGCTGTTACTCATCTTTGTGGGTGGTAATCTCAAAGATGAGAGGTGCAGTAATGAAGAGTTCGGTGTGGTAATATCTTCAATCTCTTATGGTCTTTGAAGTGATCATGAGCACATGGCTGCATGTATCATTATAGTTTGGTTCTATATGTTATAATTGTGCTATTATGTCATTATCACTATTATTAATACAATAACAGGCACATTTGTATCTGAATTACTGCAGCTATTTTGATTAAAAAAGAGCACCACACAACCAAGTCCCAAACCCCAGATCTCTACACTGAATACAATAAGTGTGTGTGTAGACTAATTCCGAGATAGCAACTTACCTTATAGATTCCTAGTGCATGTCTATGTGAATATATATATTTGTATGAAAAAAAATTAAAAAGCCTGCTTAGACATGAGTGTGGGATTTTTTTACAGATGTAATGACATATATTTTCATACTTGCATGTTAGGTTCCAGTTCATGTTTAACCACTGACTCATATGACTTTTTAAAGCAAACAGAATTTAAAAGAATGTAAAGAAAAATTGTTTCTGTTAATTCTGAACTGGAAGCTGAGTTGCCATCTCATCTATGAGGAAAAAAATAAAAGACAATTAAGGGCAGTATGTTGGCTGTATTGAAGTCAAACTTCCCACTGGTATGTGCTTAGGAATACATTTGTGATACAGTAGGTAACAGCGGGTGTAGAACCAGGATCTTGTAGACCATGAAAGCAGAACCAGATTTGCAGCAGTAATCAAAATGAGTAACCATTTGTAAACAAAGCTCTATTTTTATATTTTAGTAACAAAATTAGGAAACTCTGTATGAAAAAGTTGGAAAAATTGTTTCATGTACTACAGTGATAACATGAAATTTCCCTTTTTTTAAATTACTTTAGTTAATGGTCTGAAAGTCAAAGGTGAGAAACTCAGCCATGCATCAAGTCACAAAAATGCGCACTGTTGTCATTCAGTCAAATGACAAATCCCTAAACAGGCAGCCTGTCAATTTTTACTTTCTCAAGGTAAACAATCTATGGCTCTGAAATGCTAGTGAAGCTGTTCAGAGAAAGCTGTTTCAGGAGTTGATTTTACCTTTGGAAAGCATCTGAACTTTGCCTTCTAAGTGTTGGGGCAGATGGGCAGTTAGGTTGCACATCCCAGACAGCTTCATTTGTTTCATCGCTGATGTGAAGGGATGTTTCTGTCTTTAAAGCAAATCACATCTTTGTAGATATGTAATGAGCTCTGTAATCTGTATCTAAATTGCAGATTTCTTATGATTTTTGTGTCTGCAATTAATTTTATTTTGGAAAGAAGAGACTAGTGTTGGTAAATGCAGGGTGAGGCGTTTTCTTTTGGTCCTTTTCTCACTGTGGTGTTGCATATACCCTTTGTTAGGAACAGGGAATCGGCACTAATCCAGGCAAATATCCCCTGGCACCTTAAAACTCCATTAAGTAGAGGCAGGTAACAGGAGCCTAGATTTTAATGTTGTTTTAATATAGGAACTCCTCAACACTATAGTTCCTGTGGATTTCCTGTAAATGTGAGGATTATTGCTACTTGCATCTGATAGGGTGATTATCTGGAAAACAGCAGATGAGAAACAGAAGCTTCTGCTGCTTTTCCTCTTTGAGCTATGCTCATGACATAAAACTTCAGAACAGCATTATGACTATTGCTCTTAAATTTGGTGTGGCGTTGAGAAAGTTGCTAATAGTTTTGTGTAGGTCTTTTTTTTCTTAATATTTGAAGAAGTTGAGCTACAGACTTTTCACTTACAAAAACTAGTTGCTTTAGAGAGTTGGAGCAAGATGATAGTGACTGCCAGTGAAACCCGTTGTGTGAAGGTGTAAGAGGTGGAGGAAGAAATGCTTAAGTGGCTTGGATGAGGGATGAAGTGTATGATTAGATACTTACTGTCATTTCTGTTTTGCTGTCACCTCTTGGAACAGACTTGAGTATTATAATTCCTTGATGAATTGCAGATATCACTGTCATTCTTTTCCTAGCTTGATCTTAAAAATTGTTGCTACAAAAAGCAGCCTACAAAGTGTGGAGAATTCAAACACAGAAAGCCAACAGTGATTTAAATCTTGGAGGGCTCTGCCCTTTCAGAGTTGTGACTTGTGTTGCCTTTCTGAATGTGTATTTAGGCTTTCATGCACTGTATCTTTTTGCTTGCATTATGTCCCTCACCTGCCATCTAGGGCCAGGATGTGACAGATATCACTGTAGTGGGCCTTTTGCATAGTGGTAGGGAGCATCCCTTCAACTTGCTCTGGCTTCCTTGTCTGTGCTACCCACAACCTACAGCATTCTGTGGCTCAAGGTTAGAAGTAGAAACTTCTTTTGGGTCTAGAGCTGCATGTAGATACTGTTTGTTAAGAGTAGAAACAAACTGCACAGAAGAGGCAGCTCATCAAGCATGTCAGCTTTTCTGAATTAAATCTTTTAATCACTTTTAGGTAAATATTAATCCCAGCCTCGATTCCATGAGGCTGCAGGACCAAAAGAATTGTGAACATTTTAAAACAAATATCAAAATTGAACTAGCGTGGGGCATTCTTTCAAATGGCTGCTGTTCTTTCTTGTTTACTCTTAGTCTTGGGTGTAAGAGTGAAAACAAACAGTAAAAATCTTGGAAAATACTTTTGCTTCTCTCTTTTCATTTTGTTTTGTTTCCCAGTGAGATAACTTTCATATGCCGTGGGAGCAGGAGGAAAAACAATGGCATTTGACTGACCAGCATAGCGGAAGTGATATACAGAACAAAGAAGGCTTTTTTATTTGTAATCTCTTAGTTTTTTATTCATCTCAATTCATAACACAGGAAATCAATAATTTTCAGTTGCTTTGGTAAAGTAGCATTAGGTCAAAATCAAGCAGTCCTTTTAACAAACGAGTTTACTGTAATGGTCCCAGCTCAAAGGCTAAAGTTTCAAAGCAGTGTGCTTTTTACTTTGATTTATTTATTGTCGGTAGCTTGTCAGGCCTTTGTTTGAATTTGGAGCCATTGTGGGCAGCCAGAAATTGAACTTTATGTAATATAATCTATCTGTCACTTAGTATCACTTCCCTAACAATGATGCTAACACATTCAGACTTCAGCATCTGGACCTCGCACTTTTGTTTTCAGCCACTAGGTAGGGTCTAATGTTTCAGTGCTTCCATGTAGTTCCTTCTCAGCTATTTCCCATCTGTGTATGACTGTCCCACTTCCCTAGGGGTCACTTGCCACTGCTGCCAATGTCACCAGACAAGCCTTTTCCCAAGAGAACTTTTTTAAAAAAAAAAACTGTATCACTTGTTAAACTGTACTAGATTTCTAGATTCATTGCTCTTGTATCAAAATCCAGAAAATTCATAATAAAGTAGAAAGTTGCAAGATTATGCTTGAGCGTGTCTCTGAGATTAATATATAACTTTTTATTTTCATGAGCTATTAAATATGAAAAACTGGTTCTTCAGTCTATTTCAACACTTTATAAAATGCAAGCTAACATTTCCGTGGAACAATAAGATGTGATCGCAGGAAAAACTTAGAGACAGTGGTAAGAGTCTATATCTGGGTTCTCAATCTACCTGACAATGCTAGTTCTTAAAAATCTCTAATAGTTCATGTAGCAAATGCTATTAAACTTTGTGGCCTGCCTTCCACCTTCTCTAGCACCTTTATGGCTATTAGGCTTTTCTGGGAATGTGCCTGTTGGGTATTCCATGCTTTCTTAGCCGAGGAAGACACTGGAGGAAAGCAGGCAAGCCTGTCCTTCAGCAAGAGAAAAAATCACACATCTCCACCCTGGGCTTCCTGCAAGCTTCTAAGAACGTGCTTCAGTGGTTGGTGCTGCTATTTCATGGCATCGCGTAGTGCCTGGGAGTTGGCTATGAGGGACCCTTTGTGCTTTGGGCCCCAATATGATATGGAGACTGAAGTGTTAAGGAATAAAAGCAGTATGTGGTCTGGGCTGAAGGACACCTCCAAATCCATGCTCTGTTTTGTATCAGTACCTGTTAGTACTTAATGACAGAGATCTGAACCATCAGGTAAGTAGGGTATCTTCTCTGTCCATCTCTTTTCCTTCTGTGAATTAACTCCTTATTTCACAAGTTGGAAAGCACAACTAGAGTTAGTGAGGAGGAAGCTCAGCCCAGAGCAGTACCTCATCTGTCTCTTGATCAAGTAGCAGGGAGGGAATGAAAGTTCCCTCAGAAATCTGGCAGAGCTGAGCTCTGTCAGCAGATCCACCCACAAGGGAAGGTGACTGACTCCTGGGTGAGGCAAGATCAAAAGGAAGGTGCAGGGAAATGGAAATGGGTGGAAAAGAATGCCAAGATGTTTAAAAAACAGCAGCTGCATCTGTCTAGTGGTCTAGCTCCTCTCTGTGGAACAAATTTTATGAAAGATGCACTTATTTATGGTAGCCTGTAATAGGTAGGTCTAGACCTACCAGTGTGTTTTAAGAGGTTGGTAAAGAAAAGAAAAAGACCAAAATATTTTCCTTGAACTTTTTGCTTTAAGGTAGTTTAGTCTAAAAATCTTTAAAGTAAAATAAATATTGTATTTTAAGTAGCTGAAGGCATTTACTGTGTTTGCAAAGTCTTAGCTTCTTGCAGTTTGGTTTGAGGAGATTTGTTTTTGTCTAGAAGAAATAAAAATATTTTTGAGCTTGCTTTTGACTCCTGGATTGCCAGAAGCCCTCTTCTGTGTGCACTGGAATTGTACAAAACATCACTTCAGTATGAGTGCAAAGGAGAGATATGCTGCTGCTAGAGGGGTGATCTAGAACAGCTTCGTTTAAAATTTTTTGTATTTGCTTCCATTTCCTTCCCTGTAGTGCTGGTGCTAACGGCAGTCTTAATGTGGTTGCTGTACAGAGAGGTTGCCCTCAGGATCTTAAACAGGTAATTGCCACTGCTGGTTGAAAATCTGTGTGTGTCACCACCTGAAATTTGGAGCACCTTTCAGAGTTTTGAAACGTTCAGTGGTCCTGTGCTTTGAAATCGGTGTTCATCTGGTGTAATTAATTCAGCAGGCAGGGACAGATTTATTATTAGCAATGGAAACCCTGTGAAACATGGCAAACCTTGAAGTCAGATGAAAACTGGCGTTTTCAGCTGCATTTTGCTTTGATCTTCCCTGCCAGCTGCACTGGGAATATATATGGGCTAAACTTAAAAATACACTTGTGAGCCCAAAATGTCAGTGCCTGTAGTGCTGTTGTTAAGTTTTATTAGATACAAAGGCTTCACTCATGAGTTACAATGGTGCATTACAGATACTTATTCCTTTTTTGTGCATGGGCAGGATTTCAGATTCAGGTTCGGTATCTACCTGTTAGCTTTTTCACTGCACTTGAAATCAAGTTATGGCCTTCTGTGGATCTTTGGGATACAGGTAAGTGTTGCTGCTGTCTTGATTCAGAGCAGCATTACTGCCAAGTCAGAGTAAATGTGCAAAAATACTTTCCTGTAATCTAGTGATTTGCTATACGTGGGTTTTTTTGCCTTTCAGTTTAGGTAGATGTGCACAGAATCATCTGGGTATCTATGAATGTGCATTGTTAGGTCACATGTGAAAACACCTTGAAGTGTGAGAATGTTTGGTTTTTCATCAGATGTGTTTATCCACTTACCAGAATCACAAACCAACCTCCTAAAAGTCTTGACCTCAAGAAAACAAGCCACGCAGAAGTTGGTGAAATCTACTCTGATGGAAAGTCTTTCATTTTTCTGATTATCCAAACACTAGAGTAAAACTCCTAAATATTTTTCAGAAACCTTTTACAATATGCCATACATGAACATCTCTACTATCTTCCAAAATATTTATAAGGAAAACTACCTAAAACCTGCTTTGCCACTAAATCATTCAAAAAAAAAGATAAAAAAGCGCACAGGAAAGGTTTGTGTACATGACGGACTTTTGCTTGCTTATGTTTTTAAGAGCTTGGTTTTGCTCTTTGAATATAAGGTTATGTTTAAAAGCTACATTCTTTTGGCATCTGCCCAAGTTATGTTCTTCAGAACTCTTTAGTATGGGCTAAAGTAAGCAGCAGTAGTAGTAGTTAAACAAACATGGCACAGTCAAAGCAAGTGCTTTGATCAAGTATCTTTGACAAATGTGCTGTTATGGAAAGCCTTAAATAACGCCTTTTATTTCTATCTTGCTGTAGTTCGTGGCATCAGATGAATCAAAACAGGTGGATTCTTAAAGTTACATAGCTATCTGGTTTCAAAATTGTTACAGTTAATCAAGAATTATAGTGGTTGCAATGTGCATGTCTTTCAGTAAGTGCATTTAAAAACACATTTGGCAAAAAAATAATCATCCAGTTACGTGAATGAGCCATTACCTCAAGGAAGAGGATACTGAAATGATGTTGTTGTCTAGCCTCTGTCATGTATATTGAACCCAGCTCCTTAGTCCTGTCTGGATGAAGGTGTCTGCTTTTGTTAGTGTTTCAGCAGTGCTGAGCACCTGTATGTTGCGACCCTCTGGAGGGAATCGTGAAAGATAGCAGCTACAAGAGCCTTGTACTGCAGGTCTCTCTTTGCTAGATTTTGTGAGATCCTGTCATGTTGTCTGACACTTCTTTTGCACTTGTTAGGGTCTGCAGTGATTATGATTCAACACAGTGTCCCTTTTTGAAAGAGGACCTAACTGTTTATTTTAAACAGGGAGAAGCCTTTGTCATTATATAAATATGTTAAAGAGCTTTCTTATGCCAAAAGCTTAAAGCTATGATCTGCTAGGTACGAACCAGTTGATAAACTGGCACAAAAAGTGACAAGATAGCAGTAGCAGCCTTTTCAATATATATCTGCCACAAGGCATATTGCCTAAACACAAAGAATGTCTCCACCTAAATTTTTTGGGTTGTGAAAATCTGAGCTGCATAAATGATGAGAAGTAACAGTAAGATGCTGCGTTGCACTGAGGTGGTTCTGTCTGAAAAAGAAACCTGAGCCAGCATCTGTGAAATGGCTTCTGTTGAGTTGACTATCATCAGATGCAAAAATTCACCTGTCTTTCCACCAGGTGTAAGTTGTTCACATTAGAGGTGGGAGACAGGGTGACCTGCAGTCAGTTGTTCAGTCAGAGTCATCACTTTAAACTTTTGTTGGTCTCAGATTAACTTAATACAACAGAACAAGAATTTTAATGTCTCTGAAGAGCTTTTATCCCTGCTGTTGGATCTGGCAGAAAATCAGTGTGTTTCCTTTAGTGTGGTATGGCAAAGCTCTTTTTGGTTTGGGTGGCTTTTTTGTTTGTACTTATAACTTTTGGGAACTCGAGTGATGCTTTTGCTCAGGCTCAGGTATGAAGGTATGCCACCTAACCTGAGGCTGAGATGTCAAAATTAGGGTCTCAGCTTTTTTTCTGGAGATGCCCCTCTCCTGCACAGGTTTACAGATAGAGCCATGGGTTTTCCAGCCAACAGCAGAAAGTGAGCTCGGACAAATGTAGGTCTAAATGCATTTCTGAAATGAAATATAAGCTTCTAAAATCTCTGAAAAGCACGGGTGAATCTTCCTTATGTATGTGAAGTGTCAGTTGACAGATGTCCTGTAACCCCTATCTTATAAGCACAGATTATGCTTTAAGAATCCAGCTTCCTTTACAGTTGTGCAAATTCTGTTCCTAGTGCTTACATCACTTTGGAAGATAGGATAGTGATTTGCCCAGTGACAGGACAAGAGGCAATGGGTAAAAACATGAAGGAACTTCCACCTAAACATGTGGGGGAACTTCTATAATGTGAGGGTGGCAGAGCACTGGCACAGGCTACCCAGAGAGGTTGTGGAGTCTCCTTCTCTGGAGACATTCAAAACCTGCCTGGACATGTTCCTGTGCAGCTTGCTCTAGGTG
>VXBZ01006304.1:264556-305745 GCA_013399135.1 Heliornis fulica | reverse complement strand
CGCCTTGGCCTAGGTCTCCCTCCCGGGGTGGGGGGGGGGGTGTATGTCTAGGTGATCTCCAGTCCTTTCCAACTTCTAACATTCTGTGACAGGGGTCATAAAACCACTGAAATACTTGTGAGGACTTTGTCTCAGGATGTAATACACGTTGACGGAGAGCTGAGCTTCCCTGTTTTTCAGGTTTAAACAAAGTCCTTATGCTTCCAAAGTGTGGGGAAGCAAACAAATTTGATACCTTGTTCTCTATTCTGTTGGATGGAGTTTTGTTTTACTAAAACCACATAATTCTGTACTGCAGTACGATATTTGTGTTGTACACTTGGAAAGAATGGTAGGGATGGCAGTGATATAGTGTCCAAATGCCATTTCTACACGGGCGCAGTAAGAGCCCAGATCATCTCTGGGAAAACTGGCATTCTCTGGAGTTTAAGTCAACTCTTCCCAAAATGGGAAGCCAATTCCATGGTCACGTTGTAGCAGTGTTATACTCGGGTACTCCTTAGAAGCCTTTTTTAGCATGATGCAGGCTGACTGCTCTCACTTCTTTATTGCTTTATGTTTTTTCAGAGCTTAAGTGATCTTTAGACTCAAGTATCAGAAATCCATTGCTGTGGCAGGGCTGTAAGTATAAGTACCTGAATGTAACGAACAAACTCACCCTGAAGTGGAATTGCCACATAGATAGGTGTAGGGAAGTTTGGTTTAAATGAGGAAAGGTGTAAGATGTAATCTCCCAGGAGATCTGAAAGGAAATCTAATTGTGCTGACTGGTTTAGAGAGGAAACACTGATTTTTCACTGATGTAGTTTATCCAACTTTTACTTATTCCACGTGTCGGCATACAGTTACTGCGTTCTGTAACTGCAGCACTGGCGGTAAAAAAAAAAAAAAAGGCCCAGCTCTAGAGACTGACTCTGCTTCTTGGTACAGAAGTGTTTCTCTCACTTGTAACTTTGAAGGGGAGAAACATTCACCCTTCTTCAGGATAGTGCAAAGGAAAGTGTTGGTAGAGTTCTTGCCGGCAGTCTGAGGTTTTGGGGTTTTTCCCTTTGTCTCACTTGGGAGAACCAGCAATGGCTGTCCCCCTTGCCATAGAAAATGCCTTTGGTGTCCTAAAACTTCTTGCTTAACCTTGTCTCAAGAGGTTTATGTCTTCCTCCTCACCCTTGTCTGATAGCAGAGGGAGGACATACCTCTGTAAAACCTGCCTGGTGATGCTGACTGACAGGATGGCCGCAAAGAGAAAACGAGGAATCTGACCGCTTTCCCTGTGCACTGCTCCATGCTGGGCCTGCCCTTATTGTTATTTCTGGATGTGCCAATTCAGCATTGCAGTGGTGCGTAACATATACAAAATATGAGTGGCTGCATATGTCAGATTATAAAGTAAACAGGTCAGAGTGTGTTCTCTGTGTATTTATAGCTCTCTGACATCAGCAGGAGCTACGTACATCCAAAGGCAAATTCAGCCTCTGTGATAAGTGGGGGGAAAAAGTGTGCCTTAAACAAAAGGAACAGAGGCTGCATATTGTACATTTAAGTGAACATCACTTGTAGCTGACTTAATATATGCCCTACTTGCATTGTATATCTAACCTTAGTGATTAGCGCCTGTTAGGTATAAATGTGGTGACAAGCTGTACCTTTCTGTAGTTGCTTAAAAGTTACAAATAGGCATGACTGAGTAGTTGAAGGACATTGAATTAAACATGCTTGAATTAATAGGGTAATGATTGGTGCTGCTCAGAGCTATAAAATAAACACTAGCTAGAGTTCCATGCTATGTGGCAACCAGATCGAGCCACAGGGTTGTTGGAAGTATTCTGAAATCTCTCAACTTTAAGTGAGAGAGATAATCCTAAAAAAGTTCTCTACGTAGGCTCCCTGTGCAGTTAACGTTTTAAAACCCCCTTTTGCCTTGTTGTTATGACTTCAAAGATATTCTAAAGCCTTCGTTAAATTGATCATTAACTCTGCAATGTTATAATTAGACATTTGAACTTGGCTGCATCCAAAAAGAAAATGCAAGAATGAAAATCCTAACCAGTGTTGTTTCTCTGCAGCTCATCAGCATGGTCAGAGACGGATTAAAGTTCCACAGGAGTTAAAAAGCAATAGGAATTGAAGGCATTAACCAGCCTTGCAGGAAGGATAGGGAGACGTTAATCCACAAAGTTCTTCTTTGAAAGTATGGAGCGAGAATAATGTGAAGAACCTGAAATAGGTTACAGCTGGAGATTTAGATTTAAGCTCATAAAGCCATTTGCATGGGAATGTTCGGCTAGAAGTGTGAGTTGAGGAAGCCTTAAGTTTCCAGCCCAGCAATCGGACGTGTTATACCAAGTGGCTGTGTGCTGCTGCAGACCTCTTACGAGGCTGTAAAACCACCGGCGGAAGCACTGTAAGGCAGCTTGGAACAATAGCAATGAGCCCGAGCAGTGGCTGAGAAGATTGAGGGTTGGACGCTGTGGTTAAAGTTTATGAGGTCGAGGGCTGGGAGAAGCTCAGCCCTGTATCTCCCACTTTCTTTCCTCAGTCCCTCCTGATGGAGTATGAGTCGAGACAACAGCTGGTAGCTACTATACGCCTGGCTGCATAGTGGATGGGAAAACCCATCTCCATAGTAACAGAGGAGGCATTGCATGTGCTTCTGCTCGATCTGGGGAGTAGTTGGCTAAAGACATCTGGTCAGTGTAGCCAGTTCTCAGGGGAAATGAGCTCATTTCATCTGATAGTAACCACAGAAACTTTAGACTTATTTTATGGTGCAGAACATGAAATAGAACTGGCTGGTTCAGCAGTTTCAAAAGACAAAGATCGTCTAACTAATTTTAGATAAATACATATTTTTAAGGAAGGCTATTGCATGTCCTCATTCCCCCACACCCCACTCTTCTATGTGGTGGTGTTTCTGTCCAATATGATGGTGATTCTTCAGTGTAGGGAGGGTTTTAGAAATTCGAAGGCAGTTTTCTCTTTGTAAATATTTATTTCTTTCGTTTACATGAAGTCTTTTTGTTATACAGTGAAACCTCTAATCCCTTCATTTTACTGGAGCTCAGTAAAGTGTGAGGTACTGCCTGTGTTTCATACTGTGGCTTGTACTCTAGAAAGTTCACACTCCACACCAAAAATCTGAACTCAATTAACAATTAATTTCAAAAGAAACATCCTGAACAGCTCATGTGGCTACAAATAAACTTTCAAAATAACTAGTGAATGCGTAAATGTCTTGAGCTATTTAATATAAATTAAAAGATTAAATGAATCAATTAAAATCAGATTTTTATGTAAAATACAGGAAAATTCACAACTGATTTTTTGCAGAAAAAAATCTGCCTGTGGTATGCAGAGACTATACTGAGGACATGGTGGTTTAGTATGCTGCTGTTTTTTTCTGTTTACCATAAAATTTACCAGCTTGTGCTATCCTGCATAGCTTCAAAAATTTTGAGGAAATTGAAGAATGGCATTTTTTTTCTACATGCATATAGGGACATCAACGTGTATTCTTATATGCCAGTAAATTCATGTTGTGAACAATAAACTTTTCTGCAAGTATAATGTATACAGGCAAGTTTTTTAGGAGAGATGTGAGAACAAAATCCTAAATGTGTGGGGCACAAATAGGGTGGTGTGGGGCAGACAATCCCCTGCCCACTGCTCAGTGGGTTGTTGTGACTATAATGAACAAGAAATTGAAAATGCCTGGACTGACATAAGCCTGAACCATATGCTCTGTGGATGACCATCAGAGCTGTCAGTCTTTGAGAAGCCCTACCCATGATTTCTGTTTGAGCACGTACAGTTGAAGGAGAGAGGTGTGATCCGTCCTGCTGGATAACAGCAATATATGCTCATGTGGAGAGTAAGAGCTGTAAGGTGATGTAGTTATCAAGAAAAATGAGAGGAATCCAAAGATTTTAACAGAAATCTAAGAAATCCTTCAATAAATAAAGGGGCTTGAGCTTTCCAAAACAAGTCAGACAAGCGCAGCAGATGTTCAAGGGCCCCAGGTGGGTTATAGAGATGTTAACTAACCAGATGAACTGAAATCAGTTAATGAAAGAAGTTTAATCAATCTGAGTTGAATCAAGAAGTGACTACATGATGAATACACATTCTTTATTGAATGAAGGTTCATTGTTTTGTGTTCTCTGCTGACCTCATGCTCTGATGAATCAAGAGTTACATTTCTCTGGGGACTAAAACCATTGAAACTAGGTGTCAGATTTTTTTTTCTCAAATAGTTCTCTACTCTCCAGTTTCCTACCTGGAAAGGGTATTGTAACAGTATGGAGAAGTATGGTGGTGGGTGGTGTGAGAAAGGAAATGGAGGAAGGATTCTCTGTTTCACTCTTCATAGTGAGTTTCATGACAAGTGAAAAGTTTGCCCTTGAAACTAAAAAAATACCCTCTCAGTTTCATACTTTTCAAAAATATCTTTCTGAAAAAGAAATTTAGTCACTTTTTGGGGGGTGGTGGTGGTGTGTGTAAATACAGGTCACAGGAATAAATAAGAAAAAATCAAATTTATTGTAGAAAAACTACATTATTACAGAAAAGCTTATGATGCTAGGGGACTTTGGAGATCTTGAGGTAGATGGTTGCTTGCCTTTCTGTTGTTTGTTTGTTTGTTTTTACAAAGCTGAATAGCTTCTGTTGAAACCTGCAATAATTCTTCCTGAAGCTGGATGTTTTGTAAAGATTAGAAAATCCCAATGAGTGTTATTAATAACATAGAATCTTTTCTCTCAGACTGTAGAGAGGGTATTTCTTTTCTGCCAGGCTCCTTATTTTCACAACACATTCAGGAAGTTTAAATCTCCTCTGACATGCCTGACCTTCTGTCCAGATCAACCAGATTTGGGAGTTTAGAGAGGGAAGCTGGAGGTAGACAAGGTAATCACAGGGACCTCTCTAAGGAAACCAGCCCCAAAATCGAAAGCCCTCATAAACCTCTTTTGTGAGAACCAATAGTAAATTTCCTCTGTTGTTTATACTGGTGCTCCATGCTGGGAATACTTTATTGGATAATTCAAAGCAGTTCACCTAGGCTGACTGATTATTTTTTTTTTCAGCTTTTAGGTTGTATAAGCCAATCAGCATAGAGAAAAGCATAAGATTTTCCCTTATGGAAGATGCTTCGGAAAGTATAGTTTATTACTTCTCAAGGTGCCCTGAACACTTTGAGATGAATTTCCCTTTGTACATGCCTATTCCTCACCCTTATTTATAGAAAAAAAACTATATATGTTTACAAGTATTTAGAATTTCCATTCTCCATGAAGTCACTTCCTATCCAGGCAGTATTAATTTAGTTAATCAGTATTAATACTGATGTTGTTTGTCTAATTGTTTTGTAGTTATGAACATGATTGAAACACATTGCATGTGGCCATAAGCTTTTAACAATTTGGCTGGTACTTCAGATATGGTACAATTACATTTCTGATGCCTAGATACATGCTGGCTTTTGTGTGTTTTTCTTTCAAGAAGCATAAATTGTCGGTTGTGTGGCTCAGTACTTAGGTCTGTAGTGTAAGGGGGTGTAATCTTTTATCAGCAGGTTCAGCTGTGCTCAGTGGTTATGGACTGGAGCTTGCATTAAGGGTCGTCCCATTGACTTGGATGGGAACATTTAGGAATGAAGTGATATACAGTGGAAGCGGTGTCAGAAATAGCTCTGTATGATGTAGCATGGGCAGCTTAGTGTTAAAACCCCAAGTCTAATCCTGTGATCCAGATGAAACAAAATGTCAGAAGTATTCTTCCTGCCAAAACTCTGAATAGCTTCTTTTATCATTGAGTCCTATGATGGTGTTGGCTCACAGGCAGGGTTGCACAATGTACTAAGCAGCAGTAAGAGGTGCAACCTGAGCAAAAGAGAAGCTTCTCAGCTCACAAAGAGGAATGAATACTTCAGTGGGGTTCCTTTGAGAATTGACTGACTTATCTTTCTATTTATTTTAACAGTAGAACAAGTCTGAAATTGAAAAAAAAAAAAAACCAAAAAACAACAAAATTGCTTTCCCTGCTTTAAAGAGTAGAAAGAACTACAGAACATGAAGTTAAAAGCAACTCCTTGAATGTTAGTAAGGATTCCAAAAGTAGTCTTTAATTGCTGCCAAGATTAACGCATCTGGAATTTCCATGGAAAATATCAGTGCTGTAGCCAGTTAGTATACAAATACCTCCAGTTTGCAATAGACTTGTTTTTTTCCCCCCACTCCTCAAAGTTTTTTCACCCTGTTCTCTATGTTAAAACAAATGTATCCATGTTTAACATTCCGCTTAAGATTGAAACAGCCAGGCATGACTTCTCATAGTAGGAGTCAGGTGGTGCTACTATACTGTGTTGTGCTGAGAACTGTTTGCTTATTTTGCAGCCACAGTGGTTTTCTATCTTTCTAAACATAAAAAGTAATCAAATATGCTGAAAAGATAATTCCCACAGCCTGCAAACCATTCACAAAGAGTTTATAAAGAAGGCTTTCGTGCATTTTTTTCGGGATGATTTAGCACCTGAGTTGAACTAGTTTCATGTCTTCATAGCATAAAATATTCATTGCTATTACTTAAAAGGTGTGAAACCACAGAGTTCTACTGCTTTTTTGAGTACTGTAAAGCATGTTGTTTAAATAGACATCATGTTTCTGGCTTTAACAGTATGCCATTTGGGACAAGTAATACAGTTCATGATAACAGAATTCTCTGATGTAATATGCTAGGGGCTGATTTATAATGAGGAAAGCTTTATTGATGGATTTATTAAAACATGCATACATGTCATCAGCTTTGGTATCCCAAGTGCAATAGCTTATAAATATTCAAATACCCAATTATGGGATACAGCTGTGCCATACTTTCATGTCTAATAGGTTTCCTTCGGCCATACAGCTGATGAGGAAATGCACGTTGCACACAAAGCAGTCCCTTATGTACTTTTCTAGTGTAATGTAATTGTTATTAATTACACCCCAAACAGTACATCAGTTGACACTTCTGTACAAAGTTAAATGTGTAATGTGTTTGGGAAGTGGGAAACAAAACACAAGGTTGTCATTAAAGCCATTTTTAGCAGAGCTGAAAATAGGACACGGATATGATTGTAACAGACCCACATGATCCACCAAGAGGGAACTTGCTGAGTGGGTGAGTTTGGTTTTGCTGCCTTGGTAGTTGTTCCCTTTGTCAGAGGAGGACAGGCCTCTGACCTGGCTTTCTGTGTTTTGGCTACCTTTACTAGTGCTTTAGGAAAACTAGAAAACCACCCAAACTGAACTCCAGTTTACATAGCCTCTTCCTCCTGTAAGATCTGTCAGATGGGCTGAAACATTTGACACTTGATCATTCCTAGAGGTCTTGGCCATTTGAGATACTATTTATTTTTGTAAATCCGTTTAAAAAGGATGTCACCCAGACTCATTACGTGCAGTATTTATGTCAGTGTTTGATTGCTGTGAATCAGAACTCCCTTTTCCGCCTCCTTCATCCTAGAAAAGAACATAGCCTGATAAATATTTGTTTTGCATACTGAGAAATCAGTGCTTTAAAAGAATGCTTTACAGTGGGAAGAACGTTATCACCTCTCAGTAATGACCTGATGCAAAAAAGGTCAGTTCAGCTGTTTGTCACGGAGTGGTGGCTCACATATTGGGTAAGTACTATAGTATATAGTTGTATATAGTTGAGTAGATTTAAAGCAGAGTCACCTTTCTTGAATGTAACCTCTTGTTTCTCTTAAGCTAACCAGTACAAGTGTCCTCAGTTACTGGAAGAGTATCTTTTCAGGTAGGATGAGCATCTTTGGTTCCAGTGGTAATCTTAGCTCTCTGGTTTGACAGTAAGATCTTTGGTGTCTGGACCAAACTTAATCTAACACAGTGGGGTCTTGAGAGTCTTGAGCAGGACAGACATACTAAACCCAACTTTTTGAAACAGAGTATTACAGAATGTTAGGAGTTGGAAGGGACCTTTCAAGATCATCTAGTCCAACCCTCCTGCCTGAGCAGATCACCTAGATTAAATCACGCAGGAACATGTCCAGATTGGTCTTGAATGTCTCCAGAGAAGGAGACTCCACAACCTCTCTGGGCAGCATGTTCCAGTAATCTGTCACCCTCACAGTGAAAAAGTTCCTCCTTATGTTAAGATGGAACTTTCTATGTTCCAGTTTGGAACCATTTCCCCTTGTTCTGTCACTGGCCATCACTGAGAAGAGCCTGGATCCATCCTCCTGACACTCACCCTTTACATATTTATAAACATTAACGAGATCACCTCTTCTTCAAGCTGAAGAGACCCAGCTCCCTCAGCCTTTCCTCATAAGAAAGACGTTCCACTCCATCATCTTGGTGGCCCTGCACTGGGCTCTTTCCAGGAATTCTATGCCCTTCTTGAACTGAGGGGCCCAGAACTGGACACAATATTCTGGGTACGGTCTCACCAGGACAGAGTAGAGGGGGAGAAGTACCGCTCTTGATCTACTAGCCACTCCCTTCTAATACACCTCAGGATGTCGTTGGGCTTTATGGCTATGAAGGCACATTGCTGGCTCATGGTCATCCTGCTGTCCATCAGGACCCCCAGGTCCCTCTCCAACAGAGAGGGACCTGGGGGTCCTTCCAACACTTCTCTCCAACAGGCCAGTCCCCAACCTATACTGGTACCTGGGGTTGTTCTACCCCAGATGCAATACCCTACACTTGTCATTGTTAAAACTCATTAAATTTCTCCCTGCCCAGCTCTCCAGTCTGTCTAAATCTTGTTGAATGGCAGCAAAACCTTCTGGTGTGTCAGCCACCCCTCCCAGCTTTGTGTCATCAGCAAACTTGCTGACTGTGCACTCTATTCCCTCATCCAGGTCATCAATGAATACGTTGAACAGTACTGGTCCCAGTACCAACTCTCGAGGGACTCCACTAACTACAGGCCTCCAGCCAGACTCTGTCCCATTAATCACAACTCTCTGGCTTCTTCCCTTCAACAAGCTCTCAATCCACCTCACTACCCTACAGACCACACTTACTGAGTTATCCACCAGGATGCTGTGGGAGACAGTGTCAAATACCTTACTGAGGTCAAGGAAAACCACATCCACTGCCCTACCATCATCCATCCACCTGGTTATAACCTTGTAAAAGGCTGTTAGGTCAGTCAAATGTGACTTCCCCTTGGTAAAACCATGCTGACTACTTCTAATAACCCTCTTATCCTTGATGTGCCTGAAGACAGCACCAAGGACAAGTCATCCATCACCTTTCCTGGGATGGAAGTGAGGCTGACCAGTCTGTAGTTACACAGGTCCTCCTTCTTGCCCTTTTTGAAGACTGGAGTGACATTTGTCTTCCTGCAGTCCTCAGGCACCTCTCCCATTTCCCAGGACTTACCAAATATGTTGGACAGTAGAGATTATATAAGGGAAGACTAATAATTTGGATGATCTTTTGTCATTTAAAAATCCCTCAAAACAAAACTCATGTTTATAATTGTTGCTACAATTCTATCTGTGGAGTATCACTGCCATTTGTTTTGTCACATAACATACTGGGGTGGGGGAATGTTTGGGAATTGGGCATTTCCAAAGATGTGCTTAGCTTAATTCCCAATTTAAGCAAAGAGTAAATCTCAGATCAAAGAGAAGGCATTAGAAATTCAGCTGTTCTTAGGAAAAATTGTACCATGAATCATCTGGAAGCATAGTTGATGTAAATGGTAGATAGGTATGCCTCAAGCTTTCAAAAAGTAAGTCCAATAGTAGTGGAGTAATATGAATTCCTGCTCCACTGCTACCAGTTAGATGTTATGATATGTTGTTCTGGTTTGTCTGAGACAGAGTTAATTTTCTTTTTAGTAGCTGGAATAATGCTGTGTTTTGGGTTTAGAGTGAGAATAATGTTACAAACACACTGGTGGTTTTAGTTGTTGCTGGGCAGTTGTAGTGTTTACACCAAGTCAAGGACTTCTCAGCTTCTCATGCTCTGCCAGGTGCTCGAGGAGCTGGGCAAGCACAGCCACACAGCTGACCCAGCTTGGCCAAAGGGATGTTCCCAACCGTGTAACATCATGCTCTGAGTATAACTGGGGAAGTGAGCTGGGAGGTGGGATCACTGCTGGAAAACAGACTGGAGATTGGATTGTGTTTGGGGTTTTGGGTTGGGTTGTTTGGTTGTTGGTTTGGGTTTTTTTTTTTGGAGGGGGGTGTGGGGTTTTCTCCCATCCTTCTGCATGTAGTGAGCAATTGCATTTGTGTATCACTTTGTTATTACCCTTTCCCTTTGTTATCCTATTAAACTGTGTTTATCTCAACACACAGGTTTGGGGTGATTTTTTCCACTCTTCCCCCCATCCCACTGGAGAGGAAGGGGTGAGTGTGTGACTGCATGGTGCCTGGCTATTGGTTGGGGTTAAACCATGACATTATGTTAATGCATTTAAAATGCATAACCAGTGCTTTAGTGGTTCTAACAAGGTATATTTTCAGGTAGATCCTAAGTCAGTCCTTGGATCGCACAGCGTCTCAGCACAGAAGCAGCTCATCAGCCTCTAGACATCACTCCTTGTACCTCTTCTTCACAGTTGCAAATGGCTTCTGTTCAACTACTGCTGCACAGAGGGATTCTGCTGTTTGAATGTCTTTAACTTGCTACATCAGCTGCCTGACAGCCTATGTACTGTTGCAGTCTCTAGTTTATTCGTTTATTCTTGACATTTCTTAGGCATTGCTTTTATAAAGTACTTTTTTTTTTTTTCCAAAGAGTTTTGGAGTACAGTGTTTCTGAATTCTGCCAAATATCAGCTTGGGGTAATTAGTCTTTTTTTTTGGGTTTTTTTTTTTTTTTGTTTGTTTTTGTTAAATTTATTCCATATAATACCTATTAGTTTCCTGAGGTATTTGATGTCTTAAAGCTCAGACCAGTTGCCACTGAAAGGCCATGGGGTTTTTTAAGTTGGTTTTTTTTTTTTTTCCCAGCAATGAATAGTGCACTTGTCTTTTATTTGTAAAGGGAGCAAGGGGAAAGGTGATAGTGAGTGGAGTTGCACAGAGCTGAAGTTCTCATTTTGCAACATTGAATTCTGCAAAGAGCTACCTCTGTTGCACCATTTATTTATGTTGGATCCAAAACTGATAGAAACATGAATCCGAGTAAAAATATAAGTCTTTGCACATAACGGTAGCTTGGTTAATGGGGTATGCAATTTCAGAGAATTCTGGCTTCCATCTTCATTTTGCAAATGTAAGTTCAGTTTGGTCCATTTGGAACGTTATCAAAGCTCTAGGGAGAGTTTGCACTGAGTTAATAATGTGCTTCGGTTGGTATAAATTAACTTCCCATTTTGGTATGCCATAATCGTGATGCGCTGAATGATAGCCGCAACTGTTTAATGCTCGCCGATTGGAACAAGGGGGGAAACTACTTGCCTTCAGTATGTGAAATGTATTTGCCACTTAGCTGAAAATGCTGACTTTGTTGCCTTCAGTTAGGTTTATTTTGCATGTCAAATAATTTTCCTCTCCTCCTTCACAAATTTTAGAGGCAACTGTAAAACGCTGACTGAACGGGCTGTGTACACATGGCATCTGAGAGGCTTTTTATTAGCTTAAACTAGCACATGTGTTTTCCTGTGAGGAGTATTAAGTGCCTGGACTACAGGTTTAGTGTGTGACTGTTTTTGCAGCTGTGTGGAAGAGCATGATGCGTACTCCCTGGAGCGGGCCTGGGAGAGAGCTCAAGTATGTTGCGGCAAAAGCAGGTTGTGTTTATGGGAATGCCAAACAGAAATATGGCACTTGAACTCTTATCAAGGCTGAGCCTGATACCAGTAACTGAGCGGCGGCCACTCAGGTGTGTGAAAGGAGTGAACTGCTTTAACTGCACAGGGTTTTGTTGCAGAACTTGGTGTCTCTGTCCTGCAACGCTGCCTGGAAAAAAAAGACTGTTTTCTTTTTCCCTTTGTTACCTGTAGGTGACTGAAACCAGTGTTGGTCCATTTGAAATTTAGTTCTTGTTAAACTGTTAGTTACTCAAGAGCGGGGTCACTGCTCAGGCCAGAATGTTACTTTTGGAGGGTGTATTTTGGAAACCTGCTGCTGCTAGTGAAAGGCAGTAACCTGAGTAGATGTAGAAGTAACATCCTGGTATTGGGGAACACTCCCACTCTTCTGGCAATGTCCTGCATGCAGCAGAGGCCAGCTTAGAGGAGCTGGAAGGATAGAGCTGAGAACCCTGAAGCAGGACTGGCTAGCCCACAGTGCCATTTGGTAATGCCTTTCTTGGAGGGAGGGCATGTCCTGTCAGTGCAAGAGAGGCGAGAAGTTGAATGTTTTTCAGAAAGAGCCCCTCTTTGTTGTACTCTGGCCCTGCTTTTGCAGGAGCAAGTTGTTGAAATAGTTCCTGGGGTTTAGGTGTGGGGGACACATGTTGCTGTGCATATCCAGCTACACTTCCATCCACAATGCTACTGCCTTTTCTTGGCACAGTTGCATGGCAAGGGTGGTGAGGTCAGTGGGTTTCTCCAATTGGAAACAGAGTTAAAAAGACTGCATGTGCCTTGTTGGGAGCCATGTCAGAAATCTGAAGCTGAACAGCAAGGAAAGCTCTCATGTCCCATATCTTTGAAGTTTTCCTGATTTCTGCATACCCAGTGAATGGAGAGGGACACAGCTGCAGCTTGCAGGCACGTTTTCTCCCTGGGTTCTGGAGAGTGCTCCTAATTAAATTAAGTTGGAAAAAATCTTTGTAGTCAGAATGGCTGAGCTATGGGTGAGGATACGATGTGTGCAGTGCTGTCAACTTTGGAGGAAAAAGGCACTCAAAGTATTAGAGCTTCAGAGGTCAGGTTTACTGCAGAGTGGGAATGTAGATATCCTTGGTCAATCGGTGACTGTACAGGGGAGAGAAAGGATAAGAGGAAAATTTAATTTCATTAAAGCTTATGTTCCTAGACAACTCGTTTTACAAGTTTCTACTAAAAAAATGTAGGTCCTAAATTTTCTATTTTTTTATAAAGAGTATTGTCTCATGCCTTAAATCTACAGATAATTCTGTGGATATGTATTTTCTGTTTAAAAACTCTATGCATTAACCAGACCATTTTTCAAGAGCAAATTTTGATTTATTATAAAAGATAATTGAAACTTAGAGGTCTGTATATTCCCATCCTTGCTGATCTTTTTCCTCAAGGAAGGTTACTTGATAAAGCACGCAACAGAATAATTGACAGAATAAAAATAATCAGACTGGGGAAAGTGGCCACAGTGTAAATAATGCTAATCTGAAAGGTTCTCTATAACATAAAAATATAGACAACTTGCCTTAGACTGTTTTCAGTCTGTAACAGTTCCTTTCTACTCATATTAACATATTGTATGTACTAATGAATCCGTGAACTGTGTGTATGTGTGCTTAATCTTAAGTAGGTGCATAGTAACTTTGAATTCAGTGAGGTACAAAATTAAGGATATGCTGCACTGGATAGAAGCCAGAGGGTCAAGTATGAATTTCATCTAGAGACTTTTATGAAGCCCAGAGTAAGAGATTCATGAAACAGAAAGGTCTGGTTTTTTTTTTAATCACTTTTGCTTCAGTGTTAGCATGTTGACACTTCCTTTCTCTTGCCAGATACTTTGGATTGAAAGTCTAGTTCTTGAGTGTACCTTGTGATGGGGGGGAACTCTGCACTAAAACTAGTATCGTAAATGAAATGTGCAAGCCCAGCTTAATTTACTCCTGTAAATTCCTGGTGGATATCACCAGCATCAAGGCTCAAAAGCTGAAGAAGTCTGCGTTATGAAGAGACTTGTGCAGGGCTGATGGTGTGGAAAGTTGTTCTAATGCAGCAGTGCTCCAAGACTGTGCCTTCAGGTGCAAAGCCACACCACTGCCATCTGAGGCCTTTTGTAGGTGGTGGAAATTATTCAACTGCTGACGTTTGGCTTTGGCTGAAACTTACAGTGCAAAGAGAGCTCAGGAAATCAATTAAACGCTTTTTAAATGTACCGAAGGGAGTTAGGTGCATGAGTCCTATTGAAATTCAATAGGATTTGGTTGCTGGGAGCCTTTGGAAAAATCTCAACCTAAAATTGCAGGCCTGCAGTATTAGTTATTGGTCCCAGTGCTATTGCTCTGGGCTTTCGGCACCAATCAGGAGAAAATAGAAAAGCTTCAACACAATCAACAGTTCTGACTGTGCCTTGTAGTAAGTGTCCCTTTTTTTGTTCCAGAACATGAATCAGAAACATTAATAAGAAACATTAATAAAGGGGCTTTAATTATATCCAGTAACTTCTCAGGATTAGTTATGGGCATTTGAAGATAGACATGTGATACAGTGTGGTGTTTGTTTTCCATTGCCTGTTCAATCATTTGCTGCCAGATATGCTGGTTAAAGAGTTCTAGCAAATGATTGTAAGCTTTTTGAAATAAAGGAACACTGAGTGTTCTGGCTTTAAACATTTTTTAAAAAACTTCTAATTGTTTTTCACATGAAAAGATGGAATTTACAACTCTTTGGGAGTGAGGAGATTAAGTAGGGGAACAAAATCCCCAAACCCAAACAGTGCTTTTGGCACCTGCTGTTAATCAGTAAGTGTTTATATTTATATGAAAAGCTATTTATCTTTTTATTTTTGATCTGTACTTCATCAAGTTGGGATTTTTACTTTATTGAGCTTGGTGCCTGTCTTTGTTTGCCCAGGCCATCTGATTTGCTGTTCTGTGTATCTTAGAAAACACAGTACAGCTTTCAGGAGAAAAAAAAATCCTGCCTTTCTAAACAGAACAAAGAGAGGCCTCTCTATACAAAATGAGTGAGATTAGAAGAAACAGTTGCCTTTGCTGATGGTAATTTGCATACCCTGCTCTAGCTATACACAAGTGCTGTCTGAAGCATTTTGCAAGCCCTGATGTGTCAGGTGAACAGTGTGCTGTGAAGTGGACTGCAGCTCTCTCTGAGCTAACGTGTAGCCTGCAGTGGTTCAGTTTTTACATGCTGCCATTCTCTGAGGGTAAATACAACCTATTTCTCTATGAGAGAGAGACATTCCTTCTCAGTGGCTGTAGAGGATATGCTGTGTGTCCCCCTTATGAAGATGCTGAGTCTGTTTCTCTGTTGCTCAATCCAGCTCCACAGCCCTTGGTTGATGGCAAGTGCCCAGTTCGTCACTTTGCATAAGCATCAGCAGATCTATTGTCTCCTCTCTTGGCTCCTTCAGAGGCTGCCTTGTCAGGACTTTTGAACAAAAGTTTTGGCAGTGTCCTTGCTCTGCCGCGTGAGATGATGTGGAGGTTATTGTGGGTGCACTAGCTCCATAGCAGAGTGCTTCTGTTGCCTTGCCTTACAAATAGGTATCAGTGTAAGTAGTTCTGCAGGAATCTTCTGGCTGAGGTAGTACTGATTTGACATGCGAACCCTGTATAAGTTATGGGAGAGCTTATTTCCTTGTTTAAAAGAACTAGTGGGAATTTGGTCCTTGAAACTAGAATCTGAAAGAAGCCAGATATGAAAGAATCCTGGGAATAATGTGGTGGATATCTGCAATGAGGATAGTGTAGTAGAACTTGTGATATGGCAGAGATGGGGAGGAGTCTTGTTCCCAGTAAAGCATTAGAATGGGAGGAAATTCTTGCAATACATGAAGTGTGTGCTTGCTTATGAGGTTGAAAGCTATCCCTCTCATCAGTGCCTCTTGTTTTCCTGTGCTGTTTAGCTGCCTTTTCTCTTAGGACAGCCATCTGTGGCAAATAGAATAAGCTGTATATTGTCATTGATTTTGGTCTTCAGAAGCCAATCACAATAACATAGTGATATGCATTGCCTTCTGCTCCTAAACCATGTATTTTACCTCTTGTGTTTATGGAGATCATTGGACAAAAAGTTTAGACCCATGAGACTGAAGGCATTCTTGTTCATAACAAATGACTTTATCTAGTCCTCCCACATCAAATGGCTCCATGAACTTCTGTGGTGCTCCATGACCAGTTATAGATTTGAGGTCTACAGGTAGAGCTGCAAGCAATATATTCTCTATGCAGATGCTTTCTCAGCCTCCAGAGACAATTTCTTTAAATAGCTGTTGTGATGGTGTGTGTCTTGATTCATTCTATGTCAGGGTTCTGTTGTGGTTCCAACCCCTCCCCCCAGGCTATTTGTTTGAAAACATAATCTTCAGCCAAGTTTAGGGACTTGCTTTTGGAGTTGCTGCTGCTGCAATTTGTCTCACAGTGTGGATGTTGGATGCTTCCCAACATTAGATAGTAGCTTTTCCAATCCAGTGGGGATGGAGCAGTAAAGGTTTTCAAGATGCATTTCTTAGCAAAGTAAACCAGATACTCATTTTGCTGATATACTTGTGTATTTGGTTTCACTGAACTGACTCTCCAGTTATGCAGGGAAGAAGTCTAGTTCCTCCTTCAATTCAGTCACAGTCCTTTTCATAAGTAACTGTCCATGTTGCTCTCTGATGGAAGGAGCTTTCTTGTTCTTTTGCCTCATGGCATCCTGAATTTTGTCAGGGTGTTAGTTAAGGTGCCCTTATCCATAGCAGGTTCAGATCTTCAGCATAGATCAACCCAAATAATGGGCACTTCATCACAGCTCTTTTTTGACCCCTTCTATATGAGTTTTCTGTGTGGTCTTATGAAACGGGGATTAATCCATGAGAACTGTAGAGATATGGGCTGTAATGACAGATAACTTGGGAACTCTGTTTTTACAGATACTGTTTGTGTTCCTTCCTTAGGTGATGAGAACTGTACTTTAGTCAGCTATCTAAAGCTGAGGATAATTTTTACTTTGGCTCTTTCTTTATACTTGAAGCAATTCCCAGAGCTCTTCATGTAGTACCTTATCAGCTCAAAGGTACTTCTGTTTCCATGTCAAAACTGAAAGTGAGTAGCGAACATGCACTGGAAAAAACCCTGTTGTGATACTTCTGAAATGGATCCCACATGCTGAGCCTACTCCTTCACCAATGCACCAGTGGGGACTCAAGCTCCTTTATTGGTCTGTATGAGAAATATTTAATTCTGACGCTGATAGAGTTCTGGAGAAAAGTGATATATATGTGTATCTCATGTTCACCTCCTCTGCATACAGAGTTAATATGGCATGTGGCTGTGTTGTTGGGATCACGTGACTAAGAAAGCATGAAGATGGCATCAAGTATATGCCTGGGTTGAGCAGGAGGAAAGGCAGAAGTGAGGGTACCATGTAAAAATCAAGAATTGAAATGCAGACCAAGCCTTTCTATTTCAGCGAGAGGGCTCCTGTATGCCCACAGTCTGAAGGTATACAACTGTTGTATCTCAGAGGGCTCTTTTGAACGTGTTAGTATTTTTATTTTTCGTAATCTGTGTTGTGTTTCTTTTTTAAACTTGTACAAAGGTGATCACAGTTAAGTTGCATAGGATTGAGTGGGTTTCTTGCACAATGCAGTTCTTGTCTGTCACTTTAAGCAAGAAGACTCTTCCACTGAGCTTTTACCCCAACCCTCCTTAACGTCTTGCAGGCAGTTAGCTTCTCTCTTTTAATTTTTCCCTTGTGTTGAATATTTTGTTTCTCATTTGACTCATTCTTTTTATCTTCTTTATCTGTCTGCTCAGCACTTTATTCACTTTATCAATTTTCCTGTATTAGACTCTCAAAGCTAATTCATTGTGAGCAACACAAACTTTTATACAGTGCACTTCATAAGCAGGCATTTAGGAGAAAATATGGAAGACACAGTGGGACAGATTAATCTGTAGTGCAACTCAGGTTTGCTGGAATTTTCAGGAGTGAGGTATTGCTGTACTTTGCTAGGGTAAACCATATTAAATGGAATTAGCCCTAATTAGGTTGGCATCCTTCTACTTAATGTAAAAGGTTTCATGTTAAGCAGTTAACTGGGAAGGTATAGGCAATATTTTAGCATCTCAGGAAGGCATAATTTTCTAATGTGTTTTTTTTTTTTTTACTTGTCTACAAATTTCTGGCTCTTAATATAGGTGTGTAATGACAGAAATTCATCAGTCACACACCCCCCTTTCCATCCCTGGAAGACTATTTATTAGATTTATACAACACAAGGTATTAAAAGCACTTTTGTCTGTCACACAGCCATGGGCAGGGGAGGGGGAATTTGCCAGTTGCTAATGGATACCTGGAGTTTTTGTGTATGACCATGAAGAACAGCTTGTGCACTTTCACCCCCAGTGTTCCCTGAATAACTCGGGTCTCATTTAGGTCAATAAGCCTTTATCAAAACGTCAGGAGTGAAAAATGCGTCTTGGTGTAAGCCGACTGGTCGTTCCCTCCAGTCACCGGAGTCTATAGGACAATCAATGTTCTCTAAGCTTGTCTGCATGTCACACAAAGAGCTGGGTGACAGTAACCATTGACTTCGAGTCTGTCGCATTGTCTTTGGGACAGCCCCCATTTGCATACTTACCGGTGTGCCTGTTATCCAATGAACCATGGAGGGCCTTTAAAAAAACATACGTGCCCAACTCCAATGCAAATTTGCCACGCAGAGAATGCAGATTTCTTTAAAACACAATCCTGGCTTTCGCTTTCTACCTTCCTGCTATAAAACTGAAACCTCCACCCTGACAAGGCCACGGTTCCTGGTCGGAGTGCTGTTTGCGGTTTCATTGTGCCAAAACATCAACTTCGCTTTGGGGTTTTCTTTGCCTACCAAGATGACTTTTATTGGTCATTCCTTTGCTGTCGGTGAGTGCTGAGCTGGTATTTGAACGGTGTTGTCTGGGCTAACGCATACAGTGTGAAGCCGTATATCCCTTCCTCATGCTAGGTGTTTCAAATGAAGGGCAGATTTTGCTTCCAAGTGTGGTTTTATTGTCTTCCAAGAAGGGAGTTTCCTCCGTGGCAATGATGAAAGGAGATGTATTAGCCTTCTGCATACAGAGGGGTACTTGCATGTTAGAGTTTATTGGCCGTATCTGTGAAACACATACAGTCACCTGATCAGAAAAGACAGCCTTTGTGCTTTATTTTGCCATGACAATTTAGCAGCTCCTTCTGTAAAGCAGGGCTCATCATCATGCCACTCACAGCAGGTTTGTAACTGACTCCAGGTTGGCAAAGGGAAAGTTTCATTGCTTCTGAAGCTTCTGCCATGAGACACAAGCTTTCTTTAAAGTATCTGCTGCTGCAGATGCTATTTTGTTAGATTTATGAAGTTAATTATAACTATAGTTTGGTGGAAAATATTTAATAATAATAATTTTTTTAAAAAAAGAGTTAAGAGGTTTGGTGGATCCTTTCAGAATGAAACCATAGAAGAAATTACTGTCGGTGTTGAAGGGTCCAAGCTTCATGTTTATTATAACTAATTGTCTGGACAGTTTCATTATATCTTGAAAATCTAACTGGAAAACAAGTGACTATAAACAATTGTGATAGCTGTTCTGCTGCATCTGACATCTTGCAGGTTATGAGGTTGTCAAAACTAAGTGGAAAAGTCAACACTCTAAGGCACCGAGATAACACATAGTTTTGCCATCAGGAGACTGGTGTTTTAGAGCCACAAAAAGACTATAGTGAACTCAACTGATGCTTAACCCATTTTTCTGTGTGCAGACCTATTACTTTACTGAGTATTCAGCACAATGTCCCATGCGGTTTCTTAAACTGATGACACCTATTCATCTTGACTGAACTGTAGTTGTATGCTGGTTATTTCAGTTCATTTAGAAAATAATCATAGTTACCACCTTAAGTCCTGTTTGTCAGTCTGTTATGAAAAGCAGCAGTGCACCCTGCAGAAATGTGAGGAAGCTGGATAAAACATTCAGCAGCATTTTGTCATCACTGCAGTTGCTCTATGTATCACATCACTGTATGAAATAAGCAGCTTGTTCTCTTCATTATCCTATGGAACTGTGATACCTTATGATTGTTTTTTCTGCTTTACTCTCTCCATACACCATGTGCTGTGTGTTGTAAATTGTAAGGCACCATTAGCATTCCAATTAGTAGATATTGCTCGTGGCTCTAATGGAGTGTGACCCATTATTAATCCTTCCTTCCAATGATGAAGCATTTGCAGCTCCCAGCAATCCTTGAGGAAATGACACGGACTATGCTTGTAGAAAAGCAAGGTTTATCTGCACATTGACTTCCAAATCCAACATTATTGTACCTCTGTCTAATCAACAAGAATACTGAATGTTTGTGACATCTGTCTGTTTTTTTAGGCTTTAACAAATCATGCTCTAGCATAGATCTGTGGGTAATGTATAGCTTGATACCAGCACTGCTTCAGGATGAGACCTGTGTTGCTGCTGAAGTTTCTTGTTGTTGACAGAAGGATGGGAAAGGTGTGCTTCAGATCTCACTCTGTTTTCAGTGCACCGGGAGACTGACATATTGGTAATGGGTATTAGAAATCTTTCTTTGATGCGTGTGGGATGAAAGGAAGATTGAAAAACTGGGAGGTTAAGCTGATATAGTAAATGGAATGTGAAGCACACCTCTTCCCGAAATGAAATGCGCTCACAAAATGCTCATCTTCTGAATACAGACTGCTTGTTTTTTTTGGCTCAGTTGGGAAATCTTTTGTTTGAATCAGACCAAGTGAGCCGCAGAGAATGTTTGCAGTTTTAGCATGCATAGACAAGCCAAACTGCATGCAATTACAGTATTTATACTTGCTCTTAATCTTTTCTTTCTTTCCTCTTACAGTTTTTTCTGTGTTACCTTAGCTCAGTTGACTTTTTTCACTTTCCAAATTTTACATTAAACAGAATGCTGTCTAATGCACTCCAAAAAAAAAAAAAAAAGAAAGATGTACAATAGAGAATTAATCTACTTCCCTGTCTGTTTCTTTTAGGAAATTGTATTAGTGGTATTCTTTGGAACGGAGTATGTGGTTCGGTTATGGTCCGCAGGATGCCGCAGTAAATATGTTGGAATATGGGGCAGGCTTCGTTTTGCTAGGAAGCCTATTTCAATCATTGGTGAGTGTGCACAGCTTGCAGGGGTGATATAAAGACTGAGTAAAACTTGTCCTTGAATGTTTAGCGAAGTGGAATTTCTGATCAGTTGTAGCCAAGTTCAGAGCAAGAGCTCTTGTCGTGAGTGTTAACGTAGATTTGAATTTCCTTTCAGGAATCCACTGCACTGTCATTTGAGAACAAATGTAGCTTGGCTTGTTTTTCTAGAGGAGCAGAGTGTTTTCTTTTCACAAGTGATCGAAAGCTTTGCCAGAAATAAGACTTGGCCACAGTCCTGTCTCTTGTGACCTCAGGATCCCAGACACAATACAAAAGCTACAACTAGTTTTGGGGTTTTTTTTTAAGCTACTGAATGGGCACCTTTTTTGTCTTTTCCAGTAACCATTCAAATAATTTATTATGAGTTTATTTTGCACTCTAATTGAGCTACATACTGCATGCTGAGGCATGAGAGATACACTGTATAGATATTATATGTGTCTGTTGGGCTAAAATACAGTTTTCAATGATGCATTTAGAATTGGGCACCTGAACTGCCCTGATAATCGCTGCGGTTGGCTTCCTGGCTCACTTCAACATTCTTAGAAATTACATATGTATATTCCATATGTGTCATAAACCATTATTATGTTTTAAGAGTGCTTGTCATGCATTTAACAATTTTACAGAAAGAGACATAATAATCCAACTTTGAGAGATAATTTAACAACCTTTGCCCTGAGACACTTAAAATATAAACAGATTAGATCAAATTTTGGAAGAGGAATATTGTTATAGAGACATACTACTCCTTGCTCTGTGGCATGTTTGGGGTTTTTTTCCCCCACTACTTGAAACATTATTTGTTGTTGAATGGAGGATATAGTTTTTAAGTTTGCTGACAATTTACACAAATTTGTATCTGGATATATTTACAATCATAAAATACACGAGTTTAGCAGCTCTGTGCATGTTTATAAGTAACAACTGTCTCAGGTGTGACAGCAACTATGAAATGGCTTTGCATCTTTGCCCTCTATTTCTTGAGACCTACAACACAAGGGCTTCCCAAACCGCATCCAATTTATTTCAGTTTGGGAAGCAAAATAAAGTTCCCCTTTCCCAATATCAAGTAATATTTCATTCTTCAAAACACAGACTTCCCTTCCAAAATTAACTAGGCCTGAGGCACAGAGATTTAGAGTTTGGCCCAAAGGTAATTAATTACTTGTATTAGGCTCATACACTAATTCCAGTGTTTCTCTCCCTTTTAGACATGGGCAGATGAAATAATATCAAATCAGTTGTCTTTTATAAATGAAATAAAATACAAAAACTCTCTCAAATAATACAATATTGTCTAAACTAGCAGAGAAAACAAGATACGCAGAAGAGATAATGAGTAGAAACTGCTGAAATACCTCCTGGGTTGTAGCTAATCAGGATTCCAGGCTGCTGAGGCTGCTTTACAGTAACTCCATGTCTCTTTCGTCATTCATCCAGTATGTGGCCATCCTGAACCCATCCCAGTAAAACCTCTCTATCATATCACACAGCTATTTTTTATTATTTATGTGTTACAACAGAGATTTCTTGGCATGCAAACAAAAATCTTAATTTGAAGTGTTTAAATTGTTAAAGTAATATTGGCATTGGTTCCAGTAGCAGTTGCAAGATGATGCTGACTCATTTGTTTAATTATTTTTTATTTTCTAGATTTAATTGTGGTCGTTGCCTCCATGATAGTTCTCTGTGTGGGCTCTAAAGGTCAAGTCTTTGCAACCTCAGCCATCAGGTAATTATATGCCATAAAAGAAAATAGGGCTGTCTGAGTGAGGTGAGGTTTAGTTGTTTTTTACCTCCTGCTTCAATTCTTGTAGGAGAAAACAAGTTGGTGTTCTGAGAGTCATGTAGCAGAGCAGATCACCAATCATGTATGGCTGTGAAATGGAGAGCCCATCAATTGCAGGGGAAATAAAATTTTCTGTGTGCTACCTGTTCTTAATGCATTTCTGTCTGGTGGGGGTAGAGGTGCTTAGGTAGCCCTTTCTTTCTCTGAACTTGGTGGTTTCTACCGAAATGTTGCTTTAGTCTCTGGGCTCAGCTTTATAGCAACTCTTTCATGCTTCATGTCTTTGATGTATTCAAGCTGGTCCTTCTCTGTAGTTATTGGCTGTGAATTCCTGATGGACTGAACCTACCTTGTGCTCAGGAAGGTCATGCCGCTTGTTTTTCTTGAATATGAGAGTACAGGGCAGTGTGCTGTGCTCCACATGCTAGCTGCAGCGATGCTCTGGAATTGCAGTAACTCTCTTAAAAAGGAGTGTTTTAATCTTGTGTTTCAGGGGCATCCGTTTTCTGCAGATTTTACGCATGCTGCATGTTGACCGTCAGGGTGGTACGTGGAGGCTGCTGGGATCAGTCGTGTTCATACACAGACAAGTAAGTTGGAGTACTCTGGGGAGTGGTATAATAATTAATGCAAAAGTCCCTGTATTCAGAACAGCATATAAACAGACATGCTGATGATGTAACATCTGTTTAGCTTGGAGGCAGGCAGGCAGTTAGTTTTACCAAGTAGGGCTGTACTGCCTTGTTCAAGGTACCAACAGCTCCTGAAAAAATTTTAAAATATTATTCTATTTTCATGAACTTCTGACTTGTAGTGGGATTTAGCCACAGAAAAGAAGACTTGAAAAGTAGTCTTGCCTTGAGGTGGCAGTTTTGACTGTTTGAACCTTGTGTGCTGGACTAAGTCATCTTCTGTGGTGTAAATTTTTTCACCGTTGAGTTCAGTGGATTTTTGTTAATTTGCACACACAACAGTCAGTGTCAATATTTAATAATTATTGAAATTACATTACTCTGTTCCAATTATCTTTTAAAAAGCCATCACTGATAAGTAATTTAAGTGTCTCAACAGTATCACAATGCCATTATTTTGGTTCTCTTTGCAGGAACTGATAACTACTCTCTACATTGGATTTCTGGGCCTAATTTTTTCCTCCTATTTTGTGTACCTGGCTGAAAAAGATGCTGTAAATGATTCTGGAGAAACAGAGTTTGGCAGCTATGCAGATGCCCTGTGGTGGGGAGTAGTAAGTATAGCAATTTCACATGTACTAAAAGTAGTTAACACCTTCAAATGTGGTGTAAAATTCAAGCAAGCATGGAGTAAGAACAGCACTTTGAAACGGCTGCTTACTGCTTCAATACACTTTCTGGTTTTTCAGTGAAACCAAGAAAACACTATAGGTGATCAGCAGTTTTATCTGGTGTTCATAATCTTATGTAATCCAAAGTAATCAAATTATGTATACAAAGAAACATATATTATTTCTTTATCCTGTTACTCCTCTTACAGTGATTACTTCTTGCTGCCTTTCTCGTGGTAGGGCTCAACCTTCAAAGGTGATGACAGGCTTGCTAGATTAGGGCTAGCATTTGGGGTGTTTGTGTGTATGGAGTGGTGGTGCTTTCTTCTGTTTTAAAAAATAAACAAAAAATCTAAGGAACAAACACACAGCTCCCCCCCCAGATTTCTATGGTTTGCAATTTGGCCTAGGACATTAATTCCCTGTTTGTTCAGAAATTACTAATTTCAGAACAGGGAGTGTCTGAGATACTTAAGAAATCCAGGCATAGGACTGATTGAAAGGGATTACACTGCTTTGGAACCCACTTGGTATGTTTGAGGTATTTTTCTGTGCCATGTTAACATACCATCTTACTCAGCTTCCTCTCAAGTTTCTCTAAGGCACTGCACTCCTTTGTGGTGTAGAGGTATATTTAGTTCTGCTTTCTTGCTCTTACTAGTGACAGTTGTCTCTCTCTTTTCGTTTATTGTATGTTCTTACTAGTTTGGCAGCTCTATTCTGATATTATACTTTAGTAAACATTTTAATTTTGTTGTTTCTGCTAGTAGTAATTCCCTCTTTCTTTTCTTGCATGATATGCAAATATTAGGTTGACTGCTCTGTTCTGGGGTGTCCCATCTGTGATTGTTTCCCTTGCTTTTTCCTGTTACAGTTCAAAGAAAAGTACTTTTTAGAAGCTATTTTTTTCTTATTGTTAGCATTCATGCAATAATTTGGTTTTACCTGCTTTGATTGTATGTAGCTTAATAAACCAATCTGTCATATTTAAGTGCTACGGACCTTTAAAATGCATCACCAATGCTTCCATGCTTTCAAGATGTGTTGATCTTCTAGAGTCTTCTCTGCGATCTTTTAAACAAGAGTAATTGCTTCTTTTTTTTTCCATTAAGAATGAGGCTACTAGTAAGCCTTATATACAAGAACAGTAGGTCTGACACCTCCATTTCACTTATAAAATGTAAGGGTTTTTCAGGAAATTTTTTAACAAACCTCAGTGTGTGTGCTGTGTAGTCTTCTCTCTACAAACAGTACAACTCGCTGTTTCAGGAAGTAAAAATCAGGTCTTCTGGAGCTAAAATGCATATGTAGCCATTTTTTATTCCAACAGGTTTTGTTTATGTTCTTACTAAGGTCTTCTGCAGAATTCTTTTCTCTTGCTGTCTGCTATGCTTAAATAAAGCCCCTCTCAAGTTCAGAAAACTTGCTGTGTAGCACAAGGAAGTAGCTTTCTGTAAGTAGCTTTTTCAATGCTTTCATGTCATCATGGCATTTTTATTTTCCAGTACAGCTGTCAGATGACTCTGTAATTAACAGTGGCAGATGTAGCTGCATTTTAAAACACATGCTGTCATTGGTGTTGGCATTAAAAATTGAGTATGTGACAGACCAGATTGGCATACTAAAAATACAGCAAAAACTTCCAGAGAAGCAATACAATCTGTCAGGATATTGAAATATTCTCCTTTCAGGGAATTATTGCTTAGTTAATAGGCATGCTAGTTCTTTTGTATTTCTGAATACAATAATGAAGCTTAATTATGATAATATTCTTTCTCTGTTATAATTTGTATTATGTTGTAGCATGCCACTTGATGTGAGACTGCATTCAACAAACCGATAATGGAATTATTTTTCAAATATTAAAAGTAGAATTTAGTGTCCTTGTTATGTTCTGAACACAGGTACTATATTTCTGGTAACTTCTAAAAGGATTTAATGAAACAATGAAATGGTTTCATATCCAACCTTTTCTGGTGTTTTGACACTGTAATATTCTTCATGCTTTCTGACAGCAAAGAGCCCTGTAAAGTTAGGGCAATAAATGGGAGGTCATTAAGGATGTTTCTTAATGAAGGTCTCAAACTCCTACAAAGACCTTCTCAAAGCTTTAGGTCCTAAAAGTTTTGGCTATATTTTTGTCAGAGTTTTCAGAATCTCTTAAACACTGAAAATTCTGGTCACTGAAAACCTCAGCCTGCTTTGAAGTGTAGATGCAGAAGAAGAGAATAATTCACAGCTCCCGTCTCAAAGACCATTGTAGTTATGGGATCTGTCTGGCAGGGTGGCCCATCTCACTTCTCTGAAAGTGTGCTTGCCTGACATAGCAGAGAATACTTCTACAAGAGAAGTACCTGATAATGTTTTCACACTCCTCTTTTTACTCTACAGCTTTTTTGTTATCTTAGCATGTGCTTACACTACTGAAGTTATTTGGATAGCGGCAATAGAATATGTTGCACAGTATTATGTGAACTGTGTGAAAGGTCCGTGTTACCACAATTAAACTGCATCTGGAATTGGGTACTTATATTACTGTGCTTTGCTGACTATAGACTTATCCACAGGGTACATAACTTGTAATTAAATGTTCATTGTCATTGTTGTTATTTATAAATATATATTTGTTTTCCATTTCCATATGTAAATTTGCCTCTTGAGCTTTATTTTAATTTCTTTGAGAACTTTGCATGTAGCTATTTGCTATTCTAGTTTATGGGCTTCTTGAAGAAAACTAAGGTTACCTTGTGGCATAAAGATTTGTCTGCAAAAAAATGCGCTGCATTTTTTACTGGATTTGGATGTTGTATAAATCTGATAATGGCTGCATATGTGTATGTCTTTTAAAAGACAAGTTTAATATTCACAAGTACAATACAAGTAATGTGATGCATCTTTCGGCACCCAGTGCAAGAATTCAAAATTAATTTGTTTTGTGCCCTTCACTTCTAGACTAACGCTCCTGAAAGTCCTAGTTTACATTCCAAACAATAAAAAGAAGAATTAAAAAAAAAAAAGATACAAATAAAAAGTAAGATGCTAAATGTTCTGATCAGTTCTGTCAAGATGACCAGCTTCAGAGAATGTTATCAGCTCAGCCTTTAGGGGGTTGGAATTTTTTTTTCCATTTTTTTTGGTCTTGTCTCCCCCCACATTCTCCCTCCCCCCAGCCCATGCATTAAATTAAATCATGCCTCAGGCAGACTGAGGGGAGCTCTCCTTTTGATATCCACTGAATGAGACACAATTTCCAACCTTCACATCTGAACAAACATCCTTCAGGAAAACCATTATGTGGATTGTGCTAACGCTGTCTTTGATCGTGAACACTATTTGCCACAAGCTATTATTGAATATAGTCATGCATGTATATTATGTGGTGTCTGTTCCTTTGAATTGGTTTGAATTGCATCGAGCAACTGTCTGTGAGTACCAGCTTGAGCTCAGAGTTTCTTGTTCCTTTAATTCATTGATGTATGCTTTATCACCAAGGACCTAATTCAACAAAACATTGATAAGTTTGTTTAGTGCTAAGCATACAGAAAACCATGTTCCTATTTAGCAAAGCCTTTCAATATGTGTTTAATGTAAATTAAAGATCAAATTTGTGGGAAAGCTTTTGCTGAATAGTTGCAGGAAATACCACTTGAGACTAGACATATATTGAACTTCTGCTAAATTAGAGCAAATCTGATTGACTTCATAAATAGTTGAACATAAGTACTGAAAAATTGCCACATAAAAGTGCTATTGTGTTATCCAGAACCCTTTTTTCCTATTTCCAAATAAAAAAGCTGAGGACTACACACTGAGTTCAATGTTAGACAGAAGGAGACAAGTCAGTTTTAGTTCTTTTGTGGTTTACAAGTCAACAATACCAACTGCATGCATGTTGCATCTTCCTCCCCTAATTTTTCAGATGAAGTGTTTGGATTGGGTTTTTGGGGAGCAGGGGAAATTGGTTATTTTAAGAATTTTTTGTAGAGAGATTAGAAGATGTAAGGGTTAGTATTTTGAAATTATTTTTGCATGCAGTCTCTGCCCCTTGCATCTATCTTCCCAGCTCTGAGCTTTTACTTCATAACCAACAGTTGCAACTACATTTTTTTCTCATTTTAAAAAGATCTGTTGGATAGATGTGGAGAAATAATTTAAAATTATTAATTGCAAAATACAGATGTAGATATACCCAGAAAACGCTTTTGGGACTTAGTTTCCAAATCTTTAAACCTCTTTCAAAAAGTGTCAAGGAGCTGGGGAAATATCTAGAGTCCAGATGCTTTCTGCAGTGTCTTTCCATTGGATAAAACAAAAGCAAAGTAAAATACAGATAATTTGCTATGTCAAGATCTAGAAAAAATACTTATGATGACAAAATTTAGCTTTCACTTAAATTTTAATAATTAGCAGAGATTATGCTCCTGTTGGAGTGGATTTGTAGGAGGCTGAACCTAACTTATCTCTGATTTTCCTCTGTTGTGGCTAGAATTATCCTCACAGGAATCAAAAAATGTTTGGGGTTGGAGGGGACCTCAAAAGATCATCTAGTCCAACCCCACTGCCAGAGCAGGATCACCTAGATTAGGTCACAAAGAAGATATCTTAAAACTTCCCTACGAAGTTATTTGGCTACCTTTATATAGGCTTAAACATATTTTTCCTTGTTATACCGAGATAACACTTTCTTTTCAGTGTAATGACTACATTTTGTGAAGTGTAATATAGTACTAATACTGAATGGAAAACAAATGGCTGAAGAGTTTCCCTGAACAGTTCAGAAATTGTAGTCAAGCCATCTGCATCTATTGATAGCTTTCCTCAGCGCTATTATACTGAGACACAGAGGGTACTACGTCAACTGGCTGCTTCTTCTGACATTCTTTGTACCCAACTGGTCTGTTGAGCAAGAGATAAGATAGATCTAGATAAGAGAAACTTCTCTTCTATAGGTTAAGACCTATACATGCTCAAGTTTGACACTGGTGAGATCAAGCCCAATGGGTAGAGGTTGCTGGTGACTTTGCCAGCAGTGCGACTGCATATCTACCACCATTTCCCATTTGTCTGATTGGTAAGCAGAGAAGGGCTGTCAGACTGCAGTTTCCCAAAGAAATTGCCTATTGCTGTACTGTAAAATCTAAAAAACTGGTGGTGGATTAATTACCAGGTTAGGATACAAAGCTGCTTTATTTCCTATGGGTTGTATTGCTTGTGTTAGTGTGTCTGTTTACCGCTGAGTTCAGAACTGAAATTGTATGTTCACTTCATGTAAAAATGTTAATAATAATAATGATGATGATCAAATGAAAAAAAACCCAAAACCAAACAAAAACCAAAACCAAAAAAACATATTCATGGGAGGTTTTAAATCTTTTTCCTGGACTATGTTTACCTGATTTAGCTCAGGTGAACCTTAAAACTTTGCCCATACCTTCATTACTAATGAACAATTCTTCCTACTTTTATGCAAGTTTATTTCCTGTATCTTGACTGCTTGAAAACTACTGCCAGGATGGTCGAGGAGATGGAAAGACTATTTCATAAGAACAAGTGAAAACAGCTTTTAGCTGTGAGGCTGAACTTACTGAGAAAAGGATTCAGCAGCCTTTGGAGCATGCTCAGTTGGGCATATGTGTACTGCAAAAGAAGGGGGGAGAAGGAAAAACTGGGACCATGAAATGATGAAACAGAAAAACAAGGCTGGAAACACATCTTTCAGAAATTAAGACAGGAGCCTACAAGAACATCTGGTACCATCAAAAGCATGAGGTTCACAAATAACGTCCCAACAGGAACATTGAGGAGAAAGCCAATTCATTTTCAAATAGAGCTGCATTGTCAAGAGGTAGTGAACAAGATGAGGTAATGTTGCTGACTTGAACTAGCCAGAAACTAGGAACAGTAATGAGAGAATCCATTCAACCCTTGTATTTTTACTAGTGTTGTTAAAGCTGCTGTAGTCCATTATTTAACTGCACAGAACAGACTTTGCAAATTTAAGTGAGCTCAATCTAATTTCCGTCAATTGGAAATATTTTTGAAGACTCTTCCAGGTTTACCTCTGAGGTCTCACGAGTGGAGATGTTTAGCTTGGGACACCACTTAATTAGGAGGTTTAAAGTGGTTAGTAACTTGATCAGAACTGATTGATGGCTGAAAATGACACATCAAGGAGGTATTAAACTGAGATCCAAAACAAATAGTTGGACAGCATTGTAGATCTATTGTTTGAGACACACACACTCAAGTTGTTATATTCTGTTTGCAGTTGGATGTTTAGTTCCATTTTATTTCATATCCGAAGTTATTAGAAGTGTTTCAGTGTTTTTCAGATGTCTCAATTATGTACTTAACTGCATTAAGAACAATGGTGTGAACTTGCAATGTCGAATATATGCAAACAACTTCGAAATTTTAAGAAAAAAAAATTAAACACCCCTTTAAAATGTTTGTAATAGTAGCAACCAAGAAGTCTCTCTTCAGCTTTAGATTATAATTTTAATTCCTGTGTTTCAAAACATTTATGTCCTGTAGAACATTGTCTCTTAATTTGTTCATCTAAAGGATGTAACTCGAGTCTTCTCTGATGCAATGTTATGTAGAAGTGATGGGGAGCAGAAAGTGTAATTTCTCTTCTTATTGCCAACAAGGGACAAGGAATATGCACAAGGAATAAAAATGCTGCCATTTGGAAAAGAATTCAGAATATTGAAATATTGCTAGGTTTTCTTTTAGCTTTATACAGTTTGCATACAGCAAATAAAAGCTCAAGTGTCTAATATTTGCATTTGTGCTGAATAGGGTTCAGCAACTTGGAAAGATTCTACTTTGTAGTCAACTTGTGTGACTGCAGTTGTCTGAACAAGATGTCAAGCAGTAGAAAGGTTCCTAATGTGTTCATTAGGCTTTTGTACGGGAGAGCATTCAAACAACTTTGCAATTTACCACAACTGCAAAGAAGTTACAGAACCAGTTGATGTTTCCAGTGTATTGCACGAGTTGTTCTTGTTTTACTTGGTTCAACTAGGTTTTACTAGGGTTTACTTGGGTGTTGCAAGCGGGACAGAATATTGAGTGGTATTTAGTACTCAAAACAACACCCAGTACAATGGATTTTGAAGTTGTGGCGCTGCAAATCTAGAAAAAAGTACTTCGGGTGAATTTCCCTTATTTGTTCTAGTGCTTGGCTTTTTTAATCTTTTAGCTTGTGTTTGCTTCGGGAGCCCTGTGACACCTGCCCTTTTAATAACTCTGAATCATGCCTTCTTGTATTTTGTAGCTGTTTGTCCAAATTTTTGCAAGGCATGCAGCAAGGATTTCATCAACAGAGCATTGTTACTCACCTGATTAGTTTTCTGTGAGCACTTTGGCTTGGATAGTCTTGAGTAAAGACCCTTCCTTGCTCAGTGCTAATGAACATTGCTATTTCTTCCTGCTGTATATAGATTTTTGGTTTGTATTTCCTCCTTCAGACTACTATGCATATTTAATAAGAACAAGATTACTCTTAATACCGAAGTCTCTGGTGATGTTCATCACATCAAAGTTCTGAAATAGTCAATGGATTAATATGATTTAGTTCCTAATTAAAACAATTAGTTTTGCATACTGCTTTTCAAGGAAAATTTAATGTGTGAGATCTTGTATTAATTTAACTTCATTATGTCCACATATTTACTATGCTAGAGTAGAAGTTGAGTCAATATTTCCATTATAAGATTCTATTTTACAACTTCAAAATTAGTATTGTATTCTTCAGGGGGTTATTATAGGGGTGTAAAAACTCATTTAGGGCAGAAACTTGGCATGTAAGTTTTCAACAAAATCTTAGTGAGGGGGCAGGAGGGGAGGAAAATGTAATTTTGAATTGCAATGCATTTATAGATGGATAGAAAATCTGAATAGCCAGCAAGTAGGGTATGAGAGCTTCATGTGGTTTCATGGTTTAATTAGGCTTCTTCTAAGTCCCAGATAAGAATCTCTCTAATTTCTAAATTCAGAAGTAGCTTGTGGCATAAGTTTCATTGTTTAACCTCAGATGGTAACCTGGCACTACATAGCTGCTCACTCACTCCTCCCCTGCCAGTGGGATGGGGAGGAGAATGGAAAAAAAAACCCAAAAGCAGCTCATGGGTTGAGATAAAGACAGTTGAATAGGATAACAAAGGAAGTGAATAACAATAATAATAATAATAATAATAATAAAACAAGTTATGCACAAATGAACTTACACACTACTTGCAGGGGAAAAGACAACACAGTGTCCAGTCTAGGATCCTGCTTCCTGGTTTGCATTCCCAGAGTATGATGTTACATAGTAGGGATGATCCCTTTGGTCAGGCTGGGTCAGCTGTCCTGGCTGTGCTCTCCCAGCTTCTTGTGCACCTGGCAGGGTGTGGGAGGTTGAAAAGTCCTTGACTTGGTGTAGGCACTGCAACTACCTAACAACAACTACAAACATTGGTGTATTATCAACATTATTTTCCTATGAAATCCAGATCATGGCAGTATATCAGCTACTAGAAAGAAAATTAAATTTATCACAGCTGAAAATGGGACAATAGGTGAATTTAAGTTGCTCTCAGATGCTAAGTGTATCCTCCTGCTTCAAACAAATCCATCCTTTCCTTGAGCTCATGCAAATAATGACTTATTAAGCCTTGTTGTGCTACATCACCCTGGTAGTAATCTTTACTTCAGTGTTTTGAAACCCAAACTGAACAGATGTTTCCTGCATGTGTGCATTAAATTATCTGTTCTTGCTCTTGATATGCTATATGATTTAATGATTTGTTTGACTATGTTTTCAGGATCTCTGCTGCATGGAATTTTTTTAGCTTCTCTTGCTATTTATGCCAATATTATTCTCTAGAATATTTCATGTCTGACATCAATTGTAGTCCATGGATAATATATATTTATATATATATATACACACACATGCTTTTTCTATGCAACAACCCTGTAATACTCTCAGCAAACATCTCCAGCCCATGAAGAAAATCAGCAATTCTGAACTGCTGGCAGCCTCCCCCTGAGGAAAGCGTATGACATGGTCAGGCAGCCCATATCCCTGTGACTTCGTATGCTCTAAACATGCCTCAGCCATGAAGACTTAAAATAATGTTTTACTTTACAAGATTTCTAACATGTAATTCACTGTAATTCAATGTCCTGTACCTTTTTGTATCTATTTTAGGTGGGGAAGCAAATCTGGAGAAGTCAGTTACCTTCATTGTCATACAGACTTGTCAGTGGGAGTTAGGAATGCAGCTAATGTTTCTGTAAAATACCTAAAAAAGGAAGAAAGAGTAACAACCAAAAGCTGCTGCATTAATCCTTGCTCTAATGCTTTACTTATTTCTCTTCACAGGTGACCGTTACAACTATTGGCTATGGGGATAAAGTGCCTCAGACCTGGATAGGAAAAACCATTGCATCTTGTTTTTCAGTATTTGCAATTTCATTTTTTGCTCTACCTGCGGTAGGTTATCTTGTGCTTTTGCTGGCAATTTGACTCATTGTAAGAGTAAACTTTTGTTACTGGTTCTTTGATGTTTCATTTAACATGATATTAGGAAAGCCTTGTATTCAATTTTTATGTTGTAGTTAGAATATATGTAGCTTGTAGAAGCAGAAAACCCTTTCTATAAGTAGCTAAAATGTAAATTTGCAGTGTTTATACCACTTTATAACACTAGATAGTGTTTAGTTTATAATACTATATGTGGTATGTATTTTTCTGCCCATCCCAGAAGCAGAAAGGAAATTATTTCTTGTACTAATTAGTTCTGGGCTCAGTGACTTAGTGATATTTCTTTTTAAGGCATTCCCTCATAGTATACTCAACTGATTAGGTTCAGGTTTAACTATAGAGTTCTTATGCACATCCTTGTAGCCAAGCTGCAGAGAAGGTCTCACTGGCAGAAACACAACTGTAAGCAGCGGGGGATGCTGGTATAGCTCTTTCCAAATCAGCATCTGTCTGTGGCCACAGTCCAATTTTAAAAGTAACCTAGGGCTGAGTTTTTAGAAGTCTTTGTACTGATAACAGAGTACTTACTAACAAGAAATAAGGCTCCTGAGTACCAAGGGCAAACTAAAAATCAGCAAAACTGGGACTGTGATTTGAAAACCAAAATGTTTAGTGCCAAGGGTAGTTAAGGATTTGGGTTTTGTTTTTTTTTTTCAAAAATTTAACAATACTTCTGCACTGTATTGTTAAAATATTTGTGGAAGCTGAACTGTGCTGTTAAAATGTTTAATTTTTAGCAAGTTTGTCTGTTCAGTGACATCAATAGTTGCATTTGCAGATGTTAGTGTAGCTGTGGCAGGGAGGCAGTGGGGTTACATACAGGATGGATGAGAAGAACACACTTTTATGCCAGTACTGTCACAAAAGTTCTGTAAAACATGAAATAATAACTGTTAAAAGTCCAGTGGCTTTTTACAATCAGTCACTTACTTAAAAGGTACATAACCTTTTGCAGAGGAGAGTAATTAAGCATAGATTTTTAGCCTCATCAGCATCAATTTGCTTTTAAAGCATATTCTTCTTCCCTCCCCTATTCTGACTCTTTGATCTTTACCAAATGAACATAATAGGAAAGGTCTTTCCTGTTCCTTTCAAAACACTTGATGATTAATACAGTTCTTAGAGGTCGGGCCAAGATCACTGGCTGCTCTGACACCTCAACCACCATAGGTAGAAAAGGAATTCTGCTTTTTGTTGATTAGGTGTAGTTGTGTAAGCTGATTTTTAGAAGACTTCATTTTTATAATACTGAAACCTGTGTTAAATATGTTTGTAGCTAGGCAAGCTAGTACATAAATGACTCGCTCTGTACTTCGTTTTGAACTTAATAGTTACACTGCATTCAGAGGCTATATTGGGTTGTAGACCATTCAGTGGCATTAGCAATATCCCTTGTCCTAAGAGTGGATTGGATGACCTTGTGTTGAACCTTTTTTCTCCTTTGTCCTCCCTTCCCACCATGGGTTACCATATGGAAATAAAAATTACCATAGTACAGTTAAAAGGTCTTTCTTGTGACCAGAATCATGCCTTGCCAAAGCTTTAGTTCTCATAGAAATGGAGTTAAAAGCACATCAGGTTATTATTTCTCCCCATTATGTTGCTCCCCTGCACAAGCACTTATGAGGATTTTAGAGGGTATGAAATATAATTTCTGCTTGCTTTTTAGCATTCAATTCTGGCTGATTATAGTCTTTGAATCAGGGCATGATAGCATTCGGAGTTGGTTTTAACAAGTAACACTAACAGAGTCTAACAACTTAACAGTATTAAATAATTTCCTCTAAATAATTAGTTAGGTTTTATGATACTGAATAGAAGCCTATTAATACAATATAATTTGGCAAACTTATGTGTGTTTTTTTCCCCCCTTTTTTTTTAAAGAAAAGTGGTTTTTTTTATTTTCTTCCCACAGGGAATTCTTGGTTCAGGCTTTGCCCTAAAGGTACAACAGAAACAAAGGCAGAAACATTTCAACCGTCAAATTCCAGCTGCTGCCTCTCTCATTCAGGTACTGAGTTCCTGCATTTTTCATACTATAATTTCTTTCCATTTATAGTTTGCTTTCAAAACTATTGGAAGTATTTCCATGCCCAATTGCCATTAAAAATTGTAAAGAAGTGCTTCAAATAGTTTTGGGAATCTAATGTAAACTAATGAGCAGAAAACCTCACTCCTAAGCCAGTGCAAGTTTTAATTCAGATGGTAAAAATCAAAGCTGAAGGCTATCTTGCAGTTATTGAACAATTTACCTGGAGAAAAAGTTATGAAATACTGTGCTTGTGGTAATAAAAAACAGAGAGGAGGCTTCATGTAAATTGTACTTTTAAAAATACATTGCTGCTTGTAAAGCCAGATGTCAGATATGCTTCCTTTTCCTTGGGGCAAATAAATTCTTTAAAATCTCAAGTTTAGGAGAATTAAGTCCTATTAAATAGCAAATTCTTGTCTGAACTTTTCAGTTCCACGATACGTCACTGGGAACAGCTGGGATTCTGCAAAATCAGTTTTCTTGAGTAGGGTAACATGCAGGCAGAAATATTTTTTTCCCCTCTGTTAGAAATATAGTTGCAGTTCAGTGTCAGTAAGGTCAATGAGATTGTATCCTATACTTGGATGGAGCAGCATTTCACCCTGGAGAAGAATGAATATTGTTTCATTCTATTTTTTTTTCTAGCTTTTCCTGCCTCACTGAGTATCTGCATGTAGCTTTAGAAGCACAGGGATCAAATTTAAGCAAAAAAAAAAAAATATCTAGATGTATGCTTAAGCCGTATCATTTTTGAGTTCTCATATGACTTATTTCTCTAGCTTCATGAGTGAATGTGGATTTCCAGGTCAGGCTCTTTATGGAAACAGTAGCTAACTGTAAAGTTTATGCTTGAAACTAAACAGTCCCAGAGTTAATGTGAAAAAGGTTTAAATTTAGGGCCCTAGTTATAGCCAGAGATTAGCCAAAAGTCTTCAGACTCAGTGTGTTTTGTTTGGATTGCATGGTCAGAAGAAAGCTATTTTTTTGCAAAGAATGGATTTTCAGTTTTCCCACAGATTCTTTTGGGAAATCGACACCAAATTATTGGGAAGCCTGAGACTGCATGTCAAGAAAGTTGTACTTAGCTCCATCTGAAATATTAAGGAGGAGTAGGAAATAGACAATGAGTTACTGACCACCTGTTCTTAATACTGATAATCATGTAATAGTAATTTATCTTGGAGTCCTGAAGGCCCAATGTAATAAGTGCTCTGCAATTAACTTACAAAAAGATTATTCTTAAACCTAGAGGTTTGTGAAATAAGTACAAGACAAGACAACAGGTGTAAGGAGTGGAGTGATGCTTTCCTTTAGCTACTCTTTTTCCTTCTAGAAGCCAGTTGTTTCTTCCAGTATCCTAAAAACCATGATGGGAATTATATGGTGACTGATCCTTTACTTTACAACTTCTGTTTTCCTGTCATTCTATCTTGCTTTGTTTCTTTCATTTAACACTTTCTGGCCTTTCCTACTTTAGCTTTTGTGTATGTGTACCTATGTGTCCCCCTTTTTTCATGTAGTGCATAATTGAGGATCTTCCTTTTTTATTTGGAGACTTAATTATTAATCAACCCAAATATATCTATATATTTAAGAGCAAATGCAGCATTGTCTCTGGTAGCTATTGGTGCTCTTCCCTCATACTCTGTCTTATTTCTCCATGTAATAATTGCCTTTTTTTAAATAGTAGTCTTGTGAAGCAGGGAAGAACAATTTCTATTAGGAGCCTGAAATACAGGATACACTAGACAAAATTCTCGGAGAGGGCAACCGGAGCAGAGCAAGAAGTTCAACCCCTATACTTTGAGTCCAGTCTAGAATTCTCTTTTATTTGTTTGTGTGCTAATGTGAACAGAAGTTGTCTGTAAAAAGACTGGTCTTCCTTTTTGGCTTGCCCAGTTCAGTGTATGTGGTTTCTGTTTACTAAATAAGGATTTTAAACATGCTGCCTTTGTTTACAGTGGGGAAATTCAAGAATACCGTTCAATAATGGGTAAAGTGCTAATTTGAAGTTCCTTTGTAGAGTAGATAGGTATGAATAGATAGCTATGAATCTGATCATGTTAATTGTTCTGTTGCTTAAAACATTTATTCTAGACTGCATGGAGATGCTATGCAGCAGAAAACCCAGACTCTTCTACGTGGAAAATATACATTCGAAAACCTGCCAGAAATTATCATTTGCTGTCACCGAGTCCAAAACCGAAGAAATCAGTGATGGTACCAGTAACTAACACTTCCTACTATAATAATTTAAAAATTTTAAATGACATTGAATTTGTTTACTCACTAGAGGCTATTTGTTGCAGTTTTCTAACAGATTATTGCTTGGTTTTAAAGTTTCACTTTTATTTCAGTTTTGAGATTTTCAGCATACAAATATTTAAAACCATAATTTACTTTGCTTCAGTCCCCAAGCTTGGGGACTAAGAATGTTAAGAATGGTTTTTGTTTAAAAAGCAGCAACAAAACCTCATTACATAACTGAAATCTTCCCTAGTATCCCAGGTTCATCTTGGTTCTGTAGCAATATATCTGTTTGCTTTTTACTGAAGGTATGATTTATTGCATATATAAAGTGGTAAATATATTCTAGAGTAGCTTGATTTATTTAAGCTGTTGCAGAGCTCACAGATTATTTTTTTTTTTACTGCAGGCAAGGGATTTGTGAACGACAATATGCAGAATACTAGTGATTAGCCAGTCTGAGTGGGATGAGGGAACCCTTACATGAAAATGAAATTGATATCACACTCTTTTGACTGGTTATAGCTCATTGGGAACTGCATTATTATTGAAGACGTTACTGAAGAGGCAATTAAATGTTAGATGGTTTGAATAATTTAATGCATGCATATTTTTAGGTTAAAAAGAAGAAATTTAAGTTAGACAAGGACAATGGGCCTTCTTCACCAGATAGAATGTTAACTGTTCCACACATCACTTATGACCATGTGACGGAGGACAGGAAACCTGATTTCAGTTTTGAAGCATATGAAAATTCTGGTAAGAAATTCCATTACAAAACTCCAGTAACTGTAGTGATTTCTGTTAGTGATTTACATACAGGTCCCCTTTACTGTCTGTAGCAGAGAGGATGAGGACAGAACAATCTCTTGCTATTCTAAACCGAGAATACTTTGCATTTTTACTTTGGTTGCTGGCTTGTCTGAATGAGATTCAACCATTCCTTCTAGTGAGCATGCTCCACTGCAGAAAAAATAACATTATCTGGCATTTCTGTCTGCCAGAAGAGCTACTGTCTCTGAGGCTGGTGCATATATTCCTTAATACTGCAATTGATTGAAACTATGGGGTTTAGCTGTCAGCTTTTCCCTGTGAAATTTACCCCAAGATGTGTTACTGTTGTGCTTGTACCTCAACCAAAAAGGATTGACACATCTTGGCTACGCTGAACATAGTCTGCTGCATGAAACCATCACGTGCTCCTGCCATCTGCTCTGTGGAGTAGGCTGTGAATCAAATTTTGAAAGCAGAAGTACTTAAGATAAATGTGGATCCATCTGTATTAACTGTCACTGTATAAAATGGTGCAGTATGAGGAAAAAGAAGAAAGGACTTTGATAGTCATGTTTTTAGTAGCTCGGTTATAGTTGCTTTAGCTGTAATGAACTTCCAAAATAACTCTGAATTTACAATGTGGCTTTTTTACAAATTTACTTTTATTAGAAGATTTTTAATGTGCATTGCTCAAATTTTGGCAGCAAGACCAAGGCTTAAGTTTTAAAGTGTGTTTTATTGATTATAGATACCTTAAGTAGAATCATAGAATGAATGAAGTACTTATGTTTCTTCTCCTCAAGAATTTGGCCAAGCTGATTAAATTTAACGACCTTTAAAATAAGATAGCAATGTGGGCTGGCACCAGGCATATTTTAATTCAAGCAGAAAGTCTCACCTTCCATGCACATTTTTTGTGCGCTTCTGTCTTGTCTTGTTATGTCACATCCATGCTTTTCCATTCTTTCTTGGTCTCTCTTAAGAAATGATTGCAAACAACGTCTGGTGGTAGAAATTACACAGCTGTTAAAAGTTGGGCAAATACTAATTTTAGTCTGTGTCTTGGCCTTTGAGCACAGATACCTTTCTTTAAAACAATTCTGTGAATGAACTACACAACTGCTTAGATTACTTGTAAGTTCCCACTTTTTATTGCTCACTAAGTTTCTACCTCGATTAAAGGACAGTATGATTTGTAGACAGCCTACTACTGCCACTTCAAAAATCACCTCTGTAGCTTTCAATAAAAGGATTTTCTCTAATTTCTTCTGACACTTACCTTTTTTTTTCTTTTTTTATCTGTGTTCTGCTCTCTCTAAACTCTTGCAAGTATACAGGACAAACAGGAATGTTAAAATTGCTTGGTAAGTTGGAGAAAATAACTTTATCTGTGGCATGCCAGCTTACAACTATGTAATGTTTGCCATGCTTTTCATGTGTGTCTAGTGATGTATAGTTTCTAAGAAATCTGTTGCAGCCAAGGAGATCTAGATGGACAAAAATGCATTCTCACACTTGTAATCATGATTGTACCCACAGTTTCATTAGAAAGAGAAAACTAAGCACTCAGTTATATAAAAAATGAGCACTCAGTTATACAAATAGATGATCTCGGCGGTGTTTATAATTAAGAAAAATTGCTCATTTATATATAACCAACAGGAAAAGAAAATCTGCATATAGATAAAGTATAATTCATTCAGTAGTTAAGTCAGCATGCAGCTGAGAAGTAATTTCTAAAAAAATAGATTGAAGAAAAATTTTCAGATTCGACCTCCAGTGTTGTGCATTCTAAAGTACATGCATCTGTTCCCATAAAAATGCTCTGTAGATACTTGTGAACAGATGGGGACCCATAATTAAATAATTTATTTTACTATTTGTCTGAATTCTGTGATCGCTTAAGAAGCCATGTAGTCCTGTGATGTTTCTAATGTGCTTGTTTAGGCAATTTCTTAATCGAGTGTCCCCCAAAGACACGAGGATTAGAGCTTGGTTTGGGCACAAAACCTCTGTGATTTAGTGAGAAAGCTGTGAGATACCTGTAAATTGTCTGCTCTGAAACCGCTAAAGACAGTAGAAGCTCCTTTTCAGTAATCAAGTGCATGGCTGATCTGTCTTGGATTAAATGGTCTGAAAATGCAAGGCTCAGCTTCTCCTCTGGACCCCTGTGGAACACAGGTCCTATTAAGGTGGCAAAATAGCAGAAAAGAAAATCTCCTTGAGTTCCCCTGACCAATCTGATACAGGCAACTGATTTTGCCTATTTTCCAATTTTTTCTTTTCTCCTGTGAAATGATGGGTGATAATGGTGGAAGAAGCCACAAAGTTACCTGTTCTACGTGACCAAGAATTTGCTTCATCATAGGGAAATATCAGAAGAGCTTTATCAGACAGTATAGGTTTATTTTCTATTTCCTAGACAGGCAGTGTGATGTCAGTGTACTTGAGATGTTATTAATATTATTCTCACAGGAAGGAAGGAAGGAAGGAAGGAAGGAAGGAAG
>VXBZ01006304.1:94365-264525 GCA_013399135.1 Heliornis fulica | reverse complement strand
AAGGAAGGAAGGAAGGAAGGAAGGAAGGAAGGAAGGAAGGAAGGAAGGAAGGAAGGAAGGAAGGAGTCTGTTTGTACTTACTATGAATAAGATTGCCTACACAGAAAATTGAAGATGCCAAGTCAAAAGCTCAGAAACAAGAAATTAGGAAATTGACGAATAAAGGATGCTGATTCAGCTTTAACATGGTCCTCAACCTCTAGTTGTGTATCCATACGCTTCTTTCTCANACTGATAGAACACTTGCAGATTTTTATTTTTATTTTTATTTTTATTTTTATTTTTATTTTTATTTTTATTTTTTTTATTTTTATTTTTATTTTTTTCCGGGGTTTTAAACTCCAATACATCTTTTCTTTTTTTTTTTTTTTGTCTTTGCATAAAAGAAAGATAACACTTTTGAAAAATATCACTCCTAAGGTGTAAGTACACAGGCTTAATGAAATAGTTCTTAGAAGGATAACACTATTCAAAAGAATTTAACATCGAATAAATGTTATGTTTTGCTGAGTCTTTTTCTCACCATTGACTCCTCTGGCTTGCCTGAAACTTTTCCCTAAGAAATTCTGCTTGAGGCAGACAGTTTGCTCAAAGGGTTGAAGCAGGCAACTTCCAATGCTTTTATGGGATGTGTCAGGCAGCTTCAAACATTGGGTGGCAGTACTGGTCTGTCCACCTGACAGCACTGATACCTCACCAGGAGCTAGCTGTGCCATGGAGGGTCTGACCAGAACAAGAGGGGTCTGACCCGTATGAGATTGTACCCTTTGGAAAGGGAAACACTTGAGGAAACTCTGAAGTCGGGAAGGAAGGGGCACACATCTAGATTCATTTGCTCAAAATGGGATTGGCATGTAGGGAGGAATATGTTGCAGTGGGTGACACACATGGAAAGTGGGTTTGAAGAGACATGATTCCTCCCCCGCTGAGGGTTTAACATTCTGCTAGCCTGTCATACCTACTACAAGAGTTTCATACAAACTCTTTTATGCAGATTTTTTTTTTTTTTTCTGAAGGTGTCCTGTACAATACACTGTATTTTAGGCATGTCTGTATCTCCTCAGCTGCCTATCTGGAACTTTTTTCTTTTTTTTTTTTTTTATTTTTTTCCCCTCTATATTCTATCTCTGTCTTATATGCATCTTTACTCTGACTCAGATTGTCAGCGCTCCTGGCCATCCTTTTCCACAGACCAGCAGTCTTCCAGCGCTCCTTCCTCTCCAGGTAAAGCTCATAATAATTCATTTCCTCATCAACTTTGTTAATTACTAAATCTTTGCAATGCTCTGTCTGGAGTTGTCTGCTGTGGCACAGAAAATTATAGTGCTGGTGTTTCAAGAAAGCATAGGCATGTCAGTAGAAATTTGAGTTTAGAAAGTTTTTCAGGATTTAAATTGCAAATTTTTAAATAAGAAAAAAATAAATTAAAATCTGCGGAACAGAGGCATTAATTTAAACTCAGATTCTCAGTCAAAAAGTACTTTCAATTGTTTTCAAATTTGTCCATGCTTGCAAAAGAGGAAGTGTAAAATATTCTGTTGTGCTAGCCAAACTCCCCACTACCAGAAAAACAACTGCATAAATGTCACATTATTTGTAAAATTGTTGTGTTGGTCATATAGAAAACTCATGAGTAATTTATTGTTACTGTGATTGTAATCTTGATTGAAAGATCATAGGTTCACAGAATGATTTGGGTTGGAAAGAGAACTTTAAAGGTCATTTTGTCCAACCCCCTTGGAAAGAGCAGGTCCATCTTCAACTAAATCATGTTAATCAAAGCCCCATCCAACCTGGCCTCAAATGTTTCCAGAAAGTTCAAAATTTCTATTTTAACACAGGGCTTCCAATATTATGGGGAGTATATTCTCTACCACTTCAAAGTCATACTTGGCTCAACATTATCAGTTGGATATTTATCACTGTGTTACCATAGCTGCTGCTAACCATCAAAAATGGAGAAAATAAAGCTTTGGGTCACCTGAATTATAGTAAATACCCCTTGCTAACATCTGTTTCTTATTTGTTTTCATTCGTCATTATCCATTGAAAATGAGTTTATAAATGAGTTTACTTCCTTTATCTTTTAGTGTAATTATTTAGAAACTTAGTGTCTCATTTTAACAGCATCTTTTTAACACTGCTTTGTGAGAAGGACTGCTTCAAAGTCAAATGGCTACGAATCTATTTTTATAAATAAAAAAATACCCTGTGGTGGCATATGCTCCCAGGTGCTCTGCCTGAACCCTTGCTATGGCTTAACCCCTGTTGACAACTAAACACCGTGCAGTCAGTCACTCACTCCACCCAGTGGGATTAGGGAGAAAATCAGAGGGGTAAAAGTAAGAAAACTCCTGGGTTGAGATACAGGCAGTTTAATAGGTGAGGCACAAGCCACACACACAAGTGAAGTAAACCAAGGAATTCATTCCCCACTGCCCATGGGCAGGCAGGTGTTCGGCCATCTCCAGGAAAGCAGGGCTGCATCACACATAACGGTGACTTGGGAAGGCAATTACCATCAGTCTGAACACATCTCCTCTTCCTCCTTCTTCCCCTGTCTTTATATCCTGAGCATGATGTCATATGGTATGAAATATCCCTTGGGCCAGCTTTCCTGGACATGTCCAGGACATTTGCAAAACCTTTTCATTATTCATTTTTTTTCATAGAATTTAATAGAACTTTCATTTTTAAATTATGTGTCTCAGGCTTTTAATTTGTGTTTAAAATATAATTTTATATCATAGGAGTTGTCTTTTTTTCTGTTTTTTGGGGTGTTTTGTTTGTTGTTGTTTTTCCTCCACTGTGATTTCAGAGGTCTTCCTCTCCTATTATGGTTTCGGAGAGCAGATTTTTCCATTGTAATTTTGAATGGCCAAGTGCCTGATGATATAACAATTCTTTGTCTTCTGCTTATTTGTAAAAGTTCAAATCTGTTTGTCCCATATGAAGATACCTACTTGAGGTAGATGATTGCATTTTAAAAACATGTGTTTCCTGATACCCCATTTCTATTCTCATTACATTGTTACATTTAAGTTAGTTATTTCTGCTGTATTCTGTTAACTATCCTGTTGCATTTTGGCAAGGCATTATTTGCTGTTATAAAATCATAGAAACATAGAATTCTATGATTCTATGATTTCATTTAATATGGCAGAGACTTCATAAATAGCAATGCTAAAATTATTTCATTGAATGATCCAGCCAGTTGCACAAATAAGGATTTCTGTGAAGGTGTCACAATCTGCCTATGATTTTGACAGAAATTTACTTGTTTTTATAATCTAAAAATTCATTTACAGTTATGTATAAATGTAATAGTGGTTTTATTTATATACAACCTTTGTGGCTTCTCTAACACATTTGGACTGTGCAGAAAAAAACAAAAACCGAACAACAACAACCACCCAACTTAGGGTTTTTAAGAGTCTGGCAGAATTTAGAAGCCTGAATTTAAAAAAAAATGGAATTTATAATACTCTAATAGACTTGAAGACGAGGCATCCTTATGCCTATGTATGAGAGGGATTAGGAATCAGGAGGCTCAGTGTGGTTTATGAGCTGACTGCTCATGGTGAAATATCTAGGCTCCTTTGTTGATCAAGTCCTGGTTTCTTCATCTTAGTCACACCAAGTACACTCCTGGAACTGTTATTACAAGTTAAACACAAAGTAAAGATGATGTAAAATGCAACTGATCTTGTCATTGAGTAACACGAGTGTTGGTGGTAGAGCGGTGGTGCTGGGGCATAGCTGAGTACTGTACAGTAAGTCTTATAATGCATGAAGCTGCCTGTGATATAGATACTCTGCATTCTGTTGTACGAGGAATATGAACAATAACAAGAAATTAGCTTTGTCATCACCAGAAGTTGAAAAATCTTTTGATAGAAGAAGGGTTGAAATTTTACTCTTCATAAACTCTGAGGTATAAGCAATGTTTTTGTACTAACTTTGATTTTCAGTATTCTGTTAAAACATAGAGTATTTCAAAGATAGAAATAAATCTTAGACCTTTCTCAGAAAAGCCGAATGCCATTGCCTTAACTGTTATCTGCATGTTTCCTCACAGTGAAAAAAAGCCCGACCTTTTTAGATGTGAACACAGGACCCTTCATCAGGACCAACAGCTTTGCCGATGAGCTTGACCTGGAGGGTGAGACACTGCTGACCCCGATAACTCACATCTCACAGTAAGTCAAGGCTATTGAGTTGTGCATTAGTTCACTTAGGCACGAGAAGCCCATTCAGGTGGGAGGAGCTAAAATATGGAGCTGATAGGGCTATCTAAGATATTTGCGTCAAACTCTCTTTACCTTGAAGTTGGTGTATACTGTTCTGAGTGCCAGTAAATCTTTGTGTTGACCTAAAGAAAAGTTCACTTGGCTGTGACACAAGGCTTTACTTTTTTGTTAATGTCTGTGGGCAGCTGGTGGTTGATAGCCTCAAGATTTTCAGATGGAGTCAATGTGTGGGAGTACTTGCCTGTTGAGATTATATTACTCCCTCCACCATTTTCCAGTGAAACAGCTGTAAAGTGCAAATTTTGAAATACTACTTACATGAAATACCAGCCTTACCATTTCAGCAGCACCTTCTCTAACAGCCAAATGATGATCTGCATTGGAAGAAAAGATGTGTTTTGATCTTTACAGTGCTTTGTGGTATATAAAAAGGGACCTAAAATAGGCCTGTATTTTTTAATTCTGTTGTTTGGTTTTTTTTCCTTTTGAAAGAGGATTTTCAACACATTTTTATGCTAAAAAGATATCTCCAGGTTTTCAGATTATTCTAAAATACTGAGAATTGCAAAATATTTTTATCCAAATGCCTGTAAAAATAAATTTCTATCACTGTTTAATTCAAACTCCTGACAAATGATTAGTAGATGTGTTACAGTATGTCCTCTAGCAGAGGAACAAGATGGTTTTTTCCTCTTCTGTTCCTAGAATTCTGAGGATTTCTGTAGTGAAACTAGAGATGAAAGTTCTTGGCAGGCTTATATTTCTGAGGTACAAAACATGCAGAAATGCCTGCTGCCAATTTTCAGGCCTTCTTCCTATGCAATATAAATAGCTGAGAAGCATGAATGTACTTTTAATAGACACTTCAGAGAGACATTTATTTTAAAAAGTAGATTTGGAGGAAGTCTGCCCTACCCCCAAAACAAAAGGACTTGCATTTTTAGCCAAACCACCTATATGTATGTATGTTAGCAGGCAAAGGATTTAGGAGACTTGTATTCTGGAAGGTTTCTTAGTGGCACAAGCAGGAGAAGGAAGTCATAAATTTTCCTCAAGCCTTAGACAAGAACAACGGAGCAGCATAACCTGATCTAGAAACTTCCTTTGTGTAGCTTTTAAAAAAATTGATTTACCACATTGTAGGTATGCTTTCTTAAAGAGAAATAAGTTTTGGTCCTAGGAGTTTCCATTTTCTTTCTTGTATTTGGGAGTGATTTCATTATTTCTATTGTCACCTTCACTGATATATTTAAAATAATAAGGTGCATGCGCCATCACTCTCAAGTCCAACTTGTGTAAAATCTGACCTTTTTTTTTTATGAATTGCTTGTAGTACACCCTAGAATATAGGTAATGTATATCAGTGGAAGAACTACCAATTTAACACCCTAGTCGTTTAGTAACTTGTATATTTCTCTTTTACCTTCTTAATTTTTGGTTGTAACATTTGTTGAAATCTCTCTAGCCTGTTATAGGCCATGATTATGGGATGGTACAAAACATGTCCCCAAATATGGCTTGAATGAAATCTCTGCTAAGCTGGAATAAAATAAAGTTCATTGTTTCTTTTGAGACTTTGGGTTTTGATTCAAAACAGAATAAGTTGGGTTAAAGGCAAAATTGAATAAAATATTAATTGAAATGTGTCCCTTTGAAGCATGGGTGCCCATATGTTGTAGAATCTGAGAATTGTTTACACAGAAGGGCATTTACTTTGTATGTAGTTTATTAAAGGGCCTGAAACAATGGCAGAGATCAGCCTATAGATAAAAGAATTTGGCAAAAAGTTGGCAAAGACCTAATGTTTTGTCATGCAGTTGGACTAGTGGCATTTAGGTAACTAATATTCCCAAATATTTTGAAATTAAAAATATTTTAATGCTCATTTTACTGTTGGGTTGTTCATTCTGCTTACATTCGAGGCGATTGAAAAGCAAGCTGCTGTGCTGCATGTCACTGGGTTAGCCTCTTGCTGGATGCTGAAGACCAGTTAGTTTTCCTGAATTATTCAGAAAAATGCTACTTTTTTGTTCTTTGTTTCAAAGTCCTAGGGAACAAATATTTATGATTTGGTTACACATGTTGGTAGGACATGGATGTAAAACATGTGGACATAGAATTAAGGATCACATTTACAACTGTGCAATAGTTACATCTTTGTGTGCGCACTAATATTCTGTGTGATAAAAGTGGTTGGTCATTTTGGATATGTATCTGTGTTTTTAGTTCAGGCTTGAAAGTTATGCTGTGCCTGAATGATTCTAGGATGAATTATTCCATTCTGATATCACCAGCTGTGAAGCATTTATGTCCTTAAAGCCATCTTAAAGTATGATCACTTCAGAGTTGTTGACAAGGAGATAAGTGACTGTACACAAGTCTAAACTCAAGTACTTAATAAAAACATGGCACTACCTATAGAAGGAAGTTAGTATGGAAAACTCAAACTATGTGCAAGTATCTCCAGTTTCAGGTCTTAAAAGTGATTCATGTGCTATCAGAGGAGCAGAAGCACAAAGGCAGTTTCAGAAGTGAAAGCATAATATGGAACTCTTAATCTAAGGATGTTTGGGTTTGGGATTCATAGAACTATTTCCTGGGCAATTATATATTGATAGCAAAATGTGAATCAACTTATCCCTAAACCACAGAGAGGTAACTCCAGAATAAATATTAATCTTCAAAAGTTGTAAATACATGAGTGAGCTTTACACAGTTAATTGGAAACATGCAACTGGAAAGTTACTTAGCTGTCTGTATGAAAAAAAATTCCTTTTGACAGGTTATGTAAATGTGGTAAAACCATGAGTCACGCACTGATACTGACAGGCAAACACATGGCATCTTCGTGCCATTAAAAAAAAAAAAAGAAAAGAAAAGATTGAGGCTAATTTTGTTTACTCACTTGCATTATGTTATGGAAAGAAAATCTTTCAGCCCTTGTGGCAAGGCAAAGGGCTTCAGGCTTCTATGCCTGAAGTCCCCTTTAAATTGTATTTCAGTGCCCTGCTTGTTTATGCAAAAAATATTGCCTCTTTTTAAATGTAGGTGTGGATTCCCACTAAATTTGATAGGATTTGACCGCATTGTGTCTTGCAATAACAATGTGGGTGTGGGAGGTTTTTTGCAGAGTATACTCTTGGCTTTTAAATCTGTTTCAAAATAAATGTTGTACTAAATGTAGTCCTATTCCTCTGGCATTAGAACTATGAAATTTTTCACGTGGATAGATTGCTATACCAGTTAATCATTTGTCACTACCCCTTTGAGGAAACAAAAATAAACATAGAAACACTTTGAGACCTGGTGTTCAAATGGGAAAGTGATTAAAATGTCATAGAAAAGAACTGCATTTGCAAGCAGGTGTGTGCAGAAATATAGAATAATATAGTGCATGGAAGAGTGACTACACTTTGTCTTCTATGTGAGACATCTTAAAAGCAGAAATGCAGATTCAGGCAGAGCAGTCTGTGTAATTGGCTATTACAGATTGCTCCTACATGATGAACTGTAGCAGTTTGAGGAATGCAGTACCCAGTGTGGGGTTTGAGATAAGACTTGGCTCTTCAGTGGTTTGCTTAATGATCGCTATGGTCTGTAAAAGTGAAATAGGAAACTCGGCTGCAGCAATAGGACACCTCTCCTTTGGACTTCTCACTGTTTTCTTTCTCTCTAATCAGTGTGTTCCCATATTGTCCCCTGTTCCCTGTTTCACTTCATTGCATCTTTTGTTCTATTTGCATTTTTAAGCAGTGGAAAAATCAATGCTACTTCTAGCTGAGCCTCAGCTACCAAGAGGTTCTTGCCATGTGTTGGTATAATTCTTTGATTTCAGTACCATTTTACATTTTTAATTTTAACGTTGTCTGAAATAGCAAAAATAAATTAACCCACTTCCGAGGACATGGGTAAAAGGGAGAGGGAGGTGTGGTGGGTGGAACTGAGCTGAAAAAGAGAAAAAAATAATGAAGGACACGCAATATACTATATTGTTACATAAATATTTCTAACCCCTTTAAAGAAGTTCTCTCTGACTCTTTCAGAAATGCTACTGAATAAAAAAATGATGGCTGTTATTTTTATAGTTTTCTGTTCTTGGGGTTCAGTAGCTCATTAAACTGTGGTTTGTTTAATCTGTTGAAAAAATGTTTAGCATTTCTTTCTTCATCTTAGTAAGAGTAATCTTTTAGAGAAATGCTATCTATAAATGTATTGCAAAATTTACTGCAGAAATTGAAACCTCTGTCTGGATACAGTATTAAACTCTTCATATAAAAAGTTCGATTTTTCACAAAGGTTAAAGGAACTGATGAGACTTCTTGAACAACCCAAACCCAGTTCTATTCCCTTGAGTATCACGCCATACCAACCTTGCTGTTGTAAGACTATGTAAGACAATATTTGCTCTAACTGTGCAAGTTGCTGTCAAAATTCTTGATCTATAGATTGTGCCTATGGCACTACTTCATATATGTCTTTCTGATGTTTGTGTTAAAAATAAATAAATAAATACATTAACATTGATCCAGCTGACTCCAGGGAATGTATTTCTCACTGAAAGCAGTTGCAAACATTGCACATTTGTGATCCTGTTATTGTCTGTGTGGTCTAAATACCAGTAATTCTTGATGTTTTCATTACTCTTCCCCACTTGTTTCATGTATCTCTCTATTGGTGTGATGAAAATATAATTTGTTAGTTAAGGATTGGTTTTGTTAGTATTTCTATAAAATACATTTTTAGTAGAGACTTTCTTACAGTGGCATGGTGCTGTGATTTAATACAGCAGGCTTACACTAAAGTAAGGCATTGGATTAATAACAAATAGCACTTTCTGTTGTTAAGTGTATTTCCATCCTGAAAAAAATCAGTTACATCAGCGTTACCTTTTGTACTGTCTCCATCAGTGTCTTGGATGTGGTAGAGCCTTCCAGGCATCACAGTAGGAGTAAGTGACAGGTTGCAGTGCTGGAGGTCGTGTTTTTGGAAAGGAGCCCTTCTTTGTGAAACTGCATGATGGATCAAATAATTGAAAAAACAAATTAGTGCATTTAAATAATTTCCAGACTAAGAGGAAATGTTAACAGATGGATCTTTCTGAATGATTGAAATGAATGTTTTTGGACACTTTGAAATATAATTCACATAATCAAAATAAGGTGTGCTGGTAAACACCAAGTGCAATGTTTGTGGTGCTGATGTTATCATTGCACTACCTTGGAAATATAATTTTTCCTTTTTTCATGAAGACCTTCATGAAGTACTCTGCATTTAAATTACCAGAATATAATCTGTTGACATGATGCACAATTCCGCTACCTAGAACAAATGGTGTTTGATGGGTTTTGTGTCTCTCTTCTGTTGGATTATCTGTGAACAGAATCTCTATTTGCTTTGATTTGCTTGCTCACTCATACTGTAGAAGATTCCTACTTTTACCTTACCCTTCTATTTAAAAATGAAGCTCTGAAGTCTGAGCAATTTTTTTTTTTTTCATTCTTGACTGGCCAGATGTAATGTCTGACTTCTACTGTCACAAGAATGCTGCTGACAATATTTAAACCATGATTTGCATGGGGTCCATTTTATCATTAATGACAGGGCATGTTAGAAGTGATAACAACTGTATGTAAGAACACGCTTGAGTTAAGACTAGAGCTTAATGTTCAAACACCTCTGGTTACTGTTATGTGTTTATATTTCAGCCACTTTGCTTGCAACAGCAGTCTTCAGTGTTCTGTGCACAGTGGGCAGCATCCCATCTTCATTCAGCACATTTCTGTAGGTAGCAAAACTCCCTCAGAAGTGCTGGGTACAATCTCTGCTGATTTAATAGTTTGCTAAAAGGGAGTGTGTGTTCCTGAGTTATTCCATTTGGTATGGAGAAGCATTGTTATATGCTGTGGTTTTGTTATTAATTGACCATAAACTTGGCCTCAGATATTGACCCTGGATATCTGGACATATCTGTTATCTGATTTGGTTCAGCTTCTTTGAGCCACTTAAAGATATGAAATGTCCCTGAAATTGGTTGAATGAGCAATCAGGAAAGTTTCTTCTTCAGACAGAAACCCCAGTAAATGAGACACTGTAATGATTTCAGTGGCATTCTGTTTATTCATTGCAGGTTGCGTGAAAGGGGAAAGACTAAATACGACTAATCCCTTAAGTAAGCTACGGTCACCAGTATAGTCATCAAAAAGGACTCAATGTGCCTCTAATTTAAGTTAAGAAATTACTGGTTTGCTAGGTAGTGCCAGTTTTAGGAGCTGCAGACCTTGTCTGCACCTCAAGAGCTGGGTGGTTGTAATAAGCAAGCCTGTCTCTTAAATACTGAAAGACAAATGGGTATTTCACTATGTTTGACTTACTTCATAAGAATTTATGTCTAACTTACAGGTATCAATGCCAGCAAAATATCCATGGCATTCCCACTGTAGCAGTGAGCTAACTGTACCAGTGCCACTAGTTTGTTTCTGTGTACAGCTGCCCTGATTCAAAATCCCTGTAAAATCTTCCCTGCACATGAGGAATACTGTAGCCACTGCTGTGCTGAGACAAATGTGATACCTTATTTCCAGGTGCTGGTGCATCTTTCTGTACCTATTTAATCTACCATTCTGTGACTAGACTGGTTGCTCTGAGTTGGGGACTGTTGTTTTGTGTTTGTATAGTCAGTATCTTATAATAGGTTGGATCCCAGCACACAAACAGTTTGTGTTCTGCATCCAGTCCCTGCTACAGAGATGGCTGAATTTGACTAATCAGGTCTTCCATGTTGCAGGCCCTTATTTATAATCTTTGCTTTTGTAGATGATTACCCGAGATGTGCTGAAGAGTTGGGCAGATCTGTGCCATGTCTCATTTCCCTTTCAGCGCTGTAGTAACTCAGCTCCTGCCCGTAGTGCAAAGAGTAAGGTGGCCAACAGCTGTCCTGGGCGATTACTTGTTGCTTTTATCTTGAGGGAGAAGTTCTTGTGTGCTTTGGTGGCTGGTTGCTTTTTCCATAGATTAGATAGAGTGTGTAGTTTACATCTGTAGATCTGAAGACCAGAAGGGATAATTAGATCTCCTTTGATCTTGCAAAAGACAGGCAGTAGTGTTCCTTAGAGTTGAATGCAGCATTGCTGCATATTAGCAAAAGCACAATAAAAGAATTTGTATTTCACAATCTAGGGGAGTTGAACAGTTGAAAAATTCAGACAGGAACCTAGAGTTTGCATCTTAATCTCTCCTGTTATCTTCTTGTAACTTTTTGCCTCTTTATTTATTGGAGTGGGAAGTGCCACAGTATACTGGTGCAGCTCTTTGCTGAAGGTAGTACTGAACTACTATGGTCTGTTTAGAGGTCACAAGCCTTTATGAAATAATATGCTCATGATCTTTTCTCCTTTACTGCAAATTGTCACTGACCTATTCAAGTACAGTGTAACATTGCTGTTTGGCTATTATATGTTACTGACATAGTATCAAAGTAATGTGTTGACTTTTCCTAGTGTACAAACCGTCTAGGCAGAAGCTAAAATAGCTTAGCTATTTCTTTTGTGTTGCAGATGAACGTTGCATTCCTTGGTCTCCAAGTGCTGGTTTACATCTTGATTGATGTTAAGTAATTAAACCAGACTCCAGCTGCTTAGTGATTCAGAAGTACAGGGCTCCTATGCTATAAAAACAACAAGCTGCTCTCCACTTACTAACTTTTATCATTGTTTACTTTGAGCGCCATGCAGAATAATAAGGGCCAAAAAAGTTTTTTACTGGAGGAAGGAGACAGACACTTTTATCTGTCATATAAAATGGTTAAAATTTTATTATCACCTTAATTTAACTCCAGAATTAAAATTCCAAGCATAAGTAAACATTTTTTTTCTCTTAAGGGGGGTGGAGGGGGGGAGGATGGCTTCGCCTTTTGTTTAGATTTGGTGCATATACCAAAAGAAGTTAAAATTTTCTTCTAATCTGTGAGCTTCTTTTGGTGGGAGTTACTTTCTCCAATAAACAGGATATAAATTCTGTTTAACAGTTATTAATATTATGAATTATAATAGTTTTCTACTAATGTGGCAACAATGGAATCATTACGAAGTTGTAATCTGTAACGCTCTTAAATAGAAGTTAAATTAGCACAATTCAAAATTTTCAGGCAACATTACCCCCCATGTTCTGCATATACTCTGTTAATAGTGGTATGGGGGAGGGGGTGGAAGAAGAGGTTGTGATGAGTTTTTTTTCATCACCGAGACAATGGCTGTGGATGTGAATGTAATCATAGATACTTGTGTCTGTGTTTGGGGTAAAGCTGGAAACCAACACAGTGTAATAAGCAAATAGTTTATCTAATGTATTTTGGACCTAATTGTCTAATTCCAGGCTCAACTATCAAATCCAGGTATGGAACATTATGGTATTAAAACCCGATAACACATGTGACCCAAGGAACCTTTGTGTTTTAACACTTGGATAACATTTAATTTCTAATAAGGTCATGCGAGGACATAATTTGTTGTAAAGTCCGTAACACTGGGAAAACGGAAGACGGCAGCCTGTTTAAATATTGCTGTGCAACAGGACAGCAATATTCAAGGTAAATACCTTTTTGCAGCTGTAGTAATGCACAGGAATACCCTTCCTAGAGGTGTAAATGGGATAGTTTACCTGCTGCAATACTAGAACTGTTCAGAAAATTGCATGTTGGGCATTCTGTGGGTAAAACTGATCTGAAACTTGCTCAGATGTTTTATCAATAGAATGTGATTTTTTCCTATTAATTCCATTTGATAATGTTTTATAAAGATAAGTATTTCAGTTGCAGTGTTTTTCCACAAGTAAATGCTGCTTCATGTATGATCAGGACCCAGTTCAGAACGTTCTTCTTGCAGTACTACTCTGGAAATCCCTCTACAGCATTAACACATTAAAGAGTTTCTTTTGCAGTTGCTGTTTTTGATCTCGATTGAAGTTTGTGCTTTTCTGGCCCCGAAGCTTAAACTTGGCCCAGTATGCTTAACACTTTACAGGCACAGCAGAGCTTTTCTGTAAAATGCTTGCTTACTGCAGTGGAAGAGTTTTTTTGAAACATTTCCCAAATCCAAGGCAGAGTGGTAATGCAGGGGGCTCTATGTGACACCTGGGATGAGCATGTGTGAAGTGCAGAGTGCCTGGCCCTGGGCCCTTGCCCTGGACAGAGAGTCTGTGGGAGGTCATGGACCTCTTGACTGAAATTTACTTTCTTCATGTGACTTCAAGGACTGAAAATAGTTGATTTCACACAGGGACTTTCTGTCACTCCCATGTGCAGAACTGTGTGTTTTGTTTTATCCGCTGCAGGAAGTTCAACTGGGAAAAGCTAAAGCTGTTCATTGTCTTGCAGACAAAATACCTTACATGCCTTAGAGTAGTTGTCAGCCTGTTAGCAAACTGAAGCAAAGCACTTGACCTGTTGCTCATGGTTGTGTTTTGGTCTGATTTTCTCAGGTTCCTGTATCACACCCATTTCTGTGGTTGCCGAGTTCCTCTTGGGATAAAAGTAAATACAGCAGCTCATCATCGCTATGTCCGGTTACTCATCTACATCTATCTGTCCCAAGGAAAACTAATGTGTTTGCATTGAGGGTTTGGTTTTGGGTTTTTTTGTGTAAAATGATTAAATATAATGTCAAAAGGGAAATGGATCAATGGTAGCTCCTGTTGTTGCTTGTCTGTCTTCATGTCCTTTTGATCAGGAGCTGGCTACACAACCAAGACCCATCTCCTGTGCAGCCAAATGTCATTATCACTCTTTGTGAAAACAGGAGCTATTGGGAGTGGTGGGGATCCCAAGGACGATATCTTTTAGGAATTCTGGGCCTGTATGAATTAGAACCTTGAAAATAAAGACAGGGTATGCTCAGTGTGATGCTATGTCCTGCAGAGAGCTGATGATGTGAGCAGAGCATGGAAGAAACATAACACTCATTACACGATTCCTGGTTTATGAGAGGTGGTCATGCTGCATCTTGTAAGTATAGCATGTTTTTGAGCAATGGCACTTTCAGGCAGGCTAGATCCATGACACAGGCTCTGTATGAGAGGAAAATACCAGGGAGTGCCAGAAATGCTTTGAGGTCACTATCAGAGTTTAGTTTACATGCAGGGATACAAAAGGCAGTGAACAGAGCACTGTATTGGGTGAGGTCTTGCATTTTCAAATTACTTGACTGGCTACATCTGACAGATAGTAAACTTCACTTGGATGAAACATTTAACATACAGGCAGCGAAACCTATTTGAATTATCCCCATGAATATCTATCTTCTCAAGTTGTAGGTTCTGTATGGTGGCCTTCACAGGTGTTAGTGGTGAATGTTTGAAAATTCTCACAGTCCATTACTTCAAACTTGATTTTAATAAAAATGGTAGCTTGTCTTGGGCTGTTGCACAGATGTTTGGACACACAGGGCAGTGCCAGAGTGATGCGGGATGTCAGTTTTGCTTTTACTGTAATGACCTGAGCTGGCAGTAGTGCTTAGTTGACTGCAGTCGGGGTCAAGGAAACCTCAAAGAAACAAGCTTTGTATGAAGAATTCGATATTCACCTAGGTCTAGGGGTCAAATTCCCTCTGTCATTGAATGTGATCAAGAGCTTTGTGTTGGAAGCACTGGAGTTTGCATAGTTGAAAGCCATCCTTTTCTTCTCACATCCTACCTGAAGTCTAGCACACCAAGTTGCCATATGTGTGTGCTTTACAGAAACCCCACGCTGGATTTGGTGTCCTGCTGTGGTTTGCAGTATGCAAGCAAACAAGAGAGTCCTGTCTGCAGATGTTATGCTCTACCTGGTCCTCCTGAAAAGAGATAAACAGAAAGCTTGGCTTGAGAGCACTTCTCTACCTTAGCACGGGACAGAGGGAAAGTTGGCAAATGGAGTAATAGACGCTATCATGGACTGCTGTACTCATCTGGTTTTAGAAAAGAAAATCACCAACTATTGAGAAATTTTGGTTCAGCAGCAAAAATACTCTCTCCTGTCTTCTCTTTTTCACCCTGTAGTCTTAGCTATTTTTCAAGCTGTGCAACATTTAATGATTCTTATTACCTGTTCTATAAAGTAATGCAGAGGAAGTCAGGTGCATAATTAAATAGATGTTATAAAACTTCTTCAATGTTCTAGCAGTGATAAATATACTAAGATGTTGAAATGCCAGTCATTATTATTCTTCTTGCTAAATTACATAATCCTTCAAAATGCTTAGGCTTTGTGAGCAACATCCTTGTGTAGGAGAGGTAAAGTTTCACGTATGTGCTTTGTCCTGGAGTATTTGCACTGTGCTTGCTCCTGGTGTGTGGAGCCTGTGCTGAAAACCGTGCTCGTGGAAAGCACTGTGCAAGAAATAGTTGTGTTTGAGTCCTAACATGGCTGCTGGGATAGTAAATAACCAAGGGATGCAACCACAGTGGATTTGTTCTTTAGTGCATTTAGTAAGTGTTCTTGGTCCATCTGCTTTTTATTTTAGAAACCTAATCCAGTCCGTCTATGTAACATTTTCAGATACTAATTTGTAATGCATTCTTATCCACACCCTTTGTTACACTCTAGAATCTTGTTTGGTTTTTTTTTTTTTTTTAAGATAACTTACAGTCTTCCTTTTCTTTGTTTTCTTTTTTCTTCTTTTTTTTCTTTTTTTTTTCCTTTTTTTTTTTTTTTTTCTCTTTCGGCCACCCACATGGGGCACCTGCCAGGTCTTCGGGCATAAGGGATATTTCCTTTCCTCTGCAGGACTCTCAGATTTTTTGCGTGCCGTGTCTCATCCATTCATCATCACTACATCTTAACACAGGTCTCAGATTTGCTAAATTATGTTAAATCACTTCCATATTGAAACAAATGAGTAATTTTAAATCATTGTGTGCTGCAAACAGCAGGATCAGATTATTAGAGATCTTAATTGTTTCTTTCTCTTTGTCTGAAGGCTTTTGGTATTTTACTGTAAATTATGAACTGGCAAATAATGTATCTTCTAGGCCCTGTAGCGTTACCACAACATGGGTGAGACACGGTACATCTAGGAACTTTCTTTTACTGAGGGAAGTACAGTTTGTAGAGGTATGAGAGTTTCAAAACCAGGCCAAAATACATCATCCCTAATAGAGCTGTAGTTATAACAGTTTTCAGATCCCCTGAGAAAAGTACTAATTATTAGAAATACTTGGATGGCAGGAGTCTGTCATTTGCTAGTGACTTTTTTATACATGCAAGGTGTCCCTGTGTCGGAAAGAACTGGGGGAGGGGCAGGAAAGAAAGAACAAGAGGAAAAGATAAAAGCGAGCCAAGAGTCTGAAATCCAGAACTATTCACATCTGAACGGCAAGCTTTTGAGTTTGGTTCCTCTCTGATTAAGAAGGACATTTATATAGAATACAGAACCAATAAAACATGTAGTAAAGAAATGAGATTGATATCTATACTGAGTTGCACATGGAGAAAACATTCAAAGTGCACGTGGCAGTAGTGACAGATCGAGCACAGAGACTGAAAAAACATGTGAGAGTTTTGATAGGAAAGTAAAATGAGCTGGAAAGCTGTACCTGAAGTACTGGCTTATCCTTGTCCAATCTGAACTTCTCGGGCCAGCACATTGAAAGGCTAGAGCATGGCAAATGCCTACATGACATCTGTGGTTGGGTTTTTTTGAGGGTTGGAAAGGAAGTGAACAGGTGTGGGATGCTGTGACAAAGCAGATGGATTGTGAGGGAAGGAGAGAGGAGGAAAGAGTAATTGAAGGATGTAAGCTTCAGTGAGCAGGAAGGATAGTCAGATTAGCAGTGATAGAGGGAGGAAATGAGCTGAGGATATGGGAGAAAATTTGGCTGATCTTGGTGATGCCATTGGTCACATTTATGCTTGGAAACAGATGCCTTTATTTCTGTTGGCACCAGTGTATTTTGAAGACTCAGGCTATAAAGGTGCACCGATGGCTTCATATTTTTCAGATACTGAATTTGTGATCCTGCATTTTAGACACCTTGGTACCTGGTACTCCTCTAGGAACCATGTGGATATGTGTTCAGAAGAAGCAACTTCCAGAAGTAAACTTTGCCATTGTTTTCCTCTACCTTTCCATCCAAAGACTTTTGGTTTCCTTATACAGAACTGTGAGATCTGCTGTAAACAGTGCTGATCTTGTAGAATACGATGCTTACTTCCATCAGTTCACCTCAGTTCTCATCTGCTTTGTTTCAGTTCTTCGCTTTTCCTCCCCAGTGTTCCCCTTTCCCATGGTTCAGTGGAACACCTTGGCCCAGCATTTCTCCCCATGCCAGTGCTTTGTCCTGCTTCCAGACTTCTATGCAGAGAAGACAGCTAGGAAAGTATTCCCTGTTCTCTACCATTGCTTCCAATTAGTGTGTGTGTTTGCTCCCACAGGCCTTGTGCCGGTAGGACCAAGATGGCCACTTCTTACAAGAAAGGAAGGTGATCTCTGATAGCTTCACAAGGGAAAACTAGAGGGGAGACCTGTGAGCTAAAATCAGTGCTGAAGGCCAAAGAACAAGCAGGCTGGTAGTCTGGATAACAATTCATGTAATCAGAATTTTAGTTTGTCCTTGCCAGAGACCCATAGATGAGAGAAATGGGCAAAAATGAGGCACTTTCTCTGGCTGTTTTGTAGCCTGGGTTTTAGTAGGAGGTGAGGGCTCTGTGTGTTCTCTAATTCAGTCTTCTCTTCCTTGGGCAGGGGGCCTCTATATTTATTTCTTTATTTAAATTTCCTTTACCCAACTCAGACACCCAGTTCTTCCCTTGGTTTTTGATGGCAAACATCTAATCCAGTTCTGACTGCCTGCCATCTGCCAACACAGTTGACAGGCTCTCCCTGACATTCACCCTTTTGGCTTAACAATAAAAAAAAAGGGGGGGGGAGCGAGGTGCAAAAAGAGCATAAAATTCTGTCTGTGTTTCTGTGATGGCAGCGCTCTATCTGGCATGAGTCCAGAGCCTATTTAGCACTTCACAGGGTGCCACACAGATTACCAATACCTGCATAATAAACACCACATACCCACCTTGCCTCTTCATGCTACAAGATGTATCATAACACTTCATAAGATGTTTGAAATAAATTCTAAGTTTCCAAACACACACATATGGTGTGTTAATAAATGTAAATTATGCGTGGGACCAAGTTCTCATTAGGAAAATATCACAGCCTTTATGAATCCCTCAGAACTTGCAAACTGAATGTGTTTGACAAAGGTGTTGTTTTGTTTGAGAAAATAATTTTAAATGTATGTGCTAGGTATGTGGCCACTCAGACTTTGGATGTTCTTTGTGAGTTCTCCCATTGTAGTACAGTATGTCGTGCACGTTGATCTGTTTTCAGAGCTAGTAGTGAATAACAGTGTCTAGCTTGCTGAAGCTAGCTAATAATTTGACCACATGATTTCATATAGTTAATTTTATAATGGACCTATAAGAAAAAAGAGCTAATGTAAGTAAAACAGCTTTTAGAGTGAAACAGCTTTTAGAGTGAAACAGCTTTGTCCTTTTTGTTATTGTTAATAAGCCTGTTGGTGATTTAGGATTGAATCATTTGGAAATATGTATTGCAATTTTCCTAATTGCTTTCTATCATCCATACCTTAAATTTTGTTCTGTAATCGTTTCAAGAACTGTAGAGCTCTATATTCATAGCTAAGAAACTAGTTTTGGGGTTGTTTTTGTTTGGGATTTTTCTGTACTAAGAAGTAAGTAGAGGTGTTCTGAGAAATCGCTCTGCTAAAGGAAGGGGATCCAGCCTGACACAAGGGGGCAGTCATATTATATATTAAGTTATTTCTACTTTTAAATTGCTGAACCACGGGTTAATAGTCAACTGGATGACAAAATGAGTGTTGTAGGGTGGCATGAGTGGAGTCTTAATGTTTCAGCAGGATGTATCAATGCTGCTCCAAGTAGAATGGCTGCCAGAATTTTAGGAAAGATTTATTTGTAATCCTTTTTTTCAGGGAGAACATAAAAGTCTCTGTGTATGTGATAAACTGAGTGTTTTGTTCTGAGAGGTTATATATATATATATATATGTACATGTGTCTATATGATAATGTAGGTAGTAGATGACTGCAGTACTTTCCACACTTTGTTCATATCGCCTCAGGACTGGGGAATAAGAGGAAAGCTTAACAACATATATTTTTTAAAAAGTCAGGATACAAAGGATCTTAGTTGGAAAGTACAATTGATTTAAAGATTGTGAAGTCTGTGAGAGGGATTCAGTAGAATATTTCTCCAAATTTGTTTTGGATGGGAGATAGGATAGCGCTTATGAAGCTTCATTTCCTGCTTTTGCATCCATGCTCCATTGCAGTCCTGGAAAGGCCGATTGTGTGATGATCAATAAATTTACTGAAGACTTGGTGCTATTAATGTGTTCAGTGGTTGTTGGGATGCATTTAAAATTTAAATTTGCCAGATAGTGAGTGTTTTACCTTGGGTCATTGTCCTCTTCTGATTTTTGTTTGAAAGATCCAACTACTCCCACCATCAAACTCAACCTGCTTGATTTGCCTTGTAGGTGATGTTGCATGAGTTTCAGAACTATAGTTTTAAAATGAAAGCAATTTTAATCCTAATCTGTCCTGACACATCCCAAACAAGTCTTGTACTATAGGTCTTAAGTTTAGCCTTGCAAGCAAGTTTCAAGCATCTGTCCGTGGTGAGAATAGATCTCAGAGGAGAATGCAGGGAGGAAAGCTAGTTATCAGCTTAGCGTGTCACCTAAATAACTCCAAGTTTGGAACCTGTATCCTATAAAGAGAGATCACACAATTAAAAACTGATAGATCTGATTGTTAATTGCTTTAATATTCTGTTGCTGAACAAGGCTACCTATAGCATTCTATCACTTTAGCACATCAGCAATCTCCCTGGTTTCTGAAAGCTGTAGATGGAGAAAAAAAACCTTTGAAAGATGAGACAAAATGTTATAAATAATACTGGAAGTACAAAGCCTTCAGATAGATGTACACAGGGTGTAAGTGACTTAGATGGGTGATAATCCTAAAGTTTATGTTGCCATCTCGTGGTGTGTCTCACTCGAGGTCGTTATTGTAGAATGTTTGTAGAAGTTGTGTTTTACTTAATGTTTTCTTTGACATGGCTTCTCCTTCATGACTTCCCTTATATTAACCTCCTTAGTCAGGTAAGTGTAACAAGAAAAAAACCCAAAACACCCAACCTGCCTTCCCTCCTCCCCCTCCCCCTCCCCCCCTGCAAAAGCCCCCAGATGTGCATAAATCAATAAGCAAGGAAGGAAGGCCAATGTGATCCTGACACCTGTATGTCACCAGCCACCAGTCCCCAGATAGCTTTTGAAGAGGTTTTCTGCTCATCTTGCCTTCATTTCACAGGAATTAAGTCTAAATGCTGCTCAGTTTTATGGAATGAGGAATTGTGTAGGAGAGGAGGAAGAGGGAAAGCTTTGCAGGTGGTTCCTTCAGTGAAGTAAGAGGTTTAAGTCTGCTTTCAGTCCTGCTGTTACACAGGGCACAGTCCACACACAGGGAGTCCAAGAAACTAAGTTTGGTGAATTCTCCTTTGCATGCAACTCTTCCTTCTGTTATGGAGAGGATGAGATGCTACCTAAACTTGAAAGTTGGGAGATGCCTGCAATTCAATCAAGTGAAGCCCTACAAAAAGTATACATGTGTACGCCACATGAGCGATGAATCGGTGGACAGATTGCTTTGTCCTTTTGTCCCTTCTTTTAACAGGAAAGACAAGTATATGATTTCATAATCTATCTTGTGGATTTAAATGATTTTTTAAAAATACCTTTTTCTCTTGTAAATCATTGCCATAGGATAAAAGTTGTCAATATTTGAAGGATGAAATTCAAAGTGGTAGCATGTATATTTTCAGAAGTTCAGTTTTAACTTTGGGCAGAGGCTCATTTATAATCCCCATTGGACAATGTGTTTGTTCTCTTCGACAGTTGAATAAGGGGAAAAGACATGTTGAAAAATGTGTTCCTGTCCTCTTTTTCTGTGTGCTTTTCGCTACATCTGTGCTTAGCAGAATCCCTCGGGGTATCCTGGATTGTATTTACCAGGAAGAAAGAATACCTGACTAGACTAGCATTACTCCTCATGATTATGGTGTCATCAATTAACTTGTATGACTCAAAAGTGAAGCTTGCCAGTCATTTTAAAGCTTTGGATAATGAAACTCAGGAAGTTTGTTCCTACGGCAAATTTCTTCAACCTTTGTTTAAAATAGTATAAAATAACTTCCTTTAATTGTGGAAATATACTGCTGGCAAAAGGCAAGGGCAAACTATAACTCTTTAAACATTAGAAAACAAGAGTCTGTCCTATTTGACAGGTTAGAACTGGCCTCTCTGCACATCCAATAGTAGACAAATAGCAACAGTGTAATAATTAAAACTTAATCCATGTAGTCATAAGCTATTATAAGTAATTGCAACTATTGCAGCTTATGAGTTTTGCTTTTCTCATCTTTCAGAGCGGGATGTTTGGGTTTTTTCCCTCCTTAAAGAAGTGGAAATGCCTCAGTGCTTTTGAAGGGCTGGTAGGACAGCTTGACAGTTATGTAAGCAGCTGTCTGCAGAAATTCATTAAATGTCTGATTGTGCATAGCCATGTCTGACCCTTGGTGCTCACGCTGAGCTTTCCCCCTGCCAGCTACCTTCTCGTCTCTGGCTGATATTGTGGATATTCATTTACAGGGATGCAGACTTCACTGGTCGCCTCCACAGTAAAGCCCTGATCCCTTTAACTTTATAGGCAGTGGTTCCCAGTTTTATGTGAAATGTGAAAGGAATTCAGTGTCTAAATGGTGTGGCTTCACAGAAGAATAAGTGTGGTCCCATACATATTTTTGCTTCTTTAAACCTTTCTGTGAAATTGAGGGTCTTTGATTTTCTTTGGTGATCTTCTAGGAGATCCAAAAGTGTATGCTTTATAACCTCCAGCTGTACCTGATTCTATTTTTGGAAGTACCAATGTTTACTGGCCTACAACACACCCCACTATGTCGATCAGGGAATCATGAGCAAGTCTAATGTTAAAAGAAAGTATGGAATTTTTTTGGTATTTCAATGTGTGCTCAACAGCTCACACATTTGCAGAATGGTAGGGTTTAGAAGGGATCGCTGAAGATCTCATCCAACCCCCTTGCTAAAGCAGGATCATCTAGAGCAGGTTACAAGGTTGCACAGGATCATGTCCAGGAGGATCTTAAATATCTCTAGAGGAGACTCCACAGCCTCTCTGGGAGGCTTGTGCCAGTGTTCTGGCATCCTCAGAGTAAAGAAGGTTTGGGGTTTTTCCTCTCTTGTGTATGTGGAATTTGTGACTTTAAAACATGTGCTTATTCTGTTCTGTGTTTTATCTATGATCTAGAGGTGGACTAGGCAGAGTTAGGCTATGGTTGGACTTGATGATCTTAAAGGCCTCTTCCAACCCAAGTGATTCTGTGATCCACCTCCTGTATTAAAATTTTTCTTTTTTCAACATATTTTTCTTTTTAAATAAAATTTCATCAAGATTCCCGAAACAGATCTCACAGTTCGTGCATTTCTTATGTCTACCTACATGTTGATGTTACTTGTAGCCAAAGGAATCTGAAGATCAGTGTGGGATTCCCTCTGGCTTCTCTTAAAATTGTGAACAATTGGTTTTCAGTTTGTTTTTTTTTTTCTCCCCGCATGTTGCAGTTGAGAGGTGAAAGGACTAAATCATGCCAAGACTGAAGCCACCAGGCTTGGGAGAGTTAGTCTCTGATCAGTAGATATGCTAGAGCTAGAAGTTTTGAAAAACATTTTCTTAGACAAGGTATGGTGAAAGTAAAAAGGGTTTTCTAAGGTTGCAGATAGCTGTCAGGCTGTGCTTTCTGCTTCTGCCCTAGTAGCTGCACCAATAATTTAGTTTATTGATACAACTAAATATTGTACCGTGTGTGTTATTGGACAGTAATCCTTGTATTGACCATCCTATACTTCCCACACAATGCCATCCTCACTCAGCTGAGTTGGGAATTGAACCAAAGGAAGAATACACAATTTTGGGGCGTAGCTGTCTTGTGAATATGTAGACCCTGATTTAGGTAATTGGTTAAGCATGCATTTGGAGTTCTTTCTGAGTCGTAACAGCTTCTATGGAGGTAACATTTTTGTTTAACCTACAGCATGTGCCTGCATGTGTTGCTGAATCAGATCCAGCTGAGTCCCTGTAAAAGATCAGGGATTAGAACTGAGATTCTCCGATACTCTTGTTTGGACTGTGCCTGCCAACTATGAGCCAGGCTGAGTAATCATAGCGTTGCCAGCCTTGAAAAGGTCATAAATTGTGAGTTAGGCCCTGCTGAATCACAAGATTTAAGGAAGCACCGGCAAACAAACTCTTTTGTTTTCTTAACACCTAGGCTATGCATAGTTTCAAGCCTTTCTCTAAAGCTAGAGGTACGCTTAAAAAATTTAAGGTGTTTACATAAATCCTTGAAATTTCAATCCTTCAAGTATTTACTTAAGTTCTCTCTCTTGATCTGCATTGACTTTCTCATTCACAGAGACATCCTCTGTCATGGTTTCTTTATGTCACCCAGAGAGAGGGAACCAGATACGCTGATGGCTTCGAAAAGAGATGGAAGAAGGCTCTGGAGGATTCTCATCTATGCGTAGACTAAAGGATAGGGAAGAAACCAAGGCACAGAGAAATAGAGAACCTTTATTATTTCACTAGTTAAAAGAACTTTTACTATGAATTTGTGACACCTTTGGCTGGTGCATATCTGGAATTTTAAATATAGACTGTTTGTTAGCAGCTAGAAGCAGGGGAGGGGGAAACCCCAGCACCTCAGCCCTTTGAGCTGGTGTCTGAGGCCAGTGTCGAGTTGAGCAGAGCCCCCAGCCTGGTGTATACCCAGTGAGGATGCTTTACCCCAATGGGGTGGAAGGATGTGGGGTTGTGTATATAAAAATGTGTGTGTATGTTCATTTGCAAACTCATTAATTCAAGTGAGTACTTCCCTTTTTTGACACCATTTATTCCTCTCTGCTTTTAAGCTGATTTGTGCTCCTTAATTGCTCTTGTACTTTTGGCAGCTGAGGTGCCTTTTGTGCAGGGAAACCTGATTCTGTTGGCCATCTAATCTGTGACTTGTTTTGCAGTTTGTTCCTGCTACAGGTTCTCTCTCTGCAGTGATCTCTTCTCACCTCCTCCCCAGCATATTATATCTCTGAAGTTTTCTCCCAATATCCATTTTCCACGATCTAAGAAAGCTAATCCATGTCCAGGAGAGTTATCCTTCCTTTCTACTTGGCTGCCAGTGTAATAAATGGGAGGTGTGTGTTTCATACTGTGGTCATAAAGTTGTGATTCGTTTAATGACAATTTCTCCTTCAAATCCGTGCGACCGCGAGCATCATCATGAACACGCACACTTAGTTCTCTCTGGGAAGCATAAAATCCGCTTCTGAAAACCAGAGCAAAAGCGTTTGTGAACTCAACCCAGAGGTAGGCAGCGGGAAGCTCGTTTCCCTCCCAAATCCCAAGGTTTGCTCTGCATTCCACTGCTGTGCCGTGTGTTTGTCGTCCGAGGGCAGACACATGTTCAGTCTAGCAGCTCCTCTTTCAGCCAGTGTTTGAGCAGCGGTTAAAAGAAGATGCACTCATGTGGAAAATCCTGGCAGCAGGCACCCTGGATTGTGTTACAGCAGCTGTCCTCAATGGGAAGGCATTGATGTTTACAGTGTGTGTTTTTCCATGGAATTTTGTTTGTCTGCTGTATATATACAACACAGGCTATTCTTCTCTGTGTGATATGCTTTTCAGTGCTCTAAGTGCGAAGCATTTTCTGTGGTAATATTTATACTTTAAATGGGAATGCAGATGTAAGGGAGACACTGTCTTGAAAACCTTCACAATTATAAGTCTGATACGTGGTAATTTAGATTAATCAGCATCTTTACAATAAAAAGAGTAGTGAGAAAAAAGCCTTAGTGATCCAAAACGTGCAGTCTTCCTTCAGCATACCTATTGAAAGTTCTGGGGAGGAATAAGAAATACTCTAAAAAGAACCTATTTATCAGCACATTAATTACTGAATTCTTTTTCACAGATAAATCAGTTCTTTTTCTCTTTTTTTGCATGGAGCCTTGAGGTGGTGTTGTAATCTGAATTGCAAATGGTTTAACTGTCAGTAACAACATTAGATGTCTTGATATAGGATAAAAAACCCTTTTTGTGTTGCTTCTCCCAATGTTATCAATGTAATATGGTATCAGTTTTCATACCTATTTTCAGTAGAGTCATCATTTTAGCACCTAGGCCATAATTGGTACAAGTATATGATGATATCGCTCCTTCTGTATCTGCCATATTTCCACTTTTTTGGGGGAGGAGGAAATTTTTTTCCCACTTACCGAGGTCATGACAGTGGAATTCACTGGGCCTTGCATTGTTTTCCAAAGATGTAATTCAGCAAAATGCTTGGACATGCTTGCTCAAAGTGAATGTTAGGCAACTACTGGCTTGGGTAGGATTTAAGCACTATTTTAAGTGATTTTTTGACTATCAGGTGTTTTGTAGCTTATGGATAAGCAAATGCTATTTTTTCTATTGAGCCTAAAATAAGCTGGATATGAATTTAAGGCAAAAGCCATTTCCACATCTGCACAACACCACTGCATCATTCCATTTAATTTAGCATTTGGATAAATATGTGCAGTGCTAGAGATGTAGTTGTTTCAGGTTTACAGAAAGAGGTGTGTTTGTGTGTGGGTAAGCCTCTGGAGTCTTCAAGAGATGTACAAAATCACACCCTGAGGCATGCAGTCTGACATAATTAATGAATATCAGCAAAATAATGTCCCAAATGGAACACTGTATCTGTGAAATGTAATCCTTTAGTCCACATGCTGGTTTGGTGCTGAAGAACCCACCTCTTTGTTACAGAGTGAGACGATCTCTTCCTGTATCACAAATAACTTGAGTTTCCATCATTTCCTAGTTTCTGTCTTTGCTGGAATACAAGCCCCAATTTTTAATTATGTGCCAAACTGTATTTTCAATTAGCCTGTACAAGCAGAGCAATGTCTAGACTCCACATCTAATCCAAACTTGTATCAAAGGCACGTTTGTTAGCAGGAGGCTCTTACTGCAGTGTGACGGCAACAAAGCCCATGACAACCCAAAAAGTGGAAAGTGAACAAGGCTGCAGTTCAGTCTTCCATAGGCATCAAAAATATCTTATTTTAACTAGTACCTCACACAGTCAAGCAGTCATAGCTTCAGCCAAGTCTTCCTTCTCTTTGATCTCCATGCTGCCTGCTATTATAAGATACTGAATTATCACCTCCTCCCTCAGGCTTTCTCTGGATTATACAGATGCAAACTTTCAAATCAAAACGTTTGTGTTCAGCTGGTTTCTCCTTACTCCCTTCCATTGCAAACCAGCAAAAGCAAAGTTCACAAAAGAGAAAAACAGTAGTCAAAACACATAATAAATTATCACCCATTTCTTTTTAAAATGTTTCTCAAACTAATGTTGTTTACTCTTTTGTATGGAGCTATGATGAAAGAAAAGATACTTTTCAGCTTTCATTGCAGATAGGGCATTTGTATATTGGCACTGCTAACAGTAATGATTGTTTCTAAGGAATTAGTGATAATTAATTGGTGTGTTTATGTTTTTGTTTGCATGTGTAGCTGTACCTTCAGCTTCAGCTGTAGCATTTGCTAAACAGTAGGAGCTTTGTGTGGAAAATAACTACATGGAATGGCACATCGATATTTTCACCAAACTAATTCCTTTTCATGGTTGATGTTTTTTTTTTCTCTACAATTATTAAAGTTGTAACCACAGAATGTCTTTTACAAAGTGAAAATCCACACTGCTGTCAGTTTTCATTGGATTTCTTGAACATGTTGTGGCCTTCAAAGCAATTTCAGTATAAATGGTAACTTCAATTTAGGAGTTTTGGGTTTGTTTGTTTGGTTTTTGTTGGGTTTTTTTGTTTGTTTTTTTTTTAAGAAAGAAGCTTTTCTTCTTCAGATGGAAAAAATGCCACCTTTTCTACTACTTTGGGATTTGAAATAAACTAAATTAATAAGTTGAAAACATGTTAATTTCCTAAATGTCTTCCATTTTCAATGACACTTCTAAACTCTGGTGTGAAAACTTCTAATCTTTCAGGTTGTTTGAGTGTAGGCAACTGTCAGGGAAGCTGTATGAACTACACAAGTCAATCTGGGGAACTACAGGCCTGTCAGTGTGACTTCAGTGCTGGGGAAGGTTATGGAGCAGATGGTCTCGAGTGCCATCATGTAGCGTATACAGGATAATCAGACAATCAGGTCCAGGTAGCAGAGATTCATGAAAGGCAGGATCTTCCTTGAACAACCTGATTTCATTCTATGACCAAGCAACCCACTTAGTGGATGAGGGAAAGGCTGTGGATGTTGTTAACTGGACTTTATTAAAGCAGTTTCTCACAGTTTTCTTCTGGAGAAACTGGATGTTCAAGGGTTTGGATGGGTGTACTCTTTTCTGGGTAGAAAAATTGGCTCCTGGGCCAGGCCCAGAGGGTTGTGATGAGCTGTTGAATTTCATTTAACTGTTAAATCCAGTTGGTGGGAGGACACAAGTGATACTCCACAGGAACCAATACTGAGGCTGCTTCTCTTTAATACCTTTATCAGTGATCTGGACAAAGGCATTGAGTGTACCCTCAGTAAGTTTGCAGATGACACCAAGCTGAGTGGGAGTGCTGCTCTGCTTGAGGGTAGGAAGGCTCTACAGAGGGATCTGGACAGGCTGAATCAGTGGGCTGAGGCCAGCTGAATGAGGTGCAACAAGGCTCAGTTCTGGGTCATGCACTTGGGTCACAACCACCCCATGCAAAGCCACAGGCTTGGGGAAGAATCACAGAATATAAGGAGCTGGAAGAGACCTCGAAAGATCAACCAGTCCAACTCCCCCTGCCCAAGAAGAGTGCCTGGAAGTCTTCCCAGTGGAAAAGGACATGGAGCTCTTGGTCAGCAGCCACCTGAATATGAGCCAGTAGTGTGCCAAGGTGGCCAAGAAGGCCAGCAGCATCCTGGGTGGTATCAGAAATAGCATGGGCAGCAGGACTAGGGAAGTGATTGTCCCTCTGTACTCCATAATGGTGAGGCTGCACCTTGAAGTCTGGTACTGGAGCATGTCCAAACAAGATCAACAGAGCTGTTAAAGGGTCTAGAGCACAAGTCTTCTGAAGAATGGCTGAGAGACCTGGGGTTGTTTAGCTTGGAGAAAAGGAGGCTGAGGGGAGACCTTATCTCTCTATATAACTACCTGAAAAGAGTTTGTAGCCAGGTGGGTGTAGGTGTCTCTTCACATTTAAAAAGTGATAAGAGGAAACAACAGATTTTGCCAGAGGAGGTTTAGATTGGAAAGGAGGAAAACTTTCTTTACTGAAAGTGTTGTCAAGCACTGGAGCAGGCTGCCCAGGAAAATGTTTGAGTCACCATCCCAGGAGGCATTTAAAAGCCATGTAGATGTGGTGCTTAGGGACATGGTTTAGTGTTTGAACTTGGCAGTGCTGGGTTTGTGGTTGAACTTGATGATCTTAAAGGTCTTTTCCAATCTAAACAATTCTATGAATCTATGATAATTCATCAGTGAGGTCATGCCTGATTTGTTGACCATTATTTATTATACAATTATTTCTGCAGTGTCTAAAGTTGATAAACCTGATGGTAAATGTTGATGGGAAGTGTGCAGTCTTGGACATCAGGTGATCAACCTTACATGCTAAAGTGAAATCTGGTAGAAGGTGTTCTCTTGAGAAATAACGTATTTAACATGGAATGCCTTAAAAAAGTTTTTAGTATAGTGGATTTTTTACAAATGCATTCTAAAAAAATCTGTGAAAATAATTTATAATCTTTTTCTGTTTATTCTCCATTGGTGTATATGTCTCGACTGGCTTTTCTTTGTTTCTCCCTCCTCAGCTTTTAAAATTTTATTTCACTAATGTTATTTAACTAGAAAATGCTAAGGAAATTCTGAGTGTGTGGTGCAGGTGGATGGTACAGTCTTCCTGTCTTCATCTTTTCTGTATCTCAGCAGCATAACCTGTGTATTCCTGTCCTTGAACTCCTCTGAGCTGGCAGTCAGTGGCTCCAAGTAGTGGCAATCTGTATTGTGGCTCTGAGAAGATGACAAATGGCAGCTGGAGACTGGTTTGGGAACAACTGCATTTATTTTCATTTGAAACATAATCTGTGCCTCCTCCTCTCTCTTTTCCCCCAGTGTTTTAAATAGAGCACTCAGAGAAGGGAAAGAGAAAAGAAAAGTTTGGCTGACACTTGTTTACCTTGGGTTTAGTTCAACAGCATCAGTGGCCTCATCAGATTGGGAAGACCTGGGAGTTGGTATTGTGGAGCTGCAGAGCAGGGATGTGTGCTTTCCACTCTGCACAAAAATGGCCACGGCAGTGCAGGCAACTTTTAAGTTCATATTTAATGATAGCATTCCTTTGTTGTGAGATAGGAGGTGGGTAGGTCCTGGCTCCATGGAAGTCTGCGAGGGTTTTGCCAGAAATTTGAGTAGGCCTTAGATTTTATCCCCACTTTTCAGTGTTGTTTTGTTTCCAGGATTTGTCCTGAACTGTAACCTTATGTACTGGGCCTGTCTTTAGTAGCCGCTTTGTACAGCGCGTGGATGGCATAACCAAAACCTAGCGCTTGTCTGAGGGCCTTGGATACTGCTGCAGCAGGAACGGTGCTAACCTAAACAGGACCTGTGTGCTTGTGATTATGGTTTTTAAACTGACCTGAAGGTAGCGTGCTGTGAATTACTTTAGGACCGAAGCTGGAATTCAAGTTGAACATACAGAAAACAACCCAACAGCTGTCAAATGATAATGGGGCTGCAAGAAGGGAGGGGGCTGATTAGTGGGATAGAAGTGCAGGTAAGCATGATGGATGTGTTTCCTAGAAAACCAGCCTGCAGAAAGTTGGATGTAAAGATGCAGACCAAGCTGTCCTTGGGGACATTAGAAATATCTAACGCATCCAGGTTTCTCAGTTGGTACTCAACACGTTGTGATTTCGTTCAGGGCAGGCACATGCTTTGGAGTAAACAGGGCAGTTCAAAGTTATAAGTCTCTCTTCAAGAAACTGTCAATAAAGGAAGCACTTCATGCTAAATTAGGAGCATATATGTACAAAGAAATAAAGTACAGGCTTTATTCTTAGCAACTCTGCCAGTGCCAGCTTGCCCTGACTTATTTGCCATTTACAACAGGCATAGCTTCATTTGTTCTTGTAATACCCAAATAGTATTATAAGCTAATAATAGATTTAAATTTGTATTAATTTTTATAGTTTCTTAATAGGAGAGTCTTGCTGAATACTATATGTCTAAACACAAAGTTACATGAAAAGTTCACTGCAATACTGACCATTCACGGAGTGTTCATTCCAGGGGCTAAGTTGTGCAGAGCTTTCTAGCATTGGAGAATGAAGATGTAAAGTTAAAGTCTGAAAAAATTTAATGTAACCATCTTCTTGAAACATATTCAAAAGTGAATCAAGATAATGATGAAAAAGAACTTGTTTTTAACCTTTTAGTTGAAATCTTCGTTCAACAAATGTTAGAGTTGGTGCTTAAGTTAAGTTTCATCGAATATTTCCTTAAAAACTACAGAACGAAAGCCTCAGGATAGGAAATTGTGACTGATGCTCTTGGCTGATTTTAAGGACCATACTCACTTTTACTATCATTTTATGTTCTACTGGCAAAAAATATCATACAGATTACGGGATTACAGTAAATCCTGAGAAGAAGCTGACAGCAAAGCCAAAAGCTGACCTGGGCTACTTGACTGTGCCCTTTAACAAACAATTTTTGATGTTTACCATTTGTTTTGTGGTAGAATTATATTTTGTGGCCTTGGGCAGAGGTGTGTAATTGAACTGCTTTACTGTTTCTCTTCCTTCCAAGTAAGAAAAATTTAGTCACCTGTGGCCTCTTCTAGTGCCTGAACTTTTTCTACATCTGCAATAGTTTTTCAAAGTGGTATCCTTAAGTACAGTAGGAATGGACTTTATTTTGACAATATTATTTCTGTGAAAAGGTTTTACTTCTTTGATAGTATTTACCACCCTCATGCTTTCTGGGTAAATTTCTGAAGTGATATGTGATTTTGTAGGGCATATAGATATATAATTAAGGTTAAACCCATTACAAATTGCATCCTTACTGACCTTATGCATTTCCTTGAAGCTAATTACAGTTACTGGGATTGTTGATATGCTTAGAATTCTCACATTCTTGAATATTTTCCTGAACTGAGACTTTAGTCCTTTGAAACTAGTACTTTAGCCACTTTTACAAGCAGAATGGAATAAAGGATTTGTTGCTCATAGCCATGGTAAACCCTTTGGCATTGAGGGAGTTGATGAACAGCAAGTACCTCGTTTAGTAGAGATTAAGGAAGTTTTTTACTGCAAAGGGGATACCAGATTTGTTTGGTTGTGTCCTTGTTTAGAAAAGATAATAAGGTGGGTTTAGTTCAAATGTTGGCTTGAAACCAACCAAAAACCATCTGTGATGCTTGCAAAATAATTAACTTCTGGTGGTTATTCTTAACTAGTGCACTGATAGATTGCAGTCTGAGCAGTTCAGAAATAGTGTGCTGACCAGTTGAAGACAAGCAAATCAAAGACGCTTTTCCTGTCACACATACTTGTGTTAATCCTACTACAAGAGACCAAGCAGAGACGCGGTAGGTGTTGGGAATTGTTGAAAAGTTCAAAGTGTGCACACTCAGTAGGATGCAGTGACTCCAGGGTGCACAGGCTTTGAAAGGGTGATGTTGCAGCCTTGCAGAAAGGCTCTGTTCCTTTTGGATTGGTTAAAAGGTACTGTTATATTTGGTAGGAAGAAGGCTGTGGAAAACTGAAAGGGAATGACTGGTAGCAACTGTGTGTGGGAGGTCCTGAGTACTTTAGTTTCACATATTCTACTGCAATCACATTATGAGCAATTCACACTTCACAGAAATCAAAGGAGGAAGAAAACCATTTATATCATCTTGGCTAATACTCTTTCCAATGCAGGATTGTATCTTACTGTATTTTCCCTCTGATCTTAAGACTGACCATTTTTATCTTACTCAAGTGATAGTACATTCCCTAAGAAACCCTTTCACAGTCTAATAAATTTTTACTCTTGGGAAACTTTCTGCTGCTCTGTAAACTAAGTTTAACTTTGTTTAAATTCAGACCATTACAGAGACACAAATTTCCAGGAAGTTAAGCTAAGCAATTCCCTTGCTGTCTTGGCAGTTTACACCGTTCAGGTACCTCTAAGTCTAATAACTGTGCTATTAAAGAAACAATGCTACTACATACATTTTTTTCACCAGAAAAAAAAAAAAAGGCAAACCCACAAAGAACCCCCCAAAATACCAGTTGTGTGTTCATCAATCTGGTGTTTTTCCATTGTAACTATGTAAAAGTTTGTGATGAAATTCAATCCTGTGTTTATAACAGCTCTTGTGGCTCAGTTATGTAGCTTATACTATATATCTGGTTTGAAGGTAACAGTGTATACAGCGACAGAAATACAGAACACATATGAAGCTGCAAGCAGAGGTGGTTTGCTTTGTGTTTGGTTTTTTTGAATCACACATTGGGCCATTCAGTTTTGATCCAGATTTTAAAAGGAATTGCAGCCCCTTTACAATAGCCTGGTAACTTGAGAGCCATAAAACTGGCTATTTGGCGTATTGCCAGTCTGGGGAGATCTACATAGACTTTGCAGCATCTCTGACCTACCTGTAGCTATGGAAGAAGTGTAGAAAGAAAGGATAAACCAAACCGTTGTCACTGCTTCTATCAACTCATTGGCAATCCAGCAGATGTCCTTGAACCATCAGTCTTGCCAGCTAGCTATGTTTAGGACACTGGGATACATGGACAAGGAGAGAGTTCCTTAATTGTCTTAGTTCCCCAATCTCCCGCTGCTGAAGAACGCTGAATGGGAAATGACTCTCTGAGGTTTGACAAATCTCAAAGACAGAGATCTAAAGTGACAGACACAAGTATAGTATTCACAGTGCTTGCAGTAGCCCCCATGAGAGAGCCTTATTTGCCTTTGCAAGTTGTATGGACATATCTCTGGCACTAACCTGTCAGCTCGGCTATTGGAGATACCCTTTTGCACCATGTGGCATGACCGTGAGTAGGATAAAGGTGTCTGTAGTCATGTTTCATGTCTGCTTGCTGAAAGAACTCCTCCAAAGTTTCAATACTCTTGAAACCATATGTCTGGCTTACTCAGGCTGTGGATGGTCTTTTAAAAAATATATGCCTAATATTGACCCAGCATTGTTTCCCTGGTAGAGAAGGAAAAGGTGATAATTATGGAGTCAGGAAGAGAGAATTAGGGCTTGATAAGAGCCCTAGAGATGGAAGGGCAATGTGATAATATGTCCCTACTACCTACCTTCTGATTACTGGTTAAAAAGGCTCATCTTAATTAGAAGCTTCCTGGCAGCTGCAGATAACCTTCAAGGTTGTACTACCTCATTTTTATTACCTTAGGTTTTCTATTCTGTTATAAACAATGTGTCTCATTACAAAATGAAAAGCTTTGTCTTCCAAAATTAGACTTATAAAAAGTTTACACTCCGTTTTCTGAAATGTCTTTGGCTGAACCTTGTGCTTTCCTTTTTGATATGTGTTTATCTAGAACTGCTTCTTGATTTAGGTGTTTAACTTTGCAAGAGATGCTTATACCCATGCTTTATATACATTAACTTCAGATGGAAGTTAGGTCAGAAAGCTTCTTGCAATGGATTGCTAAGTAGAAGAGCACTACAGAATTTCTGGGATGTGCTACATCTTTGATGCTAGAGTTGAAAGCGATGCTCTGTTGCCTCTTTGGGAAGAGGAAGGTTGAATCAGCATTGCAATTACATACAGTCCATGCAGTGAATGGACTGTGCATCTTGTCTTTTCACTGTGGCATTTGTTATAGTAGTCTTTGGAAGCACTGCTGTAGTTAAGCATCTGTGAGTACTTTTATAATAAATCCTTATTTTTATAGCCTTAGAGTTTGACTGTAGCAGTTTGCCCTCAGCAAGAACTTGGCATACAGACTGCTTTCAACACAGGAGTGTGAGTTATGTATTTATTATCTTCTTCTTAAATCTGATTGATTTTAATTGTAGATGGGCTTGTGCTGCAGAATTTGGATCCAAAACTTAAACTCCTTCTCTCCCTGGTTTAGACGATGCATAGACTTGACACTTTTGGGTCAAACTGTTGTTTAAATTCAGTTGGCAACATTTAGGCAGTACAGTAGTGTGAGATTCTTTTGCTATTTTCTTTCAAAGAACAAAATGTTTGTCGGCAAGGACCTTTCTTCCATCTAGAACAATATCTTCAGAAATGCCTGGTTTGTTTTTGAGTATTGTGTTTTGGAAAAAAAAATCCCAAACTAATGGCTTCTAAGGTTTGTTCTGTTTGGAAGAGAATAAAAAGCTGGAAGGCTGATGTCGTTACCTCGTTTGGCTTCCTGGGAAAACACTAGTCTGTACCAATCATGTTAATAGCTCTGTAACTCCTGGGTCCCAGGTAACGGTGTTTAGCTCTGGGTATCTCTGGAAGCAAGATCAGGCATCACAGCAAGAGTAGAGTGTCATGGTTTGTATATGCAGGAAGAGGACATGAAAGACCAAAGCTCAGAGTTGTTACAGAGAAGGGCATTTAAAAGTATGTTAATAGCAAGAAGAGACCTAAAGAAAACATTGGATTGGTATTTGTTAGAGATGGTCATCCGACTAATAGGGATGAAGACTTAGTTGAGGCATTCAATGTTTTTTTTTGCCTCAGTCTTATATGGATAGACCATGGGCTGTCTGGTCTCCTGAGTTGGACCATGAATGCAGGAACACTGGTTTTCCATTTTTGGAGATTGAAATTGTAAAGGACGAGCTGTATAAGCTAATGTTCCCAAGTCCATGGGGCCTGATAGGATTTATCCCAGAGTACAGGAGGAGCTAGAGGATGTTACAGCAGGACCACTCATGAAGGTTTTAGGAGCCTCAGGATGTCCCTGCTGACTAGCCAACATTAATGCAATTTTTGAGAAGGGGTTGATGAAGACCCAGGGAACTAGAGATCTGTTAGACTAAACTCGGTTCGTGGAAAAATGATGAAGATCCTACTGGGTGCTATTGAAAGGCATTTAAAGAATAATGAATCATTAGGCACAGCCAGCATGGATTCACAAAGGGAAAGCCCTGTTTAACTAATCTGATATCACATGGAAAAGATGAGGGGTAATGGGTGGAAATTACTCTTGGAGAGATTCTGATTGGACACTAGAGGAAATATATTGACAACAAGAATAGTCAGCCATGGGAATAATCTCCCCGAGAAAGTGGTCAATTCCCCAAATTAGAAACTGTCAGGGTGCTGGGCTGTCTTGTCTAGGTGGTGCTTTTGCCTAGACAGAGCTTTTGTAAAGGAAATTTTGGCCAGATCCTTGAGGTCCCTTTCAAGCTGGTGTTCTATGATTCTGATATTCTTCTATGATAAGGTCAACCACCCAGTTGATAAAGGCAAGATGGTGGATGTAGTTTTTCTGGATTTTAGTAAGTCTTCTCATGCTGCCCCTCACAGCATCCTTCTGGACAAGTTGTCCAGCCTTGGGATGAGCATGTTCACGGTGCACAGGTTTTCTGTGGCACAGGTTGCTGGATTGTTTCTTTGCCACAGAAAAGAGTTTGTTCATAGAAGTTTCCTTGAGATGACTAGAATAGTGTAGTTTCCATTGGGAGGGACCTAGTACAATCACCTAGTCCAGTGTTTAAACTGTATTTGATATATTCTTCACTTTGTGCTCTGTCTCTATGATTATTCCAGATTACTTTGGAACTAGAGAATGTTCCACTAGAGATCAGTTCTCATTTAGATACTCCTAGTCATAAGGACTGTATTTGCTCTTTTGTTCTGCCCTTTGTCCTGTCAGTGTAGATACTGCAAGGACATTGTACAAAACAAAGGCAGGCAAAAATTATTAATATCTCCTATATTGAATAGGTCTTGCATCTTTAATTATCGTATAATTGCTGTATAAAGGGTAGTCTTTCATAATGTCCAGCCCTGCTTTTAGTTCACGGCTGTTGGATGCTATGGTCATGTTACTGTGATGTTGTAAAATCATGTGTTTTGTTATGGCCAGACTGGAGAACTTTGAAGAAATTGAGACTGCTTTCCCACCATGATTCATGTTAAAGAAAAGATTACAAGTGCATACAGAGCCAAGTGTCTCTTAAATATATTAAGCATATGTTCTCACTTTATTGCTGAAGGGTTTTAGATTAATTTTGCAAAATTAAGTGATCACTTTGGTATGAGAGGTCCCATTCCAAACCTGTTTACTCATGCATAGCACAAGCACAGGGTTTCTTGCCACATGTTCTCTTTACTACACAGTCAGTTCATGCTAAGTCTATCAGGATGATCAGCATGTGACGTGAGAAAATACTAGAGATGCATCTGACTCTTAGACTGGGTATATATCTTATTACCAGCAAGAGCAGGAATGAACCAGAGGGACTGCTGAGACAGTGTGAGATGACACTATGGTGATGGACTTGCAGTTGTTCTCTCTCTGCGAAACTTTCTCAAAATGCATGTTTTTTGTTGGGTCTCCAAAGTGTGTTGTATGTTATCAAAAATCCTATGATATAAAAATTTCAAGGTCTGGAAGATGCATCTCTTTGAAATACAGTCATGTCTGTGCCATCTACAGAGCTGAAGATTGCCTCATCATCTGTGTGTTTCTTCACTATCGTGTATTATCGAGGTGTCAATGGGTCAATCCAAGACATTGTTTAAACTTTTAGATTACAGTTATAAAATTATCAGAAAGCATATAACTAAATTAAGACAAACTAAACCCTCTTGATACCATGCTGACAAAAGCCAGGTCAATTAATTCAAAGATGGGGAAATAATCCAGATTTAAATCAATGTGGCAAAAATAATTTGTCACTATCGGCAGCACCAGTGATACTGTGCTTGCAATAAACACTTAAAGTGATCGGTTGTAAAATGTGTTATATTTGGAACATGGGGTAGGCTGAAGTGGTTAATGACTTATTAATTTAGCTCTGTCTTCAACAATTTTTGGCTGTCAATAGTGTAGAAAAATGAGAACCATTTAGTTCATTAGTTTGAGTTTGTGCCTACTCCTGTTGATGCATCAAGGCTGTTTGGGTGGTGTCTACATGAGATTACAGAAGGGACCAAGAATTCCTTAAACTGTGATCTATGGGCAAGTGATGGTTGGTGAGAGAGCAAAAAAAGGTTTGTTAACAGTTACAATGGGATGTGCTCTGCATAAGTGGTGGATATGGTGATGGTGAACTGTTCACCTGTATCCTATCAAGGTTGATTTTCTTTCCTGATTGTTGGCACTGGATGCATATGAAAAATCCTGGAAAAAAAAAATGCACAGATGACCTTTTCAGAACAATAGATTAGACGACACAGTTTTCTTCAGCTTTTCCCAGTGAAAGACTATAAAATTAATTACAGTGGATTGGTTTTTGTCCTAATAGTCATGAATTTGCATTCAAACAAAGAGAAATTACCCTCTGCACTGTGTTTTTTATTTTGCATAAAAGCGATGCCAGCTAGACGCTACTGGGAATATTTTTATCCCCAAGGTCTATATTAATCCTTTCTTGCTAAAAGACACATTTCTGAAATATTTATCATAAACCTGCCATAGTGTTGTCACATTGTTCCTTTCGTGGTGCGAGCCGTTCTGGGCTGGCTGCCAGCATTGTTCCTTCATTCAAGTAGGAAATTTGCTGCGAAGTGTCTGGTTCTCGGATGAATAGCGCGATGCTTGTTCATCAGCCTGATGTCGGTGATTCATAACCCAAATGTGTGATGCTGTGCAAAGTAGGAGCGGCCAGTATGTGGCCTGTCAAGTTTACTGACATTATATTTGCAAGTATAATTTTAATTGTGTGCATAGGAAGCGGGGCGGGGGAGGGGTGAGGGGAAGGACTGATCACTTTAAATACAAGTCATTTTTTTAAAATACTAAGTTTGTATTTTTTAGTAACTTCTACAAGTATTTAGGCAAAAAATGAGTGAGACTGAGGCTTTGATGTACAGCCTTTTTAATCAGTATATCTTACAGTTGCTTTTCTACTTTTTTTTTTCTGAGAGTGAATAACTGAGAAACATTTGTGTGTGCTGGGAGAGGGTTTTGAATCCCTTGAATCTGTGGCATGTTTGAAATGTGTGGTGGAGTACCTAGCTCTTCTGAGTGTCCATTCTGGGGAATTTAATCTGTGAAATATTTTTTTTAATTAGTAAGCTTAAAAAAAATGTTCCTTCAAGGGATTTTGTGTACAGCAGAAAAAAAAGTCACTTTGCAGATTTTTTTTCTTACATGCTTTGCAATTTCTATTAGATTTTGTAAAAATATATGACAAATGGCTTGAATGCATTAGTCTTGTGTCTGTGGCTTCGTTTAAAATGCAATTCAGTTTTAACTCTGAGCATCCTGGAGGACAAGAAGAATAATTAAAACATTTAAAGTATAGGAAGAGTTTCCATTTCAAGACTGTGGAGTACTCTCTGGTTGAATTGTGTTGGACATGAATACATCATTCATGAGCCTCTTGCAGCAAACTTTCATAGCTATCCTAAAATTATACTAAATTTGGGATTATATTTTAGTATGTGTTATAATCTACCTGTAACATAGCTGCAAATATCTTTTAAGAAAAGGTGATAAGTTCTATAAAAATATTTCAATCCATTACAATAGACAAGTCAATTATGTAGGTAAGGAAGTTTTAAATAATAACTAAATCTGATACACATCAGTGAGAAGTTCAACAGAAGTAATAGGGAAAATAATCAGAATTCTTTCAAATTTCATTTCATGGGGCTGTTGAAATTTTTATGGTCATGGTGCAGGTATTATTTTAGAGACCTTAGATACTTCTGGATCTGCGTACCACATCCCCTAACATCAAAAGCAGGACACAAAATCTGTGTGGTGCAGGAGAGGTGGGGCTTCAGTTTAAGCAGTCGCTGCACGTACAAGGCTCTGAGAAGCTGCATTATTCCAACAGTCTTGTACCACTAAATTTTAGACCCAGGACTCAAATTCCCTGTTACTGCTGGTACTGTGTTCTCTTGTCTGCTGGAGTCTGCCCCTGCATTGGCCATCAGTGCAGTCTATCTCTTGCTCTGATTAGGATTCCAGAAGCCTAGAAAGGAGCTGCCTTTACTGAAATCTGTAGGCATACAGTAGCACTACTCCTGATAGAGAAATCTGAAAGTCAGGTGTTGTTTCTTTGCTCCTGTGCCGTTGCTGGTGGTAAATAAGAAATTATAACTAGAACCCTATTTCAATGTACCGTAATAGAGTTCCAGGCACCTGCAATAACATCTACATAAGTTATGATGAATAAAACCTGTCAGAGTAATAATTATTACTCTAAGCTTGTAATATTTGCTAGATTATAGAATCAGAAGGTCTTTATCATTGATTTAAGCAATGCAAGTTTATGACCCCATTGTGACTGGGTATTTTGTGAGTCAGTATTTTCTTCCTGGTTTTGACCAGCTTTCTTCCAAATTCCTTCCTTACTGGGCATCAGCACCCAGTGAGGCTACAGGAAAAGCTTAGGTCATGCTTAGGGCATTGCAAAATGCTAGGGTTTTCCAAGGAAAACATTGCAAACTGAATTGTTATTAGACAGTTAATTAAGTGGAATAGCTATGCATCGGTTCTTCAGTTTGGAAGATTCTGGAAGAAATGCAGGAAAGTGATAGAGGTAAACTAGAATGGTCTGACTTAATTGAGTCTTTCATAAACATTGATGTGCAAACGGAAACAAGGTAAGACACTGTATCTGAAAATGGTGATACTGATCTTGATAGACTTACCTGTGTTTTACTTCAGGGGTTATATGCTTTCACCAGCAATTGTCAAGTTCTTATGGCTAGAAGCATAACTGAAATCACAGTTAGTTATTGATGTTAGTATTACTCATACAGCTGCTTGACTCCCGTGGGCATTCATAGAAGCTGAGGATACTCCACTGGATGTGGCCAGCATCTGCAGATTAAGATACAGCAGCCCTCATTCAACAGAGCTTGAGGAGGTTCTTAAATCATGTATAAGAAGTTACTGTATCAGTTAAATGAAGTGCTAGCTTAAATGCTTTTCTGAATGTGTTAAAAAAAAAAAATGCGTCCAGCTACAATGGGATGTTACAGGACACTCTTAAGTATAAGACATTTGTTTCAAGCATGTTGAAATTGTGCTCCAAAGCTGGGAGTTCTGCCATTAGCAAAATAGTAAATAATTTTCATGGGACAGTAAATCAAGCAGAAAATGTTTGATACATCTTAAGAACAAAATATAATGCAATAAGACCTATCCTTAAATAAATATCTACTTGAAACAATTTATTGATATACAGATTGCTTGCTATTTCTGTAAAGTGTTTGTTTCACTTTATAATTTAGGATAAACCAGTTTCCCTGTTAGATACTGTGAATTAATTGCTGTCCCTTTTTAATTATTCTAAAATTTAATTCACTTTTAATGGTCCACTTAAGAAAAATAGCTTGCCCTCTTCATTATGCAGCCAGTCATATTTCCAGATCAGTAGCTCATATTTTGACCGTTGAATGATTGTATAGAAATACTCTGAGGGTTCCACCATTTAACACTCTCGTGGATTCCTGTGAAATTAACTGCAGAAATTAAGCCATGTTTTTCTGACACAGTGCACTATCTGCCTATTCAGGAAGAAAAAACATGTTCAGAGTAAACACTTCAGCCTAGATTTCTTTAGCCCCTATTTCCCAGCTTCTTGCTAAGCAGTTCAATGGAGGGGGGGAAGTATTATTTTTATCTTTTAATTTGTTGAAGTTGCCATTCTATTTCAAGTCAGACAGGGCTGAGGTCTAAAGTTACATGGATTTGGTCAAACTGACCCTGAATTCTTGACTGTAAACACCATAAATCTTCCCTGCAATAATTAGTTTCACATTGTAAAGGCCATGCTGTGAAGGGTAATCCCTCATGCAACAAGTTAAGTTTCTAATTTGTTTTCCATAGCACGATGAATTCCAAAAGCTTTCACCATGTTTCTAGCAACTCATTTATCAGCTTCATAATAAAGCATAGAAGGGACATCACAGATCATTGGGAACAGAAACCAAGTTGTGTATTTCCTTATAGCAAGAGTAGGCAACAGTGCCCTGGGGCTACAGTGTTGAACATGGAAATTTTTTTCTTCTTTCATCATTTGCTTTTTTCTGTAAAATTTTAAATTTAAAAACCTTTGTGAAAAGTAATCAGAACCTGTAAGCTGAGATCAGAGGTTAGGTTTCTTTAGTAATTTTCATATAGAGAACGCATCAGGTCCTACTAGTATGCTTGTCCCTTGCTTCTCCATTGAAATACAACTTTGCAGTATTCCAAAAGGCTTTACCAATACAGGGATACATCAACACCGTGACTCAGCTAATACAGAAGTCTTCCTATCCTGCCATTTCTCAGAATTGGTCTGTAACATTTTTCCTTGTCTGGAGTATAAAATTTTGCATATCTGTGCTTTACACAGTATATAAAATATTTAGCATAATTCCTCTTCGCTAACCTTCAGTAATTGGTTTGACAGCAGTAGCATATATCAGTAGAGTACACGTTTGAACTGCAACTTTTACTTCACTGCAAACACAGTATTGTTCATCACTTCTTGAGTCCAGTGAGACCTTTTCACTTTTTTTCAGTATTTCATATTCATTTTGGGGGGTGAGGTGGTGGGGGTGATGTAAGAAACACTTGTTTTGTGCCTTTGGGGTTTTTAAGGAAGCTGATTTGGAGGGAAAATTTATCAGATATTTTTGATTCAGTTGAGTCCCTTTAAACATAATTTTGCCTCTGTGGTGAAGCAAAAGTGTTTTCAGTCAACAGCTAAAAGAAGGCAGCAAGGCACCATTAACTGCAACATAAACCTAAAAAAGGTTTTTAGGACAATCTGGTCATATCAGAAAATATCTGCATTTCTGCTTCAGTGTATGCCAATCAGGTGTCCCAGACCACAGTCCTTTTCTGTCCTGTACCTGGAGTTTAGCTTGGCATTGAGCAGCATGTCAGAAATACTTGTAGGAGAATCCTGTGGATGCCTACCAAGCACGCAGCTGTGTAGATCATCATTGAGTGGTGACTTGTTCTATTCCAAGTTTCGTTCAGGCACAGGGATCATCTCTAAACATATGTCGCTGCACCAGATGCTCTAAAGCACTAAATGGATTATTAAAGATTATGCTTCTCCCGATTCTTCCGTTTCCTAAAACCTCTATCAAGAAACAGTAAAAAGGAGAAAAATTAAGCAAGCTAAAAGAGAAACAGACAAGATGAAGTATCCAGAGACTGTATGCTTTACAAACCCTTTGTGGATTTTAGCAGAGAATCTGTGATCAGACTGTTCTGATAAGATGTAACAGACCTTCTGATGATGATGCTCTGGCTCAAGTGGGGTTTTTTTCTTTCGAAGGTGACTTGCCTGAGGAAAGGTATTCTGCCTAACAGTAACCTGGTGGTGGTGACCGTTACTTTCTTACCAGTTGGCTTTTCAAAATAGAAATGGTGCACAGTATCGAGGAAGTTGCCTTTGATATCCAGAGGTTGTGTTAGTTTCAGTGGCTACGTATGGGGAGGTGGAAGGGCTGGAGTTGAGTGCAAAAGCTTCTTTAGGGCTAAGCATGGACGGTTAGCAGTTTGATCAATGCAGAGATTAGAGATCAGTGCTTTTATGAATCAGGACTTAATTGGTAGGACAGCTGCTTAATTATATGCTTATCATGGAGCCTTTAATGTTAGAAAAGACCTCTGAGATCATCAAGTCCAATCATCAACATTCAGTGTATACTGAATCCTAAGCACAGTCTTCTCTATTTTGTAGACCTCATCACTGAGCACCATCCATGTTTTATGAGCTTGATCTCCATTAATATTGTCATTTTAGCAGGGAGAGTTCTTTAAAAAGAACAAACTGTTTCAAAAACAAATCCTGACCTAAAATTCAAGTTCTTTTAAACTCCACTTAAGTCTTCCCCAGATTATGCTTCCTTACTCCAAATGTTGAACATCAAGTCCTGCTAAATTCCACTGTAGGTCTAGAGTAGATCTTGGGTGTCTCAGTTTGTGCATCCGCAGTACATTAAGGGCTGTTGAAATGTGGTCGGTGTTGAAAAGGTGAAGAGGGAATTGAGCTTTCTTGGATGAATATATATCCTTGCCTCAAGCATAAGGCTTTCCCTTGTGTAATTCCCTGCCTCATTCAGTAGATAATACTGAGCAAGTCTGATGAGTACATGTGTGATTCATACCTGTGTCCTTCCTTCTGCAAGTATTTTGTAGGGAGGACCAGTGCAACTGTTAACTGTTGAATCCCTAATATCTGGCATAATACAAGCTAAAAGATATGGGTTAACTTGCAGTAGTCAGTGTCACTATTTGACTATACAGTGACCTTATTTCCAGTGAGGTTTAATAACTTGTTACTAGTATAGGCCCTGCTGAACATTAGGCTGTTTCTTCCAAGCTCTCCTAATTTCTCTTAATAACAGTACCAAGTGAGTTATTAGCTTAGGCACAGCACTATTGCTCTCTCATTCATCCTTGTGTTCAGTGAGGGGTGCTCCCAACTTAGTGCTCATCCTGCGTCTTCCTTAGTGGTCAGAAAGCCTAGAGACATTTTCCCTGATGTATGCCTGCATATAGGTTCTTCAGAAGCTTTGAAATTTGGAGATGGTTTATTTGAGAAACTACCCAAATAACTGCAACACACATTCCATGTTAGAAAAGCCCTGACAAAGTTAATCCCCATTACTTAGTCTGAGGTCCCAAAGGTCTATTTAGAAACTTGCTCAGGACTTTCCAGGAAAGAACATCTCTTTTCCTTCCGGCAATGATGATAATCCCCCACTGTTCATAGATGGCATTTAAATTACTTAGAGGGCTTTGGCTTCATTGTGGGTGACTCTTGATGAAGACTGGCTTCAGCTATAGTCTTGGGAAAATTTTCAAAGGCAAGTTCAACCATTAGAACTAGTCAGCAATTTGTTGTGAGTTCCTGAGAGGGGAGAGCTGTCAAAAAAGAAATCTGGCTCATCTTCAAAAAAGCTTTTACAACACACTCTGTTTTGATCTATGGCTCAAAAAAAAAAAAAGCGGGAAAAAAGATCTGAGATAATTAAAATGTCCCTGTTGACTTTTTTTTTTTTTTAATAAAAAGACCTCTCATGTTCAGGCAACACTTAGTAATGAAGTACAAACTAACCTATCTTGGAATTTTAAAAACAACTTTTAAAGTGCTTTGATTGACCAAAACTGAAGCATTGTTGCATTCTTATGTGAAAATCCTCTTTTGATTTTTTTTTTTTTCATCCCCTTCTGGGGTGGGAATGATTTCTGAAATCATATATGTTTTCACAGAACAAAACCACCCTCTTTCATTTAGCTCTTGAATCTTTTCTGAGAATGGGGCAGCTGAGGATCTGCCCCGTACACCTCTGAGAGCCCCCTGAAGTGTTAACCTGATATTCTCTTGAAGTGTGGGTTAGCTATATCAGTTTCAAAGGAAGCAGAGATGTATGGTCACATTCTGATGTCCATGTTCACGCCAATGTAGTGCCTTGTGCTGCCTGGAAGTCACACTGATTTCATAGAAACTATTCATGGAAGAAAGTCTTAGCCAGCAGAAATAGATACTGGAAATTTTAAAAAATCCTCATGTACAAATGGTACCATGCGTTTGACTGGATGCAGAAGTAGTAACTGATGTAATGCTGGTTTATTTTAGGAATCAAAGCTGCAAGAAAATATTGTCTCTCTGCCCCCTGCTCAGCCACACATGGTTTTTTAAATGTTGTTACTTTGGTAAGAGCAAATACATTGCATTTGAAAGGTTTAGCTTTTGTGGACTTTTAACATTATATTGACTTTCAAATCATATTGCAAATAGGAACGTAGCCATCTTCTGGGTTCGGTGACAAATGTATGTATTCTGATGCCTTGGAGGATGTTTTTCAAAAAGCTTCTGAGTCGCAGTGTATCCATTTCAGTTGTGCTTTTTCTGGGGGCTGCTCCTTTATAGGGTAGTCCTCTTCTGAAGAGAGGACAGTGGCAAATTGGAGGTTTAGCACTAGTAGCTTTGTGTTTAATTTGCATGCCACAGACTCACAAAACCTTGCTAACATCCATCAAGCTTGTCACTTAAGGATAGCTGGTATAACTGCACTTGCTTGGGAAGTCGTGAGAAGATGGTTTAGATATTGAGCTTTTTATGCCTTGATATTTTGGACTATTATTTGTTTAAAAAGCCTGCATTTATAGCATGACTTCAGTCCCCTTATGCTACAAATGCTTTGGGTTTTTTTTAAGTTTAGCTGGAAAAATCGAATAGACTGCCATACATCAGCTGTTTATAATCAAAGAAATATGTTTTAAAGAGTTCTAGGACTCTAGGACTCTTTGCATGCATAAACTATGCATGCAAATTACTTTTGGAATTGCTTACTATGATCAATTGTGATCAGTTTGGGTAACTGTTCAAATCCATTGTTATGAAATAATTACAACCAAAATATAGCCTTTTGATATGTTTACGTGATTTACATCAGCTAATCAAAGGCGCATGCATGCTCTGCTGCCACGGAACATGGAATAATTAATTTTTAGTGTCCTGTTTATTTCTCTGGTGCACTGGGTTTTTCTCTAAAAATAGATTTCAAACTGTTTAAAAACTGAAGAGGTTTGATTGGACATCAAATGTATTTGTGTGCTTTTTGCAGCCAGAACAGCTAGTGAAATATTCGAAGTACATTGGCAAGGAAGTGAACTTCTGCTCCGTGCGCTTTGGCTCCCTCGGGAGTGTGCTGTTCATTTGTTAATACACACAACACATCATTTGTATGGAAGAAGCCAATTCCTGCTGTGTTTCTCTGTTTTTCTTTCATCTGCATGCAAACATGCAGCACTTGAGTTCTACAAGTTTAACTACTATGATCCACAGGAAAATTTGCTGCATTTGCATGTATGAAATATGTATTGACATGTGTACATGTACATCTATATGTGCTCAGTTAATGTAGATATGTACATTTAAAAAGAAGGTGCCAGAGTGAACATAACATGCATTTCATACATATCTGATGCTTATCCTGATGTCTGTACTGTGGGTGAACAGGGATAGGAAGACTGTTTAAAAGTATTTTCAAACAGTTGACATTTCTGGCTGCTAATTTTATACAAGTTTTTACCACATTTGGTTTTTTGGGCTGTTTTTCTGTCCGGGCAGTGGTTGGCCCTGTGTGGTTTATACAGTGACTGCACTGTATGTACCTCTTGCCTGTTGTCAACTAGAAGTAGGAGAGCTGCTGCTTGTAAGTGGCAAGGATTCAACCCCAAAGAATATATGGAAAAAATCAACTAGCCATGTGCTGTTAATAACTAGAAAAAGCAACCAAAAGTAAAGAGGCTTGCAGAGAGCGCTGCTAGTAAAAGCACAAATAAATGGATATCAGTAGTCATAAATGAGTTGAGCCTTGAAAAAGGAGGAAAAAAAATCTAATTTTAGGAAAGTGAGCTTCTGGATCTGCACTCCCAACAGCATTTTGGAACCAAACCAGGAACTGAACTGGTACTTGTGCAGTGCTTGAACGAATTGATGGAGGAGTTGCGTGATGTTTGCTGCAGTCATAAAAATGCAGGTGGTCCATCCCTTTGGTGTGTGCTTTATCAGGTTCAGGGGCAGTGTACCCTGTGTGTCCTCATTCAGATGGTTCTCAAGCTGAGTCTCCCTGTTGGTAACTATAGTGAAATTTTCATGTCTTAAAGTAATAAAGATGGGAACAAAACATTTAATGGAATGATTAATTTCAAAATTTTCCAGGGCATTTAGAATTTTTCTATTCTAGACCACTTCATAGTGAGTTTTTCTTAACTAACCTTTCTTGGTTTATATTCTATGTTCTCTCCAATTTTACTATCAGGCTATAAAATTATGACATTTCTTTGTCCTTAACTGCTTATCCTACTTATTTTTTGTCATCTATGCAACATGTTCAGATGATGTGTATAAAACAGTTGGTGAGTTTATGCTTTAAAAAGGAAAAAGAACAATATACGAAAGCAATATATGTTTCCCTTTAGCAGTCTTCCAGCAAATGCTAGTGTACCACCCAGGCTTAAAGAACTGCCTTGCTTATGAAAGCAAAGGCACCACAGAACCAAACAATGGTCCAATTTCATGCCTTGTTTCAGACTTCATTAAACATATTTTGTTTCACCTCATCTTCATCAAGGTCCCCAAAAAACAAGACAAGACTCCTGATTAATATATATTGTAGCAAAAGTGGAAGAGAGGAAACTTCTTCAATATATATTTTTTCCTGATTGCTTTTCTGCTTTGCCTGCCATTGTGCAGCTTTATATCCTTCTCTTTTTTTAAATGAGATTATTCTTTATTTGTCTTTAGTCCTCATAAACATTAATGAGCTCACCCCTCAGTCTCCCCTTCTCCAAGCTAAAGAGACCCAGCTCCCTCAGCCTGTCCTCAGAAGGAAGATGCTCCACTCTCTTAGTTATCTTGGGGGCTCTGAGCTGGACTCTCCAAGGAGTTGTATGTCCTTCTTGAACTGAGGGGCCCAGAACTGGACACAATACTCCAGGTGAGGTCTCATAAGGGCAGAGTAGATGATGAGGAGGATCTCTCTTCACCAACTAGTCACCCGCCTCCTAACACACCCCAGGATGCCATTGGTCTTCTTGGCCACGAGGGCATACTGCTGGCTCATGGTCATCCTGCTGTCCATCAGGACCCCCAGGTCCCTCTCACCTGCACTGCTCTCCAACAGGCCAGACCCCAAGGAGATGAAAACCTGTTCATGACACTCTGCTCTTGTTGGACTTGTGGGGAAATGTCTGTCAGCTATTCTGGAGACAGATATTTATTTTTTTTTCCCTCTGTAGGTATGAGATTTGAGAGCATCAGGATTCGATTTCCCCCCCATCACCCTTCCTTCAGGAAGGTTCAGGTACAGCAGGCTCCAGGATGAAGCCATTCTGTCAAATTAGATCAAGATTAATGATCAGTAGGGTATGGTGTCCTGTCTCAGAGGGTGGCTGTCATGGTGATAGCTGCTGTAGAGATTTGTGGACATTTGCATGGTACTCAGTTGTGTGTCAAAATAAAATATGTAAGACAGAGGAAGATAACAGAAAAAAACACACCTTTCTGGATCCTGCTCGTGGCTGTGGGACCTTGGTATTATATGACTGCCAGAAGCAAGCTTGCTTTCTGGGAAGCCCCTTCCATCAGTGCTTAAGATGTGGTTATGTCCACTAAGCAGAAGGGATTAGGGACCAGTGAGAGCTCTTATCTTGGTGGGCAGGAAGCCACATGCTGGCACAGGCAGACATTGCAAACAGCTCTTGTGGCATCACTTATAGCCTTCAGTTGCCAAGGGGCCCTCATAGGAAATTTATTGTACCTGAAGGAGTAATAAAATCTCATCACCAAGTACTGCTGTGTAAACTACTCTGAATCATCAAAAAGGCAGTACTCCAAAGAGCAGATGCTTTGTAGTTGTTAGAAATGGGCTGCTTAATCACTGGACATGAAATTAGAGCATTTTGGTTTGTCTCCCTGTAGTTTCATCCAGTTTGATGTTTGTTTCTTTTTCTCTCTCCTGACTCTGATCCTTTGATGTTTTTCTCCTCCTGCTAAACATTCTCCCCTTTCCTGCACCATCAGCATCACGTATTTTTATTTCTCGCTCTGTCCCTCTCCCCACCCAGCAGCCATGCTCCACATGCTGGATTAGCATCTGGCTGGGACCTGCTGTGCACAAATGAAAGCTCATTGTGCGCTGAAACCTCATTCCTCCTCTCTGCAAATGGAACCTTGGAGACTGATGGCCCTGACATGCAGGGGAATGAAATGCTAAATGCTAACCCAGATAAAGTTTGGGCCTTCATTATTTAAAGGAGGTTCAGGTAATTCAGAATCACCTGTGTCTGTAGGTTATTGCAGGAAAGTGTTTTGACATAGTGCTTTTGTGGCTGTTGAATTTTGAAACCTTTGGTGAAATCTTAGTTTTCAGCTAGTTACACAACAGCACATTGCTGAACCGAGCATTGCTTTTTTAATGCAAAATCCAGAGGAATGAGAGAGACTAGGGCTTCTCTAAAGGACATTGTATCTCATATAAAAAACATAAGATAACCTTGATGATTTACATAAACACTACAATATGTGATTTAAATGAAAGTTAGCATTTTGTATTTAAAGGGCAACCTCTTGCTTCTATCATGTGGAGATTTGAATCGAGTCTTGCAAAAATTCCTCAGCTCAGCAAGCTCACTCTTAAGCTAATGGCAAATACAGTGTGGAGATCAAAAAGCTTGGTTCAGTTTTTTTTGGAACCTGTGCATTGAGATAAGATCTACATAAGACCAAGCTGAATATTTTTCATGTTACATCTGAGGTTTACCAGAAGTGACAGTATCACATAATTAGTGATGTAACGTTTGAAACATTTAGTAAAGTCACATGTGGATCTAATCTTTATGCCTAGTAGAGCTGTTACACGTTTGTAACTTCTTTTCTGTAATGTCTTTATAGCTCACGGTTGATTGGAATGATGTCTATTATAGTAATTTTACGCCTAAGGTTAAAACTTATTGGGCATAAATGAACTAATATCCCTTGAATTCCAGTTGATCTTGAAGCAATAAAAAAGCTGAAATTAGTGACGTGCTAAATCACATACCTACCTCAAATAGTCCATTTCTTAATCTCTTAAAATTTAAATAGCGTGATCTTTTATTGGTATAATAACTGGCATTATGATATAATACTCTATGTTAATTAACTAGCAAGATCTGAAGGCTCATGGATATTGGACTGAAAAGTTAATTAATTAAATTTCTAATTGCTTTTCCTTATTTTAGTCTCATGCTGTAGATACCCTGTGGCACATTCTGAAGTGCTCAGCTTTGTATTGAGAACAGAAATTTTGTGCACGCCTTTCTGGGTAATTCCTGGGTTTTACCGCATGGCCAAAATGGGTCATGACTTAACAGAAGGAAAGGTTCCTCTGGACTCTGGTACAGAAGGGAGGTCTCTTCTGCGTGCTGTGGGCAGCCTCCAGTGCTGCAGTGCTCATCGGGGCAGTGTGGGAATAAAAAGCCCATTATTTCTTTACATATGTTCTTCTGCAAAATACTCCTTAATGGACAGAGTATTTGTCTCTGGAGCTCCTCACAGTGACATGGACATGATGAGTGCCCTCTCTGGCACTGAGGAGTGCAGGTGCCCTGCCTCTGCATTCAGTGTCTGCAACAAACCAGGGATTTGGGGGTTTTAATTTGTTCCATTTTTTTTCTAAATCTTCTCTTTCCACCTCCATGTTTAGTGGTTGCAAGCCTTACATGTTATTTCTGCAATATCCAGCATTTTTGTTGGTTCTAGTAGGGTAAGTTTTCTATGATGTTTCCATCAGGAAATAGTGGCAGGCAACTTTCAGTTGTCTATTTGAACAAGTGGAAGTGATGCATCTTTTCTGAAGAGTGCTTTTGATCTCCTGATTAGAGGTAAGTTACAGCAATGCTTGCTGTTAGTTGTCATCAGTCTGCCAAACAAACGGACGTTTGCTAAGCAGCAACAGCTCGCGGTGTACTTGACACACATCTATGTTTGTGCTTCCTCCCATGGCAGCAGCAGCAGCAGCGTAGGCCACTTATTTCGATTCACCATTTGCATAATGCCTTTGTCTTTCTGCATATGTGTGTGTGTAAAATAAAAGAAAGGAGCATACAGACTTCTTCAATTTCTCCTTGCAATAAGCATTTAAAATATCGGAAAGGTAGCATCATTAGGGTTGGCTGTGAGCTCAAACGTGAGCATGTCTCAGTGTTGGGTTTATGCTATTTCTTGAGAGAAGGCCACCAGGCTGTGTCTTAGTTCTGTCAACCATAGTTATGGGAAATAAGTTTGACTTCTTTTTTTTTAAGGTGTCTGTTTAAAGTGCTGGCAGGTTCCTTGCCCTTATTAAGCAGTGTGGTGCACCATGAGCACATGATTCTCAGTCATTCTGGGAATAACAAACAAGTTTTAAGATTTCTTTCATAGCACAAGTAGTCATATCTATACACGCAATAACAAAATGTGGCTAAAGACTTAGTTGTTCAAAGGCCAGACTTTAACGACTGCTTGTTGCAAATGAGGGTTGTCAAATTGGCTGTAATGTTCTCTACTTCAACACTTTCTTTTCTAATGGACATTATGAATCGTGACATTCGGTGGGGGCGCTTTTGATAATAAACACCATGACTCTGTATCATAGATATTTGCATGCACTGATCTTCACAGTTTCTTGCATCACTTAAGGAGGGTATTTTATAGGTGCAGATGTCAGAGAAATTTAACCATACTCTGTGACTAATACTTATTAAGTTTAGATATAATCAGTACAATATCAGCAGAATGCTGTGCAAGTGAGTTAAGGTTAAATAACTCTTTTATTTTTAATGTAGTTACATGGATATGGTCCAGTGCATACAAACCCCAAGTTTTGATCCGTTGAGATGTACATGATAAAAATTCAAGGGGTTTTGGTGGGCTTTTTTTGTAATTTGGGAGTTCAGACATATTTTTTCAGAATGGTACTTAACCTGTAGGGTGATCTCCACAGAATGATCTTTGAAATCACTGTGCTTAGAGGCTTTTAAAATTAAATGCTATATAATCACAGAATGTTAAGAGTTAGAAGGGACCTCGAAAGATCATCTAATGTCCTAGAATAACAAGGAATACTGGATGAAAGATAGAAAAAAAGTGTTTGATTCATTTCATTTCCTCCCCTGCCATTTTTTCAGTGAGTTGCTGCCAGTTTCTGTCTACTGGTGTGAAGGTACCTGGTCTCACTGAATCACTGAATTTCACTGCTTGAGAAATGTCAGCTTGTGCAAAATGCTAGGAAGACAGCAAGTTCTAGGGAAAACCCCAGTATAATGAGATACCTTGACTCCTCCTGTACCCTGTGGTTCTGCTCAGAGAGGGAGAGCCGCTGGCCTTAGGCTGATGTGGCAGCAAGGAAGGATGAGTGCATTACCTGAGGGAGATGGGTTTGTACCATGGTGTTTCCATGCTCTTCAAGTAATTGGGGTAACGGTGTGTTGGTTCTTACTGTAGCTTCTAGCTCTGGTTTCACTTACCTAGGACCGTATGATCTTCTCTCCACTAAGTAATCTCACAAAAAAAAAATCTCTTTTGGGCAGCAACATGGAGTTGCAAACGGAGGCCGAGTTTCTGCCTGCTTTTGCCCCTCCAGGACAGGGCAGCACCATGAGTCAAGAACACTGGCAGTGGCATTTTTCATTCCCTCCGAAGTGCCAAAGCCAGAGTGTTACGAGGCTTGTCACATTCTCTAGCATGCTGAGTTACATGCGAAGAGCAGATATTTCTAAAGTACTGCATTCATGGTTCATTTGGATGAGCAGGCATTTCTAATTTGGCACCAGCCTAATGAAAGGATGCATTCCTTTCCAGATTCCAGCAGCTGCAGACTTCATTGACTCCAAAGATAATGCCTTTAGTTTTGGCTGTGGAACTTGAGTGATACTTCAGCTAACTGCTTCTAAATCCTGTGGTTGTTATACTTAGAAGAAAAATAGTGAAGATAAATAGTTACACTTTAAATTCACTCTTATGTTTTTGTTTGATTTACTGCTAAATTACAGATATACTGTAGTAGATTAGTTAAGAATTTATGGCATGTTTTATATGGGAAAAAACCCCAACTCCAGCAAACCCAAGGCTTGTCTGACAGAAGAGCTAATGCAGAGGACACCAATTTAATATATAAATGCTGAGCAGTTTTCCCAGTAGTGGGAGTGAGGCGTGGACTTTAATTTCTGCATTTCTTTGGATTCTGAGAGGACAGCGAGGGATAGCAGCTGAGGTGGGAATTTCAGTTTATTATATACTGGGAGCTAACTACAGTGAATGGCAGGCACAGTCTTATATTTGTTTGAGAATAAAGGACAAATTTAGGTATTGAATTAGATTAAAAGTTAGGAAAAAAAAATTTTTTTGTATACATTTCACCCTGGCATTCTTTCTATTTTAATGTTCTTTTTAAAGCATTTACACTGCCTACTTCCAAACTGATAGAAGCAGCTTGTCCTGGAGACAAATGTCCTTGTCCTAATTTAAACATGGAACAAAGGAGTTTCCACTTGTGATAGCTTGATAGAAGCGTTTACTTGCTCCTTTTCTTGCTCTCTTCTTCTTGACCTAAAAATTAATGTTCAACTTCCTTAAGTGGATTAGAGAATTTATTGCTCAACTTAGACTTCTGCTGGTATCTGAAATGCAGTCATTTGATGCCTGAGTTTTGGAAAAACAAACACATCAATAAGACAGAATGTCTTTCCCCTCCTAATTTCAGATTACTGTACCAGCAAGACCTGTAGCACTCACAAGAAAGATATGACTTGCTTGGTGAAAAAAGGCAGGGCCCTTAAAAAGGTAGAAGAGTGATATCAACCTAACACTAGTAACTTTTAAAAAATATTTCTAAATCAATGTGTATTTCCTGAGCATTTAACTTGACCTTTGAAAGTCCTGTGTTTTTAACACAATTTTGTTCCTGCTGATTTTGTAGATTTCTGCTGACAATAGAACTTTTCAAGCTTTGTAATAATGCTGTCTGCGAACAATATCCATGAGAAAGCTAAGTACAAGGCATTGATGGAGTGGAATATTTCACACCAAGCTTTCCTCCCTGAAAGCTATGGAATAAGCCTCAGTGGTGGTGAAAGTGGAAAAGAAAGGACGTGTTTTGGTGGGGTCGAGAATGGAGAACAGGCTGTACCGTCAACTCTTCCGTGCAATGAAGTGAGAACAGGATGTTTTTTTCTTGGATGTACTAGGATGAGAGGTGGAGTAATAAGCTGTTCTTTGATGATTTTTCTTCATTTGTATAAGGTCAAACAATATAAGAAACATCTGGCGTCACCACTTGTTGCAGTAGGGTGACCAGTGCGGAAGTTCAAAGTGCAGATTTTGGAAATATTACCAGGAGCTGCTCAGTAAATAAATGAGAGAGGCAGGGAATACTAACCTGGAGGGTAGAGTCAGGTAACTACGCTTCTCTGTAGCTATTGAATTAAAATAATCTGACTGCTAAAAGTTATTTTCTCCCCGGCACATTTAAGATTCATATGTGGCGTTTGCAAATTACTTGGAGTTGTTTAAATACCCATCAATGAGTGCAGAAATTTGACTCTTAAACACCCAGTTTTGAGATCCTTACCCCCCCAAAAAAAAACTTTGATATTTTCTTTCCTCTTTAGGATGATCGATGTTCTCTCTCTTGATCATATTGCATTTGCATAATTAGCACATTCTCTTTTCCTGACAAGCCAGGCTTCTGTGATAGACCAGATTTCATTACTAGAATTTGTACATCAACAAAGAAAATTCTTTTTTGTGGGTTTGTTTTTAATGTGTTTTTTTATTAGCACCAGCTTCACTCAAGTCACCAATGTAAAGAGCCACTTTTTTTCTCTCTTTTTTATTTTTCTTTCTTTTTTTCCCCCCTCAAATTTAACAAAGTGCCCTTTGGCTTAGGTACTGCTGTCCCACAGTGGCCTATGAAAGTTTTTAGGTGAAAATTAACTAATGTTTACAGATCTTTTTTTAATACTGCCATAAGAAAATCTTGGCAGTTTTTTCAGATGTTATCTCTTGGAATTTACTCAAAGCCAAAGTTGAGGAGGTAGTTCTGATTTATAATTACAAGGCAGATAATCTAAATTCATCTCTGTTTTTATAGGCATCCATTCAGAGTAAGCACTCTGGACTGGGGAAAAAAAGCCTCAACAAATCATAAATGTAAAATCCAGACCCACATCTCAGAAGTGGAGAGATATAAATGTACTTTTAAAAATATAGAAATAACAGTTCTACTAAAAACTAGCTAAACATCTCTTGTAGAAAATGGATTTCATTAAAATGCAAAAGATTCTATTTAAATTTTCTTAAAAAAAAAAAAACCACTCTTGTAAACCATTAAGCTGCATCTTTTTGGATTCAGTGACACTAATGACCAAGTAAAAGATCTGGTATACAAGATGTTTTATACTAAGCTTGGATCTGACAGTGGTTTGAAATCAGCAGCGCATTAATGACACTCTACACTGCAAAAAGATCTATTTTAAATGAATAACTAGGCTGAATAAGTAAATAGAGGCTTCCATTTTCTGCAGATCCCCCCCCCCCGTTAGTCCTTTATCTTCTGTTTGCTCAGCTTATAGAAAGCATGTATGAAGTCACAAAGCTAACTAGAAAGAAAATTAAATCTATACTTGTTATCTGACACTTTCTTTACATGATTCATCCTAAAATAGTGTTTATAACACCATCACATTTTCCCAGATATCTTCTAGAGTAAGCTTACTTAACCTTTTGAAACACCAACGCTTTTCAGATTTCATAACAAAATATTACACATGTGGCTTTTGTAACATTTTTACACTAATTTTTTTAGTATCAGGGTAATGCTAAGGTAAGAAGTTAAACACTCATTTTCTGGTTCCCCAGGGGAGCATTCCTTGTTTTTTATCTCGTCTCTGTTACCGAATTCCTTTGTGACCTGAATTCTTTTAAATATAAACCACTTACACTTTCTGGAGGTGGAATGTGAGATCTAAAGATCTGAATTCGAGAAAGGTCAACATTAAGAGTTGCAGCTGAAATCAGTGGAAATGGTACTTGAGTCTGTCAACTATCTTGTGATGCAATTAATTCCTCATTCATGGCCAAAAATGCCGATACACGTCACACTGATACTGAAAAAGATGCTGCAAAGACATGCCAAGGGCCCAGCACAGATCTTCAGTGGGTTCTGGTGTTGACTCCAGTAGAATTATTTCAAGAATCTGCAGTTGTCCTCGGGTTGGTCAGATCATGTAATCTAAAATGTACCTTTGTTTTGAAAAAACTAGCATTTACACATGTAAAGTTAGTTGATGTTTTTGGCTATAATCACACTGTCTTTCTAGTTTTGATCTGCAAAGTGAGAGTGTTGTCATACCAGTCAGCTGCCAGGAGTGTTTTGCAGCTAAACGTATTGATATTTCTAATGTATTTATATTCACTCATGGAAAGGACCTTGAAGTAATTAATCATTCTGTATTCATCATAAGGCTTGGAGACTGTGAAGCAAATAAAGACAGGGTCCCACAATTCATGAGCGAGAGAAAACAAAATCCTTATAGAATAGTGAGTGGTCCCCTCTGTGCACTCAGGTTTCCAGGGCTGTTGCGCAAAAGCTGTGAGTGAACATTAAGTTAAAGCTTGTATGATAACTCTAAAGGAAAGGGGACTTGTACTACGTGCTTGTCAGCTTCTGAGTGCATGTCTTGGCAGTAGATTATATGTAACAACACTCTGTGCTTATAGTTTGCTAGAACATTTTTTTCCCAAATTTTTTGAAGTCTAGTCACATATTAAGGATATATAATGTTGATTATCTGAAAATTAGATACTTTGTAAGCTTTTCAAACCTTCTCAGGGAAAAAAAAAAACCCCAACCCTAGTTAATTTCTATTTCAGATGAAATTATAACTATGACAGTATTAGGTTTGTCCTTCTGTTAAATATTTATTCCTTTCTGAGATTTTCTCTTATTAAAGTATATTTAGGACAGATCACGGGCACATGTTCATTCTCAGCTGTAAGCACATGCTTTTACACAAAATTAGAATGAAATTGCGAATGTTTTTAGGAACATACATTTGTTTTAGTTAATACAAAACAATCATCCAGTTAGACAAAACACTAGCGCTGTCATACTGGTTTTATCCCAGAGGGCATTATTGGTGAATATAAAGGCTGATAGGTTTGTAATATGCATCTTCACGTGGTCGTAGAAAATGTCCCTGCAAGCAATGGCTGGATTCAAGCACGGTTTGTGGGAGTCTCAGGGGTGCACTGAAGTGCATCTGCCTCACTTCTGGTACTCCAACAAGGATTCTTTCTTCACCATAAGCTTCCAGTAACACCCAGCTGGCTTGTGGTTTTGAGATTTGGTCTATACAATGTGCTGTAGGACTACTGAAATCCATTTTCCCCTTCTCGCCACTTTGGATTTGAACTTTGCTCTCCAGAGGTAAAAGCCCAGAGGTCACTAACACCATATACCAGACAGTGCTAACACGTTACTGTTAGCTCCAGTAATTACAGGTGTTTGTGAACATTTTACAGTAGCAGTTATGCTCTTTGACAGATTTGTGCCTTGCTGAAAATGTGATTTTTAGCATGTGCTGTGATTGATTACACAGTAGTGATGTCTCTCTTACAAGATGAGCAAACTCATTTTACTGCCCAAAACAAAGCAGAGTGATTATCTAAATGTTAATGCAGCAGTTTGCCATGTTAGTCCCATCTCAAGAAAACCAATTGCTTTCAGTTGTCCCTCATAAAGAGCTAGCTTTTTATTGTGCACGGTCAGTTTACAAGAATTAAATGCCGTCCTTAAAGATTTGTTTGTTCAGAAAAGAAAATATGCTGAAGTGTTTACTTAATCTCTAAAAGAGGGTGACCATGTAGCTGTATATGTTCAGCTCACATTTAACAGTAGCCATTGCTTTTAAAAAGGTTTCAAGTTTTTCATGAGCTGAAATAATGAAAGAAACAGAATAAGTAGTAGTGAGCATACTAGCAAAGGCCTTGTGTTAATGGTCATACCCAAGATAACAAGGTTGGGGATCACAGAGCTGATCCTCAGTTTTTGCAAGTGCTTGTCTACACATGGAATTATTTAGGGACAGCAGTTTTTGGATCGCTCTGTGTGCTGACACTCTTGTTTCTGTTTAGCTTAGTACACTTTGATGGGTTAAATTAAACAGAAATAAGGCAACTTTATTCTGGAATAAGTATGTCTACACATGGAGTTATTCGGGAATAGCTGTTCTTGAGCAGTCATTGCTAAATAATTCCATGTGTAGGCAAGGCCTTTAATCTAGCAAGTTCTTAAGTCATTTCTGAAAACAGGACTTTGTTTCCTGTGCTATTAAGGGACAATCTAAATACTTTTAGCAAAAGTGTTGTTTTGAAAAAAGCATTTAAGTCCCAGCTGGTCTTGGAAGTTGTAGGCTTGATAACGGGTTCAAGTTTTTTTTCAGGTAATATGATGCAAAGCAAAAAAAAATCTGCAGCAGAATAGCAGTTTTCATCACAGCAACTCAAACGAAGTGACTAGATTGAACAGCAATATCACTGTATCATATCATTAAGAAAGTGGTTTGAGAGAGATACATATTGCTTTAAGGGGGTTTGCCTATCAGTTCTGTATCTGGTTGTATTTAAAAAATTTGGACAAGAAATTCTAAGTTTCATCAGTGAAAAGGTTAATATTGTAAATGATACTGTTTGCCTTACAGAAACAACTTGGAGTTTTTGGTAAAAAGGAGATTTTTTCCCTGCATTAATTAGGTACATGGAAATTCATTACAATCAGGAGTTTCAGGCCAGTGAAACTCAGCACTTACATTCTAGTTAACTACAAATTGTGTCTTAGTGCATTTGTCCAAATCACTGATATAATTTACTGCAGGAGATGTGTATGTACCTGCTCATAGTTCAGCTTGGCTGTTTGAAGAGATATGTTATTGCTTGGAAAAAAATTCAGAATTTCAAATCCATGTTTGGAGAAACCAAGAAACCACCAGATTATCTAGGTTTTTTTAGAAATTAATGAGCCTCAATAACAAAATATTCCAAATTGTGCCATAAAGAGATTTTATGTAAAGAATTAAAAGTGCACCATAGTAATGGGTAAGAAGTTCGGACTATGTTATATTTTATTTAAAAAACCAACTTTCTGGGTCAGAGTATTTGAATTCACATCTGTAAATACGTAGCTTGTTACACTGTTGTTAATTCAGAGCAGTGAAACCAACACACGTGGTTCAGATGGCAGAGATGTTTCATTAAACAAGCACCAAACGCGTATGGCGCATGAGTGCTCAGCGTGAACTTTGCCTTGTGTTAATAACAGTCACGGTGCTGTTGGGACAAGCTATTGCTTCCTGTAGTGAATTTCCTTACAGTGTAAGTAAGCAAAAGATGTATGCTCTATTTTTTTGGTTTCTTTCTCCAACAAACAAATCTCCTATTTTCTCTGTGCATTCAGAAATGTAGATTTTGCTGCGTTGTTTTCTCCCACTCACATGAATCACATTCTTAACTAAAAGCAGCCAAATTAGCCCTCGTTGTAAGCTTTTATTCTAAACATTAAAAAAATTTACCCTGCTATGAGATCATAGTTGACTTAATTAAAACAAGGCCAAAGTGGCGCAGTATTGTACCCGATTTGACTATGTATCCTTTTCTTACCTCTCTTAATCATAATGGAGCTGGCTAAGAAGAGTTAGAGTGCAATTTTCCTCAAATAAATCCAAGTGAACTTTGGCAAGATCAAGGCAGAGACAGCATTATTGCAAAGTCATAAATGGGATTTCTGTGGATTCTCCAAATACTTTTGTGGACTACCAGTAGACTCCTTACTAAGCTGAGACAATTCAGCATAGGAGACTTGGTGAATATTGAGCGGAACAGTCACACTACAGGCTGGTTTTTGGATGTTGCCAGACCAGCTCACTGAGTGTTGCAGACATGCTGATAGATCTGTATTGATCGGGTTGCCTCCAGTCTCTGAAAAAAACCCAGGACAATTCTCTCAGGAAAATGAAAGAAAAAAATGTTCTGTTTTGACAGTAGAAAGGCAGTACTACCTTTCTGCCTTCTAGGGGAAAGATGCTCCTCTGCTTGGGGAACTGCTTTGTGTCTTTTTTGTCATGGTGCTTCCTGAGAGGCAGACCTCTGAGCTTCCACCTGCTCTTAAGCCAGAAGTGTTAAGATCTGCAGTTTTAAATCACTGTAGATTCGGGCTACCACTTTCTGCACAGTTCTCTCATAAATTGTCTGTGCAGCTCTTCCAGACACAGTGGAAGGCACCTTTAAGGATTGCATATGATTTAGTATAGCCCATAAGGAAAAGGTCTCTGTTAAGCCCCATGTGAGGATTTTGTTTGAGGCAATTTCAGCCTTTCGCATGAATCAGAGATGTTCAGAACATTATTTTGCATTAGTCTAGATTCCAGTACTAGTTTAGAGGCATTCAACTTGAAAATCACTGCAGCATCCCTTTTCTGCTCCAGGTATACCAGCAAAATGCAGTTCAGAGTTGGCTTTGGGGTTGCACTAGTCTGTGGATCTAACACTGTACTTCAGGGCTCCTTTGGATGAGGCAGTGTTCTGGTCTGTCTGTAGCTGCCGTTGTGCCAGAGTAGCATGCTGCTTCACCACAGACTTAGAGAAGGACCAAGTACCAATGAAAAGTTTCTTCCGGGTTCACGCTTCTTGTGTAGCACCCTCTGTAAAAGCGCATGCTACATTTGCTAGTTGTTTTGGTTTGCAAGCGTTGGCTTTTTTTTTCTATGAAGTGGGGGGAAAAAACATGTATTCCCTCTTCTTTTTTGGTTGGAAAGCTTGCTAAAAGGAAACTATCATATATATGTGTATGTGTATTTTATTAGCGTGTCAGGCCGACCCAACCTTTCTATGTAAACAGGTTTAATGAACCTTGCAAGGCACTGGATTAACAAAAAGAAAAAGGAGCTCAGAAGTAGTGAAAATGGCCTCAACGTTAACTGGGGAAGTGGGTTACTTTCCAAGTATGTCCATTTGGCAGCACTTGCAGGCAAGCAGTGTGACATTTCNATTCTTTGTCCCATTCTTTTCACTCAGCTATTCAAGAAATGGACTTTATTCATCTGCACAAAAGCCCCAGTTTACAGATGCCTCCAGATCCTATAAGGTTATTCATTCCAGGGCAATGCAAACTAAAATACTGTGAGTTTAGCATCTTTGGGGCATCTGTGAATGTATATGACTATAGCTAGAACGGGTGAACACTGTTGCCCAAGTCTCATGGGCAGCCTGTGTGAGAAGTTGCAGTATGAACATACAAAAACCCAGAATTAAGCCATGACAGTAGTCTTTAATAATTATTAATGAAAGTACGTGTTTATGAATGTGGTGCTGTAGGTTTGTGAATTATATGAAAACTAGAATGCGTTGCTATTTTTAAAGAACACTACTATTCCATCACTACCCCTTTTCTCCCTGCCCCCCTATGTTTTACATTTTCTTTCCTCTAAAAGAAACCCTTTCTGATTAAGGATCATGTTGAAAACTCAGCAGTTTTTAATCCAGCTCTCTGCAGGCTGCAGTTCATGCTTCATTTAACTGATCAGTTCCACTGCTACATTACTAGACAAAATCACTAGTCTGAAGAGAGAAGCAATTATAGAAAGTCATAAAAATGGAGGACCCCACATTTTAAGAAATGAAAGCCAGTTTAAAAACTCTTCACTTCTCGTACAGATGATTTGGAGAGTGTTTTTGTACATGACCAAATGAACAGAACACTCTTCAGTGTTTTGCCACGCTTTGTATAATGAATCCTGATCAAAACGGGATGTGCTTAGATGTTCAGCAGGGAATTTCTGTGTGCTTTGAAATAACAGTACTGACGCGTGTGAAGAGGTTTCACCAAGGTAATACATAAATGCTGACAAATGATGAGTGTCAGCCTTCAGTAGTAATTGTTAATGGGGAACTTGTGGTTAGCATAGCTAGGGCTTTAAATCAGCAAAACCAATGCCTGTTATTTTGCGGGGCTGCTGGAATACAACTGCATCAACAGATGCATTGTCAGAGACAACAGATGAGACATTGGGAGGAGATGCTGTTGGAAAACAAATTCCAGGTCTGGCTAGCAAAACCCAAAAGGTAGCTGGGCTGGGAGCGGGGGTGGTACGTGGGTACAGCTGTGGGGTCCTAATTACTGCCATGGAATACTTTGTAGGACTTGTTGAACTCATTTTTTTTGCCATAATCTTGGAGGAGTCATTGCTAGCTTGTGTTCTTGACCTAAATCCTCACAGGTTGAACACATTTGACAATGTGTGCTTTGAATGTTTGGAAAGTAACATCTCTGTCTTTAAAAGAAAGTTGCCAAAGTGACAGACCTATTTGCCTGTCCTTTCTGTATATGGGTGTACATAGGGATGCACATGTATTCATGCAAAAAACAGTAAGCTTTTATTTACACAAAAAATTTTCTTTTTCGCTTTTTGCTTGTTCCCGCTATTGTTTGTGCAAATGGTTGTGATGACACATTCAGTTTTGCTCATCCTGTTGCACAGTGTTGCTTCAATGTGAAACAACACTTGACAGTGCAAGTTTTTCCTCCATTCTCCATTCACATTTTTTGAGCTGTTTCAATTTGTGTTCTGTGTGAAGCCTTCTTCTAAGACAACAAACCAGACTGAGTACTCCACCTTATTATTGCTGAAACCATAGTGAGTCAGGGTGGTTCTTAGAGCAGACTCATGAAATTTGGATGTTTGAAATACTGGTAATTTATTATTTAAAAAAAAATTTCACTGAATATATGATCAGTGCTTAAATGTTTATGCTCCTCTCTTGAATAGGAAAGATACCATTGTCTTGCTAGAACTTTGATCCCTGGGTACTGAGGGCATCATGGAGTGGTTTAGTTACATGAATCCAGCAGTTGGTAATAACACAGAACATCCCCATTGACTATTTTCACCATTACAGCTTGCAGATACAATGGTGCCAGACATAAAACCAAGAGCATGGTAGAAGTCAGAAAGTCAATGAGCTAGCCCTGCTTATGAAGGCTTTTCACTGCGTCTGATTACTTTTGTCAGCATGTCAGCCCCATGAGGACCTATTGTGATCATGCAAAAAAATTTTTTAGGTGCTTAGTTGATGTCTGACAGGTGAAAAATGTTTTATTCTGTGTTATGAAAATATTCCCAAAGTGGCACCTCATGTGGGGCATTCAACCTGTAACCAGAGACACAAAATCATGAAACTTGTCTTGTGAGAGCAGATTCAAGTTTTTGACCTGATCATTCTGTTGCAGCTTGTGTCCACCATAAACCACATGGATTTCCTTTTCCCTCTAACATACAGCTTTATTTTACACAAGAGTAAATGTGTTTTTCCATATGATGATGGCCAGATTCAGCTCTACCTGCCTAGATGAAGCAAATTCATTCCCAAGTTACACCACTTTATATGGCTCATGTGACTTAACTGTATGTTAGTCATCAGAGCAGAAGACCTAAGGATGAGATGTTTTCAGGCAGACGGGATTTGGGCACATCTAAAGAAAATACTCTTCAGTAAGCTGCACTAAGTAGCTAGAGTAAGGTTGAGTATGTTGTCTGAATTCTTAAATTATTTGAAAAATATTAACTTTCTCTCTTCATGGTAAGAACACGCTAATTTAAGCTGTGGGATATACTGATGTCTTGAAAGTGTTTTTCTGCAGAGTTTCAGGCTCAGGGACTTGGAGATATTGGAAAATACAAGGAGTTTTGAATAATGTTATGTATGTACGCTGTTGGTAGGTGACAGCATGAGGTAGTTGATTGGACAGGTTCTGTGTTAGCATATGGTATTTCCTTTGATAGCAGCACAACAGTCAAGGAGAAATTACTACTAAATCTGGGAAATACCATTTGGTCATCTAACTAATCACTGCATTTTCTGAGAGGGAGAAAATGCTACAGGTTAGATTTTGCTGCATTCATTTGGTTTGTGGGGTGGTTTTTTATTATTTATAGAAAGATACCTTAAGTTAATCTATTTTGAATGTCAAGGGGATAAATCTGACAGGAGTCAGAAGAGCTCCAGTGGAAATAGCACTACAAGTTACAAAACAGCTAACATCATCCAAGACTAATTTCTTTCCCCTGTTTGTCCTACTGTGGAGGGAGAGTTAAAAGGCAATTCTTGGGGAGTTGAAAGGCTCCATAATAGGGCTCCCCTCTCTAAGGGAGTAAAACTGCTTTGTGGCCTTTGTCTTCAGGCTGCTAATAAACCATCCCATGCTGTGAAGCTTTGAGTTCACTCTTAATTCAACTTCAGTTCAGCTTCCATCAGCTTTGGTTTCCCTGTCTTTGTGGGTTGTTTTTTTCTTAAATACATGGTGTGTCTAACTCGCATTTGAGCTTTTTCATTCATTGCCTGAGTTTATAAATGTACCAGCTTCATAACACCCTGCTTGGCAATTTTTGCCAAAGCACAGAAATGGCCAGAAACATTTCAGTAGCTGAGAGTTATGATGGTTACTGCTGTCTGTCTTTCTGTCTGTCTCTGACATTTCTTTCCCTCTTACAGCATTTAGAGATCTGAGGATACATTTGCCCATATGAATCTCTGTCAGATCTTTTGGCCTGCTCATGAGGGCACATTATTTTGTGCAGCTAGGGTTTGGCTGATCCCCACCCCCGCTCTTTCCCTTCTCCTCCCCAGTCCCTAATTATGTGAAGGATCATATAGTAACATGTTTTTCTGCCTATTGTTTCTGCACCTGCTTTTCCAGATGAGCCCAAAATATATAGTACCTGATCTTGTAAGTGCCAAGTAATTTGCACTTGGCAAATTTCAGATTTGGCAAGAGATGGCTTGGGGGCTGAGGGGAAGTTCAGTTAACTTTACAATCCATAAGGCCTGACACTGGGGGAGCAGCTGCAATGGGTCAGTTCCAGCCCTGCCAGGTACTGTTTGCTGTCCTTGTACCTAGAGAATTACAGGGGGAAAGAAGGCGATTTTCTCAACAGAAGATGGAAAACAATCCCAGCCTGTGACAACAGCCGGGGATGGGCAGGTTTCAGTGCCTGTCTGCCAGGCTTTGGTCCATGTTGGCACCTCTGTTCTGGGGTTCAAAAAGGGAGGTGGTTGTCTGTGGCCTCTGCTGCTTAACCCTTAACTGCCACTCTTATGAGACGGCCAGCACTGAGGGGTCTGGGAGCAGGGAAAGTGTGCTGTCAGTGCACCTTGACTTCAGAACAGCTGTCTTGACAAATATTGATGGAATTGTGTCTAGGACCAGAGGGAGCTCTTAAAGTAAAATGTAAAAGACAAAACAAAGGTTCCACAAGACTTGCTTTGTTGGAGTAAAAAGCACTATATTTTTAAATGTCCATGTAAGTTATATCCTTGTCAAATGAGCTTAAAATAGTTGCAGTTTCTGTTAGAAATTGGAGTGGAGTGGTAGCGATGCCTGTGTCACTGAGCATTGGTCATACTCGTGCAGATGTGCTTTTAGCAGTAACAATGCAGTAAAAAAGTAGGTGAGAGTAGTATACTACTACCTGACTGCTATACTAAGCATGTTTCTTTCGGGGAGAACAATGGAAGAGTGTTGTGCTGGAGAAAGGGTTGAGCAAGATGAAGTACCATCAGTTTAGTAGTGAGCTGAGGCAAAATCCTGTTATTAAAGCTTGGTGTCCTTCACTAAAATGACAGAAAATGAGCGAAGTGGTCTTGAATACCTGATTTGGAACCATTTCAGAAGTTTGCAGGGAGACCAGAAGAGCTGGTTAGTCAGGAGGGTCATTCCAATTGGTCTTTTCATCTACTTTTCAAGAATTCTGTTTTCTCTGTCTTAGGTTTAATGGGTTGTATGAACCTCTAAGCTCTCTACAGCTTTCTGTTTTGATAAGATCATATGTGATTAGGTCTTGCCAAGTAAAACATTGGGAGTCTTATGGATATCTGCTACTGTCTTCTCAAAATTATATCCATAAGAAATCAAAACAGCATGAAAATTAAGCATACAGTGGGAAATCAGAAGTTCTGATTTCTTTATAAATGTGTGAAATGCTGGATATTTCTTGCCACTTTTTTCAAGATAAGTGAGCTAGTCTTACACTAGATATTGGAAAATTTAGTCTCCAAAAAATTTCAGTTTGTTTCTGAGTACTGCTTTCATATCTGTGGCTATTTAGATGTGGAACTAGTTCACATTTATCTCAAAGGATGAGCTCTTTGCTGTGTCATAAATACGTTATTTCCAGAGTGTTGTGTGAATGGCTTTTATTTCTAGCTCTTGGTTTGCAGCTTAATTCTCATAAAGAGTGTAACAAATCAAGGTGTACTTCAGTTCCTTTTCAAGAAGGGAAATTCAGATAAAATTCTATGCCAACTTATTGTGCTGAGTTCTTGAATAACTGGAGACCCAGATGGGAAGGGATAGTACACAATTGAAGGTTGTGAAAAGGAAATAAAACAAAAAAGATAGATCAAGAAGGAAGAAAAAGTGGAACGGAAGAAGAGGGCAGACAATGCAACAGATGGAAGATTAGATTGAGAGTCCTTTATGCTTAAGAAAATTGAGATGCAGAAAGGGAAATAACATCCGAAAAACCCACAGGAAGGGCCTTTAAATGAGAACAGATAGCATGAAACTGTATCTTGAAATTCTATGTCAATTTGAGAAATTTTTTTGAACATGACAGGATGAAAAATAAAATTCTATGCAGTGTCAGGATTTTTTCCTTTTTTTTTCTTTCTGGGTTTTTAAAAACCTGATCTTGCTTGTTGTTGAATTATTTGATTTTTTTTCATAAAAAATCCCAATAAGAAAACCTAAGTGCAGCTGAAAGGAGAGGAAATACTATATTTTAAAATGTTACTATCTCTCACATTCCTACCATTGCTCTTTGCTTTTAGGACTGAAAATCAAACTGACCTTCGCGAGCTACTTTAATGCTGCTGAGAAGACATGTTGAGAGGGCAAAGGCTTGCACACGTAAATGTGATTTTGTACCCTTGGTTCATGCCAAAAGAAAGTGCAATTATTCTCTACTCAAAAGTCTCAGTGGGAACCCTGGCCATTGTCAGATGGGTGCTTTGTGCACATCTGCTGCATTGCCCAATGCTTGACTTGACTGCTCACCCTTTCATTGAGGATAAACAAGGAAATAGAAACTCCTGCTTGTGTAACTAAAAGGATATGAAAGGGTACGTCCTCATTCGACGAATTCTAGTAAAGACTAGCCTGGCTTGGAACAAATACGAAGGAACAAAATGTATCTGTATTTTACCAGGTCAGAATGCTACTTCACACATATAGTTATGGTGCCATGCATAAATAATGATTCTTAACACTAAAAAAATGCATCTATCCAAGCTCTGAAGTATACAAGCAGACCTCTAAACAAACAAGCCAGGTCTGATTAGTGTTGTGTGCAAACAGACTGTCATACAGTCCTTTCCGTCCCTATCTGTCTCCTATCTAAGATGCATTTAATAAGAGACACTGTCAAGTATCAGAAAAGCATTTTTTCCAGTTTCTTCAGGCAAAATGGGGAATAGCTAACACATTTAAAAGCACTCAGAATTGTTATTAAGAAAACTTGGGTTTTCTCTTCCCAGAAATTGGTGTTCCAGTAGATGCAAATGACGTTGCTTATATGTCTGTTGTGTGGCTATGTTCTTGGAATGATATTTTCTTTTTGCTCCTTTTGATGAGCTATTTATAATTTTTTTTTTACTCAAGAATAGCAGTAGGACAAAACTTACTCAAGTTAAGAAAAAAATAAAATCCATGGCCAGAGTGTAGTGGAAAGTTTAGGTAAGGTTGACAAATGATGTTTTGACAGACTCATGCAATCATTCCAATGTGGTTTAAGTTTTAGGAGCCTGCAGCAAGCCTGCAAGCTGACATAGCCTCCTACTTTCACAGTTCTAAATGCAAACCTTTTCTGGCCAGAGATCTTGCATAGTGCAGTCACACCTGAGCAAAGCCCCTGGAATGGAGGGAAATGGATATGCTATCTGAAATAAGCCGTTGTACAGAAGAGTTAAGGAGCGCCTTCAGAAAAACTTCTCTGTTTCTCAACTAGACAAAAGGCAGTGCGTCTCAAACAAACCTCAGCTAGGTCTTTGTAAGATGAAAGGTAAGCAGATACCCTGCCAAGAACTTGTGTGAGGAAAGGGCAGGTTTATGTATGAGATATGCTGTCAGCAAGCTCCCTCTATTTTTCAGTGCTGCTTGACACTTGCACTTAAACCTACCTGCTTTCCCCCACGATAGCTCTCACCGCCCTCCGATACAGTCATTGAGCATCCATTTGCCCATGTTTAAAGACACTTTAAACTTTCTTGACTGCCAGTGTCCTCTAATCATTTCCCAAAGAAGAGAAATGCAGTGTAGTAAGTGTCAAGCCCATCTACTTTTATAGATCCGGTACTTTACGAAAAAGAACTAGATTTATAAATGTCCCTGCAGAAAATGGCAAGGAATATAGAGTTAGAGCAAGCAGCCCTTTGGGTGTGGGGATTAACATTTCAGGCGCTGGCAGAATGCTTTCAAATCTTGTTTTAACCAACACGTGTGTGGCAAGCTTTCTGTGAGCAGCAGCCTTCTTTATCTTCTTCATGGAAATCTTTTCAGACTTTAAAAGCAAAGCTCAAATCAGGATTTACACATCTGAGAATTTAATGGCAGTCTCAATGGCTTTGTAGAAAGTGACTCTACTGGGAGAGACAGTTGTCAACACCTAATGCCGTTTTAGGTGACCTAACTTACCTTGCCTGATCTACAGCTATGTCTCCTCAAGGTCGTGGGTCTGATGTCATATCTGCCAACCCAATGCAGGTGTCCTGGATACCACGGAAGTGCCTAGAACATGCACTACATGTGTCTCTGCTGGTATCCAAATCCCCTGCCATGTAAGCTCCTGCCCTGAGGTGTAGGAAAAGTCACATAGTGATTTCATGGCTCATTGGGTGAAGCATTAAGTGAAATTCTGACAGCTTGAAAGGTTTGTAAATGTCAGAAGTGATTTTCAACAGAGGCAGAGCTATGTGGTGTGTCTGGTATTTCAACTTAAAAGTATCACCTTAAATTTTTCTGTTGGTCAGTATGTTCCTTCTGTAAGCTTCAATCCTCTTAGTCTTCCTTGCTTTAGCAGCAGGTACTATGTGAACGAGCAGGACCAGTCAGCAAGTCTTCTCAAGTGTTCAGAATATCTTCATATGCATGTATAAATGCAGTCAGGTTTATAAAACACTTGTAATAGTGATTTGGTAGTAAGAAAAATGTTCTTTGCCATGAGAGGCTGCAGTCTGTACCACTGCTTGGCGCATCACCCCAGCCGTGGGTTGCCTCTAGCATCTGGTGCGTGGCTGGAACATGGAAAGCGCTGTTTGCTCTAAGTTCAGACAATGAGACAACAACAAAATAGTTGCCACTTTGCCTGACTGTGGCCAACTCCTGAATTGATCCCAAAACTACTGGCATTGTTTCTTTTATATTTCTTCTGAGATAAGTCTCCTCACTTGTCAAAAATAGATACTCAGTAATGTATCTCTAATAGCTCTCCAATAGCTTATTTCTCACAATTTAGGGAACCTTGATGAGAATGAAAGCAGCTGACTCCCTCAAATGGTATTGGTTTATGGCACAAAGTATCAAGCATGTTTGTTTGTAAGGTGCATACTGATGGATTCACTGTCATGCAGTTTTGAACTTCTCTGTCAACAATGTATGTTAGTTTATGTGAACTTTCATAGCAAAATATTCTTTCTCAGCTATTAGGGAGGAATGAAAGCAAACATAAAGGTGTTATTGCCATCATGTCCTTTGAATGATGTTCTTAAGACCTCCCTGGTTGACATGAGTATTTCCTTACAAACGTGCTGGTAAAAACCCAGAGATCCTCAGTCCAGTCTCTGAGGGAATGGGAGTTAATTATTTTTATGCTCAGTTTTATGTGGATAGCAGGTAGTAGTTAAGAAAAAAGGTGATAAGCTTTGAAAGCAAGGGCTCAAAAAGCAGCGTGCCAAGTTCTTTGCAGGACAGTGTAATGTATGTGGATAGAAAGAAGTCAGTGGGAAAGTGTCGGGAGTCCCAAGTGCCCTTAGTCACTGTCTCAGCTACATGAGGCATATGGTGGTTCTGTTACACTCATTAGTTTGGGTTAGCTACAGCAGGCAACTGATACGTCTTCCTGAAGACTGGATTCATTTTCAGTTTTCTTTGGCACATTTGGACTAATCAACCCAAGTGACATCATAGACATCAGATTGCATTGGCATACATCCTAAAAATGATCCTGCTGGAAACTTCTAGCTAAATTTCCATCAGTAGAAAATGCATTCAGCAAAACCAAAACTTTATGTAAGATCATGATGCAGTTAAGGTTTTTTCCTGTCAGAAAACTTAAAATAGTCTGTATGGGATGAGTCTTTCATCCTACCTGAGAGCCTTTTAGATTACATAGTTCATTATTTATTCTGTGCAATGTTTTGCTGACCCACAGTACTCGTTTCCATTCTAATCCTTCAGAAAGAGAAGAAAACTAAGGCTTATTTCATCATAGAGAACTACTGGATTTTCCCATCGGTATTATAGTCCTTCCTGTGAAGGAGAGATTTTACCATGTCTTGTTTGGTAGATTCTCAAAAGCATCCTGGCCAGATTTAAGTTTGAATGGCTGCTGTCACCTCACCCAGTTTACTAAGACCCAAAAGAAAGATTAACAAGAAACTCTGGAGCTGGGGGTGGAGGCTCACTTGTGAGCTGTGGGTGTGGGGAAGGAGAGGACACATTTTTTTCTTTTTTTAAAATTTAGAGAGCTTTAAAAATTTAAATCAACTTCTAAATAAATAGTTGCGTCCTGTTGAGAGCAGTTCCTTCTATCAGCCAAAATCAAGTGCAGAAACTGCCTCAGCCAGAATTGTGATGGTAGGTTCTTAAGAGAGTCCTTTCTTATACTAAACACTCCATTTCCACATCTTATTTTTCCTTTCCCAAGCAACAACTTGTCTCTAAGATCTAACAGAGCTTACCTCCTGTTGGTTACAGACCATCCCTTTATATTGTTTTCATCAATGACAACCACTGTCAACAAAACAGAATTATTGTTGGTCACTATCAGCTTTGTGTCTTTTGTTGTTTCCCTGCATGGCCTATTTAATGCTTGTTTATCTAATTTTTTATTTTTTTAAACAACTCACCCCCTTTTTTGTTTTGCAACTCACCCTTTTTTTCTTTTTCTTGACATTGTGATTGGTATTCTATGTATGGCAGATACAAAAATGCTGCTTGTTTTTCATGCCCACAGTATCTATGGTCAGGTTGATAAACTGGAAAAAGCTAAATCCCAAAATTGCCCTTTGGAAAGAAAAGTGGGAGGGAGTATGGTCCTGGTCAGCCCATTCTTCTGTGGACTTTGCTGAATAAGATATGGATTTGGTTGCTAATTTGAATAGTGGCATAAAGCCATTAAATAAGTTTGTCTTTCAGTTGCATAAAAATGTTACAGGACAGAAATGGAGGGACTGTATAAATTCTTTTCTCATAGATAGTTTGTTCTGCCCTCTTTAAGCCTTGGTATAGTTATAGCCTTCAAGAATTTCTCGAATTATTTCTGTGGGAAAGTATGGGCAATTGCAAATGATTTTACATTGTGCTGCTACAGGTGAATGGACTAAATCTTTATAGAAGGGATTTTGCTACTGTTATCTCATGAAAGATATTTCTGAAAGAAGGCTAGGTAATTTTCTGTGCAGTTGGCCTCTGGGTACCTTCGTGCACAAAAAAAAGCAATGTGAAAGTTGTGGGGGCCGTTCTGTAACGGTTACTGCTGTAGAGAAACTTTTCAAGAAGAAAACTCAGTGAAAATATCTGGATTTTTATTATGATAAAATGGGGGTTGTAATTGTCTTTGTCTTACATCAGTTCGAGTTATGTCCTCGGAAAGGCGTTGGGGTCTCATTAAATATATTCTCCTCTTTTCAATAAGGGAGTGGACTGCTAAAGCACGTACTCTGGCTTTTGCAAAACCTGGCTTGGGAGCTGGAAGCTGTGCCGGTGCTTAGCTCTCTGGGTTTAGCCCCTGGCTCACGGGCTGGCCAGTAGCTAAGTGGGGCTGTTGGATAGGCAGCCCGTTGTGCCCTGTCCCTCTGTGATCCCTGCTCTTCAAAGTGTGCTGTTGACCAGCCAGAGCAGTTGGTATCTTTTATATGAGGTGAGATGCTTTTAACACAGTGGAGAGCAGGGCAGGGCTGCTCTCTAATACATGTCAGCTGCCTGTAGCCTCGAGGACAGTGCTGAAGACAGGATTAATGAGAAATAGCCCTTTATCTGATCAAAAAAAAACATCACTTTGGTTGAGATGAATAAAAGCAACAGGAGAATTGGGCTGATTGGGAAGTACGTATCTACCTCAGAAAACTGGTGCAACACTTACTAATACAAAGTTCTTTCCTACTAATTTTGTATTATACTGAATGTAAAAAAAAATAAATAAATCCTGATTTAATAACAGTCAGCACAGCAATGAAAGGACAGAGGAAATAAATTATTAATTATAAAAGTAACTGTTTGGAAATACTTGGTATTGACCTTCATGCAATCCCATTCAGATCTACGGAAAATAATTGTGAATGGAAGCAATAATCGACTGATGGTTCTCTTTAAGAGAAAAATTGCGGTGCAACAGTGTTTGCAACATAAGAAAAAAGTGGGCAAAGATTTTTTTGAGTGGAAGTGAAAAGCTGTAAATCACAGGCAACATGTTTCAATTAATAAAAGTTCGCATTGTGTAGAAGAGGTTGACTTGTAATTTTAGAAAAATAGAAGGCTAGCTTCTGAGAAGAGCTGATGGAGCTGAGTTGAAAATGTCTATCAGTAGAAAGAACTGGGAGTTATGGAATCAATGTTTTTGAAAAATCTGGGAGTATAAATGCTCATGCTTTATGGAATACTAATTCGTAGACAACTGTTGAGCCTTGGTGTATATGAGCTCTTGGGAAATGTTTTCCTTAAAACTGGCTGGAAATCAGATATCATTGTTTAAAACATCTGCCCATAGCTACACTACTGACTGGTTTCATCCAGAATCATATTCCTCTTTCTAAATGTAAATGACTGTTGACTGCTAACCACAAGAGAAGATTAAAACATATTTACACATATAAAAAATATAAATAACTTGGTGTATTAATAAAATAATATTGTTAGCTGGTGATACTGTTAAAGCAGTTCTGAAAATCCTGACTTCCAGAAATGGTATTGTGGTTCCATATACTGGATGTTAAGAGAAGAACTAGAGATACTTCAGCCAACACAGACTGTTGGTTGCCGGAGTATTTTTTTTTTTTGCACAAACTTCCTAAAATTTTTTCTATTAGCTAATGTAACATATCTGATCACAAAAATGAGATTCATTGAACAAGGGTATCGTTGACAATATTTAAATCTAATCTGTTATTACACCAAAGTTTTTCTGAAGTCAAAGTCTGATCTCTCAAAAAGTTTGTGTCTGATCTTGGAGAAGATATCCTCATGATTAATGTTAACGATAAGGTGTTGATCGGTGCTTGGGAGAACCTATTCATAGAAACAATAGACTATTATACTCTAACTACTATGTAACAGTATTTAAGCTTTACTCCATAAAAACAATAGCCTTATTTATACATCCCGATCTGCCTCTAAATCAGCACTACAGTTTCTGGCTTCCTATTACGTTAAAAGTGCCTGTTAACATTCTCACTGCTTAAAGAGTTCAGTTCTATACCAAGGTGCGGACAAAAGCAAGTGGCGTTTTTCAGGCTGTCATTTGAAGTGAACAGTTAAAAAGGCTGGGCACTAGAACTGCTAGCTGTATTTTGAGACTCATCTGAGAGTTTGAGACATCACATGCCTAGATGTTGTAATCACACAGTTATATTTCAGCAAAACTGGTTTTCAAGAAGTGGAAGTGTTATCTAGTCCTAGAGTTGAGGAGAAAGATGGAATTACACAGGTATGATGCAGAACTTACACCTGAAACTGCTGCCGCAGATCTTGGCATTTAGCTCTGGAAATAGAGATCTTTTCTACTTTAATTAGAATGATGTTCATCTGCTTATGCATAATAAATTACTAATAATCTTTTAAGCTAAATCCAGATCTACTGCATTTTGCTTTAATACACTTGTTTAAGCTCATGCATAAAAGAAATATTGATGATGGTGACATTTCATTAGTAACGCATTTTTGCACACTCAGACCACCTGGCATTACATTAAAATTATACAAGTATGTTTTTTTAAGTAGCACATGAACTTTGGTCCTGTAATCATCTTGTCTTTGTGCAGATGTACACCATTGGAGGGAGGAAAGATAATTCTTCATGCCATGTAAAAAAAATACAAATAAAAATTAAGTGGTCTGAGTGATTTAGGCTAGAGTAATAATTTGCATTATGTAACCTCAGTGGTTTTCACCTGATACTGGTCACTGACCAGTAATAAGCAATAACGTGCTGCAGCAACCACAATAGTTAGCTTTTTTGTTACATACACCACTGATAACAAGCTCTAGAGGGTTCATCAGGGACCACTTTCTGTACTGTGGAGGTTGAGCTATGCCCAGATCATTTTTAAATTAAATGTTGCTTTTTTTGGCCTTTATCTCTCTATTAGTGCAATTCATCTTTTAAAATGGACTCTGCAGAGAGAAGAAAGAAAATTATCCTTATGGACTGTAAGAAGCATTCAGTTTTGAGAAGATGCACAAGAGATTCTGGTAGCTATCGAGGCCTATGATTTTAGTTTCTACCAAGGCTTGTGGGGGACAATGAGCTCAAGGAATATGAAAATTAAGGTATACCATAAATACTAACCTGTTTGAAGGATGAGGGAAGGCTTTCTGTACAGCACGAAGGACTGAAACTCAGACCTAAGATCAGAATAACAGACTGCAGCCAACTGCAGGACCCAAGGACCATACAACCACAGACATACTGAAGGTGGACGGGGAAACAAGGCATAGGAGAACAGGAAGAGAAAGCTGCAAATCCAGGCAAATTGTATGGATTTTCTTCTTTGAAACGATTGGTTTTTTTTGAGGAAAAAACCTAGTATGAACAGAGACAAGAATGAAAAAGCAAAGACAACAGACTTGTGTTTGCTGAAGTGTAGGTTGATTTTTGAGGAGCTTTGTATCATGATTTGTGGGTGTAGGGTGAGAGGGAGGCCTACCAAGAAGGGGCATTGTTACAGTGGAATCTAACTCAAAAGAGGAGGATTGTTTTCTATATGACAAAAAATGGCAGTTGGACAAAAAGTAAAAGAAAATGTAAATAAGGGCAGACCTTTATGTACGTATATATTTGAATTTATTAGCTGCCAGCGTTGTCAAACAGAAGTGGAATTTGATACTTTATATTCCTAGTTGTATGTATTTCACTCCTACTGGATTCCTCTGAAAGATGATTTGTTTCAGTGTTGATGTGGTTTAATGTTTGTTTTCAGAAGGCAGAGTATAAAGTAAAAGAAGATATTATTTCTTCTAGTGACAGTATCCTAACAGTATCCCTAATCAGTGTTATATTAGTGATTTCTAGAGCCTCATGGAGACATCAGTCTGTCCATACCTATGCACTGTCATGTTAGAAGTACGTTTTAGAATTAACATCTATTTTTACATTTAGGAAAGATTTTAAAATCCCGTCCTATGCTCACAACTCTACAGAGAACAGTAGTTGCTGATATGTCTTTCCATGTGCAGCTGGATCACTTTGGATCTGCTTAATAAGAATTCTGTGAAATTCATAGGGCTGAACTCTATCCAGGCTTATAAAGTTACAAAGGCTCCCTTTCATGTCTCTGCTTCATGTGTCTTCCTCCTTCCCTTGTGAAACTCCATTTTTGGAGTGGAGAAGATGAGGGTGCCTATCTTGCAGAACTCAATTCCTGTGAAGATGTGTCATACTAGTCCTCATACCCAGGAGCTTTCACAACCAGGAACGTACCGTGGAATATGGTCTGTTGATTTCCACCTCATTCCACCTAAAATGTTTTCTGAGTAATTTTGTGTTCTTCATCCAGAAGTTTAGTTTATTGTATACTTACCCCTTCCTGTGCTTAAAAAAGTGTTTAGTTAGTTCATGGTTTCAGATGCAGTAATTTTATATCTGAAGATTCTCTTCTCAAAGCTTCCTTTGACCAGAGAACTGCAGCGCAGTCAAACTGATTTTGTGCACATTCTGGAGTATTTACACAATATAGAACTCTCCCCTTAAATCCCCAAAACTCTACTATATGTAGGTTTCACTGATCTCAAGTTGTTGCTTACATATCTGATCAATCGTTACTGCTGGTGTACCTGAAATAGCAATCACATCCCTTTTAAGTCATTTGCCTGCATTAGAATGTGTGGGTGAGATACTTATGTCCCTTGTATGTTGGCTTTTGGAGGGCAGGGCATGCAAATCTTTTTTTTTATATTTAACACATGCTTTCTGTTGGTCATTTTTACTGTATATGATCCATCACCATCTTTTTTCTTAGAACATATTTCAAAGGTGTTGGAGCGATGTGCCTATTTCCTGTCTTTTTAAGTTCAGGCACATTCTTCTTTATCTCAGGGAACTTCATTTAATAACCCAGGGTCTCTTAAGATCAGACAGTGAAAGGCTCCACCACATTTTCTTGCTAAAGAAGTGGTGTGAGGATGACATCATTCATCTGTGCTAGACACTGAGTCATAGGCATTTGACCTGAGGGTGGAACCCAGTAACAGGGGTTAGCATGAAGTCATCTGCGGTTGCACAATGCGTTTCACAGTTGTTCTCTCTCCTTTTTTAAACCATCTAAATAATTGCTGAGTGCACAACATAACGAAGTACAGCACTAAAGGCAAACATTGCTTTTGGGGCTCTTCCAGGGTGCTTTGTAGACCACAATGGAAGAGAGTAGGAAAACTTCTGTGATAGAATGTTGGATTTTACATTTAGATGAAGAAACAGCCTTGACCAGTAGCCAGAAAATGGAAAACAAATTTGCCTTACAACTTTATAGCACGCAACCTGTTGTGTTAATTTTTGCTGTGAAACGCTAGACACATTTTTTGCTTTGTAGGATGGTGTCATATTTCTGATATGATATCTTTGAGGCACTGTTGACTTATTGGTATCTAGGACATATTTTGATTTGCTTTGTTTTTTCCCCCAACTTTTTTTTTTTTTTTTGGCTCAGTTTTCACCTTCTTTAGAATTCTTTACTTCATATTCTGGCACAGGGTCTGGTCTCCTCTTGTGAAATACAGCCTGAGCATGCGTTTAAGGGCTGAAAGTCACCAGTGATGTAGCTTGCAAGAATATCTATAATATTAAAGAGCTTTAGAAAGAGAAATACCTGTTGGGCTCTCTGGTTTCTTAACGCTGAAACTTAGCAGAATTTTTCAAGCAATAATATTTTGGTACATTACATGATGTAAAGGCTTTCCCTTGTCAAATCAACAGAGCAGCAATTACTTTCTGCTTTTATTGTTAAACTGAGCAGAAGCATGACTGTCTCTCTTTGTGGACCATAGGAAAGCACACCTGTTCAGTCCAAAGGACTTTCAGGCCGTTGCACTAAATTAGCTAGGAGTTACAGCTGCTCCTTCCCCACCTATAAATGAGGCCAGGAGCGTGGCTGCCCTGTCTGGAGGTGATGCCATCCAAGAGCATGATCGCTCAGGACTGTTTCCAGGATGTCCCTTTCAGTTAGCTGGAACTTGTTCGATGTAGGCTCTTTTTTATCCCTTTCTAACGTGAGAAATGTGCTTTTCCCTGCTTCAGAAGCTGGGGAGAGTGTTAAACACACGGTTTATTTTTGTCTGCTTGTGAGTGCTGTGTATGTATTACAATCAAAAGAGAAACAGTTGGAACAAAACAGTGACTTCCAGTGTCAGATTCTGGAAATCTTCCGAGTCTTGTAAGCGCCTTTACATCTGAGTTTAACATGGTTAAATGTAACACTTAAAATATTTTTCTGATGGTGTATAATTATCTACCTAGTGCTTCCCAGTTCCTGTCTCTGAAATTTAGCTTATTGATTGAATAGACAAGTGGTAATTTATGTTTGGAACTGTGAAGATTCTATAAGAGCAAATAAGTTAGTAAACCCCGGATTGTTACTGAGGAAGAGTGATAATTTATGTCTGATTTTGAAAAATAGTCTTTCTGAAAATGTTCTAATGGTTTACACACTCAGCTAGTTGTAAACTAGTTCCCCACTCCTCTGAATTTTAGACTTGTAGATCACTGCTGCATCTCATTTTTAATTGCAAAGTATCTTAGTATTTCATTTGATAGCTCATATCAGTAGATAATGAAACTAAACTGAAGAAAATGAAAACATAGGGTTTGTTTTTAAGCAGGTTCTCTCTGTGTGAATGCAGTGCTGCCTGCTTCTCTCCACTTCTGGTTCAGCAGGAGGTTTAGGCATTCACTAGCTTTTACATACATACATGGATGGACTTTAAGAGGTTTCTTAATTGAGGGTTTTTTGTCCTAGGTGACTAATTTTTGGTTGGGTAAAGGACCAAAAATCTGGGTCTTGAAAAATATATGAATAGGTCAAACAAGATTCTACTGCCCAACTTCTTACCAAAGGATGACAGGAAGCCTTGGAGTCTGTTAGACAGATACCCACTTCAGTGGTACGTAAACAGTTTTCTATAACATTAACAGAGAAGTCTTAGCTGGCACAGGACAGCGCAAAATCTCTTTAGCTCTTAGAGGTGATATATACTTGCAAATATAACTTGGAAAAAACATTTTGAGTATTGAACTTCATCACAAAATAGAGAGAAAGTAAGCTCTTTTTTTCAAGAGCATTGTTGATTTCTGATGCAAATTGCATGCAAATTGCTGACCTTGGGAACACCATGAGGGCAATCTTTACGTAGGCATGAACAATTTCTCCAATGTACTAAAGCATAAATAGTCTTGGTTTTGACATCAGACATGCTAGAGCACACACAAAGGTGTGTGTTCAGTGATCCTTTGAAATGAGAAATACCTACTTATAGACTTGCAGACAGCTTCTAAACATTTTTTGCCTGTCCCCATCTTGGATTATGTACTTAGCGTCTTTCTGATTATAAAAACATGCATTTAAAAATGAGTAATTTATCAAACAGTTATTCAAACTGTTCCATTTTAAAGTGTGTGTGTGCCACCATGTCCCTTTTTTAATTTTATTTTACAATTACACACAGCCCTCCAATGTTCTAATTATATTCCGACAGCCTTTTTGTTAATTAAATTGCTCATATCTACGCATCTAATGAAAAGCAGACACATTTGCTTTTGTAATTATAGGGGCTTACAGTCACACTTCTCTACAAGGTCTTCTGTCAAGGAAGCAGAGTGACAAGCAAGCTTTCATTTATCTCAGAGGGTAAATTTGCTGGGCTTCACTGGGGTAGAAAATAGGAGGAGGGGCAGGGGAGTAAGTACATACATGTATATGTATATGTATATGTATATGTATATGTATATGTATATGTATATGTATATGTATATGTATATGTATGTTTTCAAATCCAGACAATGGAAACCTTGTAATCCACAAAGCACTTTTTTGCACCCTCGAACAAGAAAATATACCACAAACTAAGGACAGAATTTTTTTTTTGTTTGTTTTTTGCATTTCTTTCTTTGCTTCTAAATTGAAGAAAATGCAACATGCAGCCCATATCCTCCAAATGTTCTGGGTTTGGTGGGGGTTTGGGGGGACTTTTTTTTTTTTTCAGATTTCATCCTGGTTTTCTGTATTATTAAAATACAAGTTTATAAAGGAGAGTCTGTCCAAGTCTTAACTGCAGGAGTGCTCCTAGTGCTACTGCAATTTTATATGTGTTTCATTATATGTTGTACATAATTTCAGTATATGATGTACACATTCCTAAACATTAAGTATATCCTATGAAATAATGGCACCTCATAAAAAGGGATCATTTTCATACTAATGATATACTTAAACTGTTGAGAAACTAACTGAACTCACAACTTATTTCCTGAGGCAGGATTTGGGGATATATTTAATTTAAATGGCGCAGCCATGTTGAGTTATGAATTGTGAAATGACCACTATGTTTACCACTTAAGAGGTGCAAAATTGTTAATTGATACATGAAGTCTCCCACACCAAATACATTTGCACATGTTGCTTGCCTGTGTTCTCAGTTAGATCCAGAGAGTGATCTGCACATGCTTAGAAACACTTTGAAAGGTCCTCTGCTGAAAACTGCTCAGCCTTTATAGAAGAAAGCAAGGCAGGTTTTTCCACTTAAATGGCTCAAATTCACTCATCATTGAAAACTAATGTCTTATTTGGTTTCAGATAAAATGTGACTGGGAAATAATTTCTCTAACATTCTGCTAATTTCTGCTCCTCTTCTTCTTGCCTTTCCTTGGAATAATGTAATTACTGCTATAGTAATGTAAATAATGCTCCACAGTCATGAGTTGTTTGTTGCTTGCTCTTCTTTTTCATCCCAAAACGTGTTTGTACTGTTTAAATGTCTTCATGCTGTGTGTGGAAGGTTTAAACTTTAAAACTGAGCATTGACCAGCTCTGTTAGCATGCATGCAGGTTTCAGAGCCTTTAATTTCTGTGGTTTGCCTGGGAGAGAAAATTAAATCTCACTTTATGTTCAGGACTTCCAGTTTTTATGATTTTGGTGGAAGTTTTTAACTTTCTTTTTTTGTTGTTGTTGTTATTTATTTTCACCTGAAATTCTGGAACCAAGGGTCACTCATTTCATAAGAAAAACTTTTCCATGTGTGTAGCTTGGAGGAAGGACAGAATATCAGCACAGGTTGCCAGGTGTCATATCACTGCCAAATTGAGGCTTAAAAAAACCAACCTGGAAGCATCATCACACCAGGTTAAAGGATAGAAGTGAGCGTTTCTTCTTTTTCTGAGAGTTTTCTCTTAGCTTCGATTTGCTGAATTTGCAGTGGCTGGAGGATAAGACAGCTTGGTGTAAGAGCAAATTATTTTTTACCTTTTGCATATATTTGCAACATTTTATTTTACTTTTTTCATATCTGCTCTTTAATGTATGGGATTGTGCAAGAGACAGTTGAGAGATCTGTTTTTCTCAGATTAGTATTTACTGAAGAACCTCTCCCTTTGTGTGAAAGAATAATTGTCAAGAAATGAGATTTAGATTGTTGCGCTCTTAAGTTTCATTATATTATCTCAAAATAAATTGCAATGAAAGAGTGTTAAAACAAGAAAATTTTCAGTGATCCATGCCATTAGTACAGTGTGCTTTAGTGATTGGTTAATTAGAATTACATTCAGCAGAATCTGAATTTTCCTGGGTATTTATTGTTAGGGTTTAGAGTTTTTTAATCTCTACTCTCTGAATCAACACTCCTTAAGATGCATTTCTTGTACTCTGCTTCAATGACTGAGGTGCATGTGGAGTTGATTATATACCTTATATTTTTAAGAGGGTAAGGGTACTTTCCCAATCTCTCTTCTTCTCCGCCATCCATGTGTTTATGACTTCCAAGGTAAAGCAAGAAGCATGTTCTCTTGTGCACTGCAGGAGCCCTAGCTGATTTAAATGCTTTAAATTAGTGCCTCTGCTTTCTTTTCACTGTGCTCCTTTCCATCAAGCATTTCAGCAGTGAAACCTGACTTGATGTGTCTGATTATGACTTGCCTTAGTAGCTGTCTGGCCTTGTGCCCTGAGCAATCAAGGTGTCGTTACTCCATCATAACATGTAAGTTGCCATAACTCATTGCAGCGATAAGGAAATTTTGGAGCATGAGAAGGAAGAGGCATAGAAACATACAGAGGGAGAGGAGGTGTGTGATGGAAGAGAACTGTTGGGTTTGAATTAGGTATATGTTTCCCATACTGGACAAAAATAGCGTATAATACTAGTTCAGAAAGTTTAATGGTACACATTTTTTAATTTGTCAAGCTCAGTTGAAGATAACTAAGATAAGAGGCTTTTGTTTTCAGAAATGCTGGGTGCCCCTCACAGACCAAGCCTTGGGGCAGAGCAGTACTGGGAGGCAGGTTCAGCCCCCAATATGGGTTCGCATTCTGAGAAGTCGCTACCTTATTTAGCCTGAGTGTTACAGTCAGAAAATGAAATGAAAGACCAAGCCATCATGCAGAGTCACTCTAAAGCTGATTGTGTCTGGGAAATACCAGAGAAAACTGAGGAACCTGGCTTGCTCAAGTGGTTTTGTAAATCCTATCCAGCTGTCTAATTCTGCATCTATAAGCATGCAATTACTCTTATTTTTAATCTGGCTGTCAGACTAGCAGTTTATTTCACATAATATGTCTGTTTCGTGCTTTAAGAAGAAATATATGAGTGAGTAAATCCCTGTAACTCATACAAACGTGTCTTTTGCTTCAGTAAAAAGGCTTTGCATAGCAGTAGATGAGGATGCAGGGCCAGGAGCACAGAATAAGATTTCTCAGAAACTCGCATTAGCTAACATCATGCACATTGAGTTAATGTAATCTTGTCATCACCTGTAAAATTTCTGTCAGCAAACATCTGGATTAGATTGAACTTCTCAATAAACTGTGTTTAAATTGACAGGGCACAAAAATGTTTGTATGTGAAATGCTCAGAAGAGAGGTCTAAGAATCATGGTGTTCTCCAGACTGTCCTCCCAAGGACTTAAAGTATCCTCAAGAGGGAGATGGGCTCTTTCTGTAGAACTGGACTTGACTTTGGCAATTCTGTATATTTAAAAAAAAAAATTCTAAATAAAATTAAATCCCTTCAAAAATGTCAAAACCTTGACTTTGGCATAAGACAAAGCAGGGAACTTTGTCTTCAATTTCCATGAGCATCTATGCTGCATTCAGGATTCTGAATCCATGCAGAGAGCTGTGTCATTGTGAATGCAGGCCTAGATTAAAAAGCAATTAATCTGCTTGACCTCTTTCCATGCTATAAACTTTTTGCTGGCATACAAGTTGTGAATGGATCGTTGGTCATGGGCTCTCACTTAGATGCAGTTAAGTGATATCAAGGCACAGATATATAGAAAAATTATGAGGGGTTATTTTTCACAAGGAACAACTGCCCTACTCTACTGTATCTTTATGTATTTTTATGGTCATAAATAATTGTCAAGAAAGACAGGAAATTCTGTTAAAACCTAAGAAAAAACATTTTTTGTGTGTGAGGATAATCAAACATTGTCAGAAACTGCACAGGCTGGTTATGAAGTCTCCTGCCTTGGAGATAACTCAACACCTGACTAGGCACAACCCTGAGCAACCTGCTACAGATAGAAGCATGGAATGGTTTGGTTTGTAAGGGACCTCAAAATCATCTGGTTCCAACCCCCTGTCGTGGCAGGGACATCTTCCACTAGACCAGATTGCCCAGGAGAGACAACCACAGCTTCTGTGGACAGCCTGTCCCAGGGCCTCACAACCATCGTGTCTAATCTAAATCTACCCTCTTAAAAAAATTACTGCTTGTCCTGTCACTACTTGCCCTTGTAACCAGTCCCTCTCCAGCTTTCCTGTAGGCCCACGTTAGGTACTGGAACCTGCTATATAGTCTCCCTGCAGCCTCATAAGAGACATGATCATCCTTCTGATCATCTTTGTGGCCATCCTCTGGACTTGCTTCAACAGGTTCCTGTCTTGTACTGAGGACCCCAAAGCTGAACATGGTACTCCAGATGAGGTCTCATCAGAGCAGAGGGGCAGAATCACCTCCCTTGACCTGCTAGTCATACTGCTTTTGATGCAGCCCAGAATGTGGTTGGCTTTCTGGGCTGCAAGTGCTCATGTTGAGCTTAACATCAATCAACATCCCCAAACCCTCATCAGGGCTGCTCTCAATCCATTCTCCACCCAGCCTGTAGAGGTGCTTGGGATTGCACTTGGCCTTGTTGAACTTCATATGGTTCACATGGGCCTGACAGGGGTCTTCTGGATGGCATCCCTTTCCTTCAGCATGTCAGCTACACCACACAGCTTGGGGTCATCAGTAAACTTGCTGAGGGTGCATTTGATCCCGATATCTATGTCTCCAGCAAAGATATTAAACAGCACCAGTGCAAGTACCGACCCCTGCAGAATGCCATTTGTCACTGGTCTTGGCTTGGACATTGAGCCATTGACCACAACACTTTGAGTGCAACCATCCAACCAATTCCTTATCCACCAAGTGGTCCATCCAAGAAATCCATCTCTCTCCTATTTAGAGACAAGGATATCATACACAATAGTGTCAAATGCTTTGCACAAGTCCAAGTAGTGTTTGGCAGTGTTTGGACTTCAGTAAAGAGGGGGCATAAGAGGGAGTAAACAAGGTATTAGGTCTTGTGTGCTTTAGTGATAAAAATGCCTCTGTTTGATAGCTGTTAAAATAAGCTTCTTGTTATCTTTTTGTTGCATTTGCCCTACTTCAGGTGATGACATGCTCTACGGTAATTTTTTTAAGTCTAAAGTGTTGACATGAGATGTGCTATTTGTTGCTAGAGAAATGAAGCAAAAGGTTTGGGTGCTTTGGAGATGTGTAGTCCTGATATGGTGTGTACCTGATCTCCCAACAAAACCTCCAAACAAATCAAAACAGGAAAGAACAGAATCTGCCATAGCAGCTCCTGTACAAGCCAATGTTATTCTGTAGTGTTTGAGAGTCTGGGGGTTGCCGTTCTCAGAGGAGAGGGCCAGGATCTCATCTGGCCCTTCTCTTCCATTTCTCCTCAGTATTTAAAACTCAATGCAGTTGTATTTTATCTTCAAACACCAGCTTAGACTAGGAAGAGGAAAAATCAAAGCAACAGCAGCTGTCTGTTATAGGACCAGGAGACATAAACATGCCTGTATATAGAGCCCTGCAAGTCACTTTTGCCCTCCCACCCCTGGACATTTTTTTTTTTCCCCCAGTACTTTGAATGTCATTTGTGCATGGAACAGGTGTCTCTTGTGAACTCCTTAAATAAACTGAATTTTTAAGAAAAGATACTGATGTCAGTTTACACAGGTGCAGACATCACTCAGGAGAATGCTATTTGCACACAAACACACTACTGTTTACTGTCTGTGCTGCAATCAGAGCAGTGCCAGAAGGGCACTGAAGCAAGATGTAGCACGATTTGCTTTGCTGTGGCTCCCACTGTCGATTCATGTGAACTTTCATAAAGTTCCCTCTCGGTGGGCAGTCTCCTTTTTGCTCTGTGAAGCATTAAAAAGGCCTCTTTCAAAGGGCGACTGAGAGGAAAGCAGAAGCCCTTTCTGATCATGATATGTGAGATGGAATTGAAAATCTGTCTGTGTGACTCTTCTTGGGTTTGTTTGGTGGCTGAGCAGGAACTTTGTGTTTGATTTTGTCTGCTTTGTTGGTTTTTCCCTCCCAGCCTGGATTACAGTTTATCCCAGGCTGCCCATGCTAGCAAGAGCTCCGTTAACTTGCCACATCTGTCAGTGTGTGAAAATGCCCATGAGTTATCTCTGAGATGGCCCTGATCACGCGGCAACAAGCAATGAATTGCAGATGCCCCTTGACCAAAGGAGCACAGAGGTGGGTTACTGTCCACCCTTCCAGCCCCCTGGGTTGATTGGAAACTTGTCCAGTCCCTAATACAGCAACAAGCCGTGGCTTGTGTATTAATATAGGGTGAGCAAGGCGGAGCAAAGATGGCCATATAGAGATCAGGCACATCACAGCATAGGATAGCTTTATTAATACAGCCCCAGATAATTTAATTGTCATCAGATTCCCCCACGTTGCTTACGGTCTGCATCGCTGCCCAAAGCCCACAGCAGTTGGAGCAGCAGGATCCCAGTGTCTTAGCAGCCCTGGACCTCTCTGCCACGTGCTGTCTGTGGTATGTGTGCAAGGAAAAGAGCTGAGTGTGTCCAAGATATCTTGTTCATCACATACCTAAATAAGAGCAACAGTAGGATTCCCAGCACGAACCTTTTCCTTTGTGTGTATACATTTCAACTTGTGGAGGACGTCTGCAGCAATGACAATTTCTCTGGCAAGAAAACCCACACGCTCTTAATAATGGCCAGTGCCCATTAATTAGGGTTACTGACAAAAGACATGCTTGCCACACCCTTTTACATGCATTGGCCTGTGTAGCTTTTTTCCCTAAGTAGAGCTTTTAGGTGTATTTCTTCCATTGAAAATAGTGCATTAAAAAAACCCAACCCATGAAACTTTTACAAAAGCAAATTAAGAACAGATGTGGCTGAGCAATACTTTTTAACCCAGGAGTAATAAATGTTTGGAATGGACTGCTGTGAAGGTTATTAAGACTAAAACAGTGGGGTCATTCAAATAAGAGTTGAGAGCATCCAAGGGGATGGAATTGGAGTAGGAAAGAAGTGGATAACTGAACACTATCCGCTGCGTTCTTGATGATGCATAACACCCTGTGCACTTGTTTTATGTTGTATGACTTGAAAATCTATCTGTATCGGTTAAACATATACTAAGGATTATGCCTTGGTAAAAGCTACGGAAAGTTGATTATAATAACATGCCAACAAGCTAGTCTCTGGACTACATCACTTGGGAAAAGTTGCCTCAGGAGAAGAGCTGTTTGACTTCATTCCTTCTCCGATCTCACGGAAGACATAGACGTGACAGCTTGAAACATTTAAAAGCATTTAAATTTTATCTGGACAGTGGTTCCTGTGGAGCTAATTAATACACTGTCAGGAACATCACATTTTGAGGAAAAAAATAATATTCTAAATGTAGTTTAAGTCCTTATTGAACTGATCATTGCAAAGCTAAGAAGTAGAGACTTGCAATTTTTCATAATTGATGCAAATAAATAGCCGGAAAAGTACTATGCTCTGTGCTTTTATCTGGTATTCCAGGCTTATTATCAGATGTTTGTCTAATCAGACAGCTGGGAAAACCACTGCATCTGAACGCTGCAGCCAGCTGACACTGTTCCACCTCAGTCTTTCCCAACTTTCCCAAGGCCGTACTTTTAACTTCATTGTACAATTTTTTTCCTCTCAATTCCATCAAGTATGAGGGTACTTAATATTATTTCTGTAGACTCTTCATTTGTTTGAATGTATAGAACTTCAGAGACGCGTGTTAGCTACCCATTTCAAAACTCTGGTTCTCAGTAGACTGATATGTCATGGCATGCACTGGCTCTCCTTCCTAGAGAGGAGGATGAGGGAAGGGTAAGAATTTTTTTCAGTGCTTTTAGTTGAACAAGCTATTCTTTGAGTCTGAGGGCATCAAACAACCAAAAAAATTAAAAACAAACAAAAAACCTTAATCTTCAGTGATTTATTTATTTATTTTAAAGATATGTATTTTAACTTAAAGAGATGATAAGGATCATAATTTCCCATTCCATCTAAGACTACAGTAGTGCTCAGTAGGGTCAAAGAATTGTAGGAGCTCAAAATAGAGACAAGGTCAAATCAAGGCATTTTGGTTTGTCCATATTTAACTACAAGAATAAATCTAACTGCCCAGGCATTGAGACAGCCTCAACATGCACAAAAATGTGAGGCTATGAAGTGACATTTACAAATCTGAAGCTGGAAACAGAAGTTTGGGGTTCATCTTTTCTGGGCACGTGGCAGGGTTTAAGATGTGTTTTAATCTGAATGCTAAGTAATACAGCTTAGTGTTCAGATCCATGCCTAGAGTTATTGCTTATGACATTACAAACCAAGAGAGAATATCAAAATGCCACAGTTTTCAGTTATCCTACAAACAGCATTCTGAGCATTAAGCCTCGCACACTGTGAGTCAGATGTCTCCTTTTATCGCCCTTTTAAAGACAGCAAAGCACTGGGGACCCAAACATTATGATCTGCTCTGCTCTTCTCTTATTGTCCTTCTGTCTGGACTGATGTACAGTAGAAGGAATTGAACAAATATTTCTTTCAGCCTGAAGAGAGTGGTCATCTGAGAAAATGGTATTTGCTTTTTAAACTGTACACAGTTCTATACATCCATGTTGAGTACCTGACATGGATCTAAATATTCGTGATGCTTAGAAACACTAAACAGCTTTTCCGCTGCAAATGTCATTTATCAAAGCTGTAATAAGGGCAACTTGCACAAATGTCTTGAACACAATGGAAAGTCTGTAAGCTCCTACCGCCTCGGTGAAGTTGTTTCTAGAGTTGTTCTAAAACAAAGGGTAGCTTTCCCTTTTATTGTCTCGCAAGGATATCGTTGACTACTACAGACCTGAACTTTAACCTTGCAGGCTATTGTTCTTACCAAATTATAAAATATTTATGAGTGGCTGAAAGACACAGCCTGTTTTGTTTTCTTTTAAGATTCTCACAGCAGAGTGATCAAATTTATATCCTAAATCACGAGGGCTTACAACGTGAGGCATTCTGTAGCTTACCGTTGCACTTGTAAAAATCACAATGGAAAAGCAATAAAGAACAAGATTTGCAAATCAAGTGAAGCCTCATCAAGCAGAAAATGTCTTTGGAGGTGATTTTTAGTAATGGGAGAAGTCAGAGTGCCTTGACAACTTGCTGCCTTTGTTCCTCTTGCTGGACAGTCCAACGCCTGTCTGTATGTTAGCCCAGCTCTCTCCAAGGGGTTCCTTCCACATGTGCCTTAACCCTGGCAGAAACAAAGGCAATGTGACATGACCTCTCTTCCTGTGCACATTTTAGCCTGGAGCCATTGGTCCAGCCTGTCTTAACTGATGACAGTCTTCCAGGTGCTGTTCTGATCTTAATCTTCTGGCTGAACTGTAGGCCTAACACGGCAAGTTATAAATCTCCCCAGGTCACCAAAAAGTCTGCTGGTGTCATTCCTAATTGACCTAAGGGATCAGAGACCAGTTTAGTTCATAATTTCCTAGGTTTAGGGATTCACAGACTGGCATTTCCAAAGCGGTGCTCGTGACTTTTCAGTAATAAATTACACTGAAAAGCTCACAGCAACAGTAATTTATGATTTTTCTGCTGCTCTTACAGCACACGTTAGTTGGAGGAAAAAAATTTTTATAGAAAAATTTCAATGTAGTATTGGGAGAAAAAGAAATAGTATTGGGAAGCTGGTGTTTTGTACTGACTGAATTTTTCAGTGTAAACATATTTAGAATTTTCTCCAGAGTAGTAAGAAGAAACAGACTGTGGCATTGGAGGAAGAAGCTAGTGGTTGCATGATGGTACGTGTCGCAGTGTATTTTGTGGTGCTTATTGCTCAGTAGTGCTGCATTTTCATACCTTGGGTTGAGCACTGGGGCTCTGCTAGCACACATCTACCTGCTCTCATAGTTCTTGTAAGTTGTGTTAGAGGTGCCTTAGAGAAACATCCAAAAGAGAAAGTTCTTGGTTAGTTTTATGAGATAGGTCTTTTGGCAGAATAAGGAAACATTTTGCTTATTTCATTAGCATACCTGATAGGGGTTAGGAACATTTAAAGACTCCTGGTGACCTCACTGTCAGCAAAACAAAATGTTGTTTAATTGCTAAGTAGGATTTTAGTTGTATCATTCAGAATTTTTAGCAAAGGGAGAATACAATTAGTCTCAATTAAGGCACAGTTTATTAGCAGAAATTTGCTATTAAAATCCTTTAATACAAGTATTTCCTTTTTTTTTTCTTCCAATGTTTTTACTATGCATGCATTTAAAATTAGGCAAATGTTATTTCAATGTGGAATAACCCAGTATAGTACTCCTTTAAATCTAAACAACAGTTTCTTACTTAGTCCTAATTCCTGGAATTCCTGGAAAAAATTCAAAATTGTTCGCTCTGATTCTTATCAAACTAGACTTTCAGCTAACACTGCATAATGAATATCTTACTTTTTGCCCATTTTCCAGTGGTGTTCTGGGTTCAGTTATGGCTTCAGAGCTAATGCACAATTACATTATTTTATAATCTTTCCCAAGTCCTTTGGAAACTTTTCCAGAAGGCTTCTTGGGAAAGCTGTGCTGTGTAAACATTTCAAAAGTGAAACAAAAGAATTTTCTACCCAGTTTTGAAGAGTGAAATACTAAGCATAAACATGGTACTTTTAACCTATTAAGTAAGAGTGAAGCAGTTTGGAAAGCTGCCTTTTAACTGTTCTGGTTTTCAATATCAGCCTTATGGCATCTTTAAAAAATAATTTAGCACCTTTCAACAATACAGCACTAGTTTCCTGATAGACAAATGGACTTTACTATTAGGTTTGGTTTGGGAAGAATGATTCATTTATTCAGTTCACTGCTACTGACTGGTTTTAATTTGTTATTGATTCCTTATGGATTGGCTAAGTCACAAGTTATTTCTTAAGAGTTGTGCCACTATTTAACTTGGCATTTCTGACCCAAGCTTAGCTCATACACCAAGCTGTGGATCTAAGACACTTACTTTAATTACCATTCAGTCTAGTCTCATACTTGTGGATTACTTTTATATTCCAGCAATGTTACCGGAATAGTTGAAGTTAGGGTAAAAACAAAACAAAACAAAACAAAAAAAAACCAAAACAAAAAAAAACACACTGAGCTAAGAAAAAAAACATTTCCTCTTTCAGCCACCTTTCTGCTCTCTATGGTCACCTTTCTCTTAACCAGTTAATTTTGTAACAAATGTGTTCCAGAGAAACGTGCAGTGAGGACAATCATGGGGGAGGGAGCATGGCGTGGAACCAGCACATACTTCAGCATGTGGATCCTTGTCAAGTTGTTTCTCATTCCTTCATGTTTGGTGATTCTCATACATGTGGATGTGGAAACAACATCCACATCCTTACCACCACAAGCTCCAACTCTCCCTCTCTCATCCTTCTGCTTCTTCTGAGTTTAGACCATTGCAAAGGTATTAAGACAGCAAAGTAATTGTATGTTTAGTTGGATTACAAAAAATATTCAAACTATTTAGGTACTCAGCTCACATAGATATAGGTCATAGTAGGCAGCTTTTTCCCTGTCCCCACAAGCTGGAATCTGCTTCCTGGAGACCAGCATGCCATGAATCCCAGGAGCCTCATCTGACAGTGCAGCCTAAGCTACTTGCTATGGCTAAATACCAGTTAGAAAGAGGAGGGTGTTTTCCTGTGAAAAACACAGGTGAGCGTTGTGTTAAATGTCCAGTGCTACTATTTAGTGCTGTTGAGGAATGCTCCAGGAAAAAATTTTGTTTGTATCACCTTGATGACAAGATCCTTTTCCTACAGTTAAAAAGGGAGAGAGTTGCTGGCAATCTTCTTGGTAGCCGAAAAATATCATACTTTCCACCCAAAGCCACTTTAGTTGTGTGGATTGAATTCAGGCTACAGTCCTTGAAGCGTGGCATCATTCCTACCAATGTGCTTAGCTAGACAGTTGAGAACACCTATGTTGGTATATGTGCACATGCATGCAGGGCTGGCGAGAGGCTGACCTCTCCTCTTGCAAGACTGAAGGGCTGAGAAGAGAATTCCCTTTAAGTGATGACATTTCAATTCCTTGAGAAAGGCTGTCGTAACTCTGCCTAGATTCTCATACTGTTTGGATTTTATTTTTAGCTCAAGTTCTTGAGGTATAATAAGCATAATGTTGCTGAAATTACTCTCCCAGTGTAATGTTACCTGAACAAAGTGGGGCAGTGAAGCTAGGAAGATGGTTAGGGAAAAGCACAGGCTGCAAATTGCACTATGTTTTAGAAAAAGGTCTATTTCAGTTTTGTTCACCAGCTTTTGACTTACTGCTGTTTCAAAACATTTGCTGGCTACTGAGTCACCAATCAGGGCAGAACAAAAATAGCATGGATTGTATCTGAGTAGTGGCATGGAAAAAGAAAATACGATAGGGAGGCAAATTGCAAATGTGCTTCTCCGTTTGCTAGGACATGTACCTCTGTAGCACAAGCCCAGTGCAAAATGGAAAGCAAAAAGGTGCTGATCCAAGCTCAAAATTGAAGCTGAATCAAAAGCAGAAAGCTAGTGGTTTTTCACAAGTTTGGAACATTAAGTCCTCATATTTATGAAGTCTCTTAGTAAGTGTATCGACCTGCAGCAATTCCACTCAGGCCACTGGAGTTACTCTGGACTTAAAATACTTGAATACTTTAAAAGAAGGCTTTTAACTATAATGTCTACTACAGAAACTGATGAATGCTCACTCATAAGCTTTTTAAATACCTGATAACATAAAGTGAAAAACGCCTTAGTACATGTTGTATAAGTTGGTGAAAGTTTATTCCTATTATTTTTTAATGATATAAAAACTGGCCTGACTTTTCCACTACCTTTATTCTTAGTAAATAAATCATGTGAGATTTTTTGTTACTGTATTGCATAGGTGCACCTAAAAAAAAAAAAGCTAGTTGTGTAAAACTGAACCTGCCAATTATTTCTGCAAAACTTAACACAAGAGACTTGTTTGTAAATGTTATGAATGGTACTCAATGAAAACTTTGTTTGATTTCACTTATGTTTAGTATAATTTGTTCTGCTCTAGGGCATCCTGAGAATAGGAGATTGTACGCAAATGAATACCGAGTGAAGCAAAGATCATTAAGGGAGGAACTGGGGGGGAACCACACATGCTGGACACAATTATGTGTGTGTGTTATATTATGCTATCTTGGACACATCAGCACTGACTGCTTTGTTCCTTAGAATGACCTTTGATCAAGAGAGACTGCATGTGTCTTTGGTCATTCCCACATCCTAGGCTACTGTAGATGAAGGGAATTTCTGTGGTGTCTTAACTATAATCTCACTGGGAGCTGCCTCATTGTGTGCAAACACTCTGGTAGATGTCTGCCTTGTTGGGAGTTTACAATTGGAGGAAAGGATGGTGGCATTACCTCAAGCATACTAGGCATTGTGCCAGTGTAACTGAGCAGATGGTGACCTGTGGGTCATGGGACTATATTTCTGAGATAGATGGGAAAGGAAATTCTACAGTTTGCAGACCAGATGGAGAGTTCTCACAGAGCTGGCTATCTACACGTGTGTGTGTGTGTGTGTGTGTGTGTGTAAGAGAATGTCAAACCAGAGTAAAATAGCAAGTGGATATTATTAAACATAGGAAGAAAAACCTAGCAATGGCTTTTATGCCAGAGGACATCAATTAATAAAGGTGTTTTCTGTGGCTGTTAAATAGAGCATTCACAAGTTTCATGCTGGTATCTGTATTTCATTCTTGTTTTTATCACATAGTGGTTGAATTACTTCTATATAAAATATTTTTAATTAAAAAACCTATTGTTCTAATCCCCAAAAGATAAGTGATGTACTTTCTCTCTAGTGTTCACTTTTTCCAGACTGTTCTTTCAAAGTGGTTGGGGGTTTTTTCCAGATAAATTACTTTTTTTTTATAAGAGATACCAGGTGCAAAGTTTCTATACATAAAATTTATATTCTCTGCCTGCCAGAATTGCCTTTTTTCTCCTATTTATTTCTTGATGGCTTTAGGGGGCTCTTAGTTTTGTTACTTGAAAGACACTTGCAAAGCAAAACAGAGATTCCTCAAGCAGTAGAGCGAGCTCTGGCTGCCAAATGTCAGCGTCTGTGTAGATTTAATTTGCAGGTTATTTGCACATTACAGAGATTGCTGCTATATTGATCTGAAAATACAGAAGACATTTGATCTCTGGGAACAAAGTATACACTTCGCTAGAAGGACTAGTAAGCATTTGAAAGGTTTTGTGTGCCGTGAAATGATAAATGTATCACTAAAACAAGGAATTGAGGTGGTTGGGTTTTTTTTCTGAGAAATTTCCTTTGATTCTCTTTTAATGAATCCATGTGCTAGTACATAATCTATAAGCCATTCCAGGAAGGAAAAATTGGTTGTAGGGTCTCTTTCCCAGGATGGCAATTACATGTAATCAATGAAATGAACCTCCTCCTGGTTTCTGCGACAACTGTGGCTACAGGAAAGGGCAGTCAGTTATTGTGCATTGTTCTGAGTCAAAAAAAAAAAAAACAAACCCAAAAACCCAAAGACAAGTCATGAGCTCTTTTCGGATTTTTTTTTTCTGTGTGATTTGTTTTACACCTTGAATTTAACTTTTAAAGAAAACAGATCATGAGGACCCCAAGCAGCCCTATGAAGAATGAAGAGCATAAAAGTAATAAATATCGTCAGAAACATAAACTATATGATAAGCCATAAAGTTCTGGTTGCTGCTATATTTCATCCTCAGTCTAAACAAGCAAGGTAAGTGCTGATAGTGTTGACTCTGCTTTCAAGTCAGTAAAAAAGTATATAGAATAAAGGAACCACAAGAACAGTATTTGCAGTGAGAACTACTGAAAGATACAATCTAGATAAATTTGTGTTTCTTTCAGAATTCACTCAGAATTTGATATGTAAACATCTTCTGTTTGAGGAGCTTAACAATATTTTTTCACCATTGTTTTAATTTTCCCCTGATTTTTAGTGGTATTTAACCCTATTCCTCAAAGTTAGCTTTGCACCCTTTGAAAATACTGTGGTTAAAAGCTTTATGGGCAGCAATAGTATGGGGGTCATCTCAATTCAGCTTTGTTTGTACTGAGCAAAGTTGGGAAAAGGAAGAGAGAAATTTGATTTTGCTCTTCCCAATTTAATGCTTTAAATGCTTTGCATGTGGTAGGAGTCAATACTGCCTTTTCAAAGTCAATGTCTGGCCAAGGCTTCAACCAGCGTTTATGTCCTTAACACTAGACACCTTTGGAGACATCTATCTGAGAACCTGTAGATGCCTGTCTCTGGGGCAGTATCATATCAGACATGCTGTCCCATTTCATGTGGCAGACTTTTAGGTATGAGGTGTGGCTTATGGTCAGAAACTTCAATATCTAGGTAGCTATCTCTGTTCCTCTGAGGAGAGAAACACGTCACTATTTCAGATCAAGATATGCTTAGAGAGTTCTTAAGTACCTGTTTCTTTGTGCCTGTGTCTCTAATCCCAAGGCCCCACGTGGTGAGGCACACTTTGAAGCAGGAGTGTTCTCATTAACTTAAATGGGACTACTTATAAGTAGACATATGTTAAACTGCTTGGTTGAACTGGGGCCCAGACCTCTTTTTATGGAAAACTCACATGTGCAAATAGTAATCGCATAATTAATCTCCTTTCGTGAAGTGTTGGTTTTAATAATTTTGCTTAGGACTTATTGTGTACAGTACTTTTCATCTTCAAGGCTTTTTACAAATATCAGCACAGGGATGTAAATTGGGGGTGTGATTGTGGGAATCACACGGTCTTATATCTGACTTTGCAATCCTGAACCTCACGTTCTTGGCGGTAGGCTCTTGCCATGCAGCTGGGCTGGCTGCACCAGGAGCCTTGGCTCTGTCTCCACTTTGCACCTTGGCAAATTATCTCCCAGGTGGAATACTGGAGGCTGTAAGTGGTTTCAAAGCCTATTCCAGGTCCAGATTGTCAAGCTAATGAATTCATTCACCACTGAGTGAAGCAGAGGTGGTGATGTAGGCTGCAATTGGCACATTTGGCTCTTAAACCCTTCCTTCTCTTCAACACAAGCTACTCAGAAACAGGAGGAGGACCAGAAATGCACATGGACCAAAGTTACATTTAAGGTGCGGGCAAAGTTCTTGCGGCCTTGAGAAATGCTGAACATACATGCTTACATCTCCATGCTGTTTGTACATTAACTCATCACAGCATTTATGTCAACATGTAGGATCTCAGTATTTGGTGATGGAGAGCTAAGTCCAAACATGGTTTTGAGGAATGAGAAGTATTTGGGGTACAGTGATACAGATTGTTGATTTAACTCACGATGCTACCATGCACAGCATTTTACTGTACAAAGTTGCAGAGATACATGAGTTTTCCTGGAGTGCTGGAGGAAGCCTGTTGTTCTGCAGCTGTGGTTGGCTTGCCTGCTTGGAGCAAGGTTTCTCATTCTACTGCATATCTGATGATGTCCAAGCCTCCCTATTGGTGTGGCCTTGGTTTTCTCTCTGTAAATCTCAGCAGTAGCAGCCAGGCAGGAGAATATAGCTTTTGTTGCTTTTTTTTTTTTTTTTGGAAGAATAATTCCTTAAAAGATTTTTGGTTTATGGAGTGTTTTCAGCAGAAGGGCTCCTCCTACTGTTGCAATTTCCTTTCCAAAGACAGATGCTCATAGTATTTAATATTTTTCCCCCATTCAGAGAAAAAAATTCAACTCAGTTCAAGTTGCAGAAGATAAATTACTGTCTCTTCCCATTTTCCTGTTTCTGACTGAGGATAAGTTGTGTTTTATGGAAAAGGACCCTTTTTTATGTGGGTGGCTCTAAAAAAAATACTTGAGTGGATTGCTGTCTGTGACACCAGCCTTCTTACTGAACTGTGTGTTTATTGATAGTTTCCTTGGAAGATACAGAATTCAGTCAAAATACGAGGAAAGCACTTTTTTTTGCCCAGCAGCCTTCATAGGTGACGATGCTGCTTGGTCCAGCTTTATCTCATCACCTTTCCTGGAGGTAAATAAGATATTTATTTGACTGCTATCGTGCTGAAGCTACCACATTTCAATTACATTAAAGGAATCAAAATATCATATGAGGGAAGAGAGTAATTAGTGTGTTACAGTTGATCCTATAGTTACAAATATGTTGATCCTGGAAAAAGCTGAACTCCAGGTTACAGGAGGTTTTGGATTTAATGGAGCGCTAGCGTTTATCGGTAACGTGTGTGCCGCCATGCTGTGCTTAAGCGATATACGTGGGAACTCCTGAAAGATCCTCTTCACATAACTAATAAGCCACTAGAAATTCTTTACAGGATCACACCCTTTAAATAATAGTATTGCCTCATTAGGAATATCAGAAAATAGAGTCTGAACAGAGATAAAAATGGAACTTGTGACTTAATAGTTGAAATGCAAATCTAATTAGTCTGGTATTTTAAAGTATTAACAGGGAGCCATAAAAAAAAAGATGGATTGGAATGAAGAAATTTGTTGTAAAGAAAATACTGGATAGTGACAAAAGCCCAATTTATTAACACTCCATGATGTGGAAACAATGAAAAGGGCATTAATTATTTTACTAGCATTTATTTTGTGCCATTGCCCAAAGTAATTGGTTTATTGACCTCTCTTTAACCCTGAATAGCTGTAAAAAAGAATCTCAATGTTGAAAATGAAGTTCTGTGGAGTAATGGGGGCTTATTTGTTCTGTCTTTCCTTGACTATAAGTGATGTGTTTCTTCAAACATACCTGACTATGTGGAAGGTAGGTTCTCTGTGTCCTTGACCTGTGTATGTATGCTGGTGTTAGTTTTCAATCACTGCCAGAGTTTTTTTATTATTTTTTTTTTCAAGAGAAGTGTCTGTAACAAGATGTATTTGGCATGCTTTTCCCAGTTTAAGTTCAGGTATCTCTAAGCTCATACTCCTTATAATTAATTCCTGGAAGGAAGTAGCTCATTTATATTTTCTTATTGAAACTCCACTTCAGATCTCCAGATTTCGGCAAGGCATAGTAAATGCAGTACTTTGAAAATACATTTGTTTGGCAACAATTTATTTTTTAAAACATATTAATTTATCTAAATAGTATGACTCTTTGACACTTAGACTATATATATGTCTATAGCATTGCCAAAATATTTTTCACTTTGCACTATTTATGAGTAATTATTTATGAATAACTATTTTTGTCTATATGGAGATAGAAAATTAAGTTAAATTTCACCAAGAAGTGAATTCATGGAAGTGACTGGCATAATTTAAGGTCAGAATTCAGGATGTGAAAAACTGATGGGTTTGGTTTGGGTTTTTTTTTTTCTTCTGGGACATATTTAGCAGGTGTAAGGTTTTTAGTAGATTTCTGTGTCTTTAATGACTATGTCTTTGGGGTATCACTCTTGGTATGCGTCCAAATGATATATGCTGAATACCAAACAAGGAATTTTGGCTTCTGTTTTGTTTGGAATATGTTAAGAAGAGAAAAGTTTGTGATTAACAGCTGGAAGTGGGTGAAATCTCTGTGGAAATCAATGTAATTGCAGTAGACAAGTGGTCAAAGAATGTTCCATTAATATGTCCAAGTAGCAAGGCAGTTGATACAATGCAGTGTGTTAACAGCGCTGTGTGCTGTGTATAGTTTGATCTATAAAGTCAGTAAAAAGCCAGACCAGTAATAGAACCTGAGGGAATGGTATGAAGCTACAACAGGGGAAGTTTGGGTTGGGTTTTAGGAGGAAGTTCTATACTGAGAGGGGTGGTGGGTACTGGAACAGGCTCCCCGGGGAAGTGGTCACAGCACCAAGCTTGGCTGAGTTCAAGTAGCACCTGGACAATGGACTCGGTCACATTCTCTGACTTGTCTGGTACTGTGCGGGGGAAGGAGCTGGACTCAGTGATCTTTATGAATCCCTTCCAACTTAGGATATTCTATGAGTCTGTGATTTAAACTCAGTACACTGACACTTTCAGCTACAGAAAAAGTGTCACATATCAAAACAACGGTATTACTGTTCTTTAAATATTGGCAGTTTGTTGTTTGTTTTTGGTTTTTTTTTTTAATATCTGCAATCAAAATAACACACTTTATTCTGGCTGTTTAGAACTTGTTTCATCCAAGAAATGAACTATGTAACCAAGCCTCTATTCATGTTGAGGGAAGGTCTCCCTGAATTGCTTTACTTCTACTTAAGCAGCCTTCAGTTGTCTTTCTCTACTTTCCCTTTCTCTCCCTGCCCTTTGGTTCCTTGGAGCTGGGCATTGGGGTCCTGCCCCATCTGCAAATGGGACTGCATCAGCTCCTTCCTTCTCTCCTCCCAGGTTACTCAATAACCATTTTACTCTTTACCTTCATTAGGACAGTTCTGCCTTCAGGCATTTGTATACTTTTTCTGATTTACAGCATCCATATAAAACAGTGATGTAACTTTATTGTGAGAAATATGAGTGATCCTCACTCTTGTCAAGCTTTATAACATTCAGCTGGTTAGAAGATTATGCCTAAATTTAGTGAGTAATGCATAAATGTAACAAAAGTCCAGTTAAAAGATGAGGGTGACTAGACTGGAGAGTCTCAAACTGCTAGGTTTGGAGAACCTTGCCATGTATGCTTCAGCTGATTTATTTTAGATGTATAAAGAACACCACCACAATGTCCTTAGTCCTTAGGTCTCTTGGGGTGTGTTTGCTGACCAGGATCGTCTGTGATACTTGAGTACATTAATGAGATATTTTGTTATAAATCTGTAGCACATAAAGTGTATTATCTTGTAATGGACAAGATTTAGGACTACTTATATACTTGAAGAGGAAAAAAGTATTTCTCATATTATTTAATGAGTAGGAGAAAGTGCCTGTTTATATTTGCTTAGTTGTTTAAATATAAAATTGACATTTAACATTAAATTGAAAATGTGGTTAGTCTTTCCTTGCACCTTTGTATGTGAGGAGAAAAAAAAAGTTATATCATTGTCAGAGATGAAGTAGTGTGATTTTTCAGTCTTCATGATGGTAGCTGTAAATTTCAGATACCTTTTCTCTGGCTTCTGTCATGCAGAGTGCTTAGACAAGAAACGATCGATTTTGCTTTCTCTTCAAACTGAACATTCAGGTAAACTATTTAGTTATAATCCTTATGTATCCTTTCTTCAAGGCTAAAGAGCACATTTTGCAGGAATGTAAGTGAGCAGGTTATCGTCTTTCAGAGTAAGTAAGCACACAATTTTCCTAGTGAGTATTCTTCCAGAAACATTGGCACACTGCATTTTATTGTCTACAGGAGGTAAGCTATTCTTCAACAATATTAAATATAAAAAGTTCTTTCAGGTTGGTTGCTTTTGGAGAGCATGTGGAGGAAAGTAGTCGTGTTTGATGCAGAATTTTCACCCTGTGTGTAAAAAAAATACAGTGAATTAAGCTAGGAAGGTTTTTAATATGCCTAACTCGTCAAACTGGCACCCCAGCATCAGAACATGGCTGGTGTTCCTACGGTCTGGTATTTTCCTCCCCTGGATCGGTGGTAAAAGTGGTGCTCAGCTGGTTGTTGGAGTGTTTTCTGTGCATAAATGTTTAGAGCACAATAAAGCTTTCATTCATAAGAAAGGAACCTGATGTTTACTTTTTTTTGGCAGAAGTCGCCAATCACTCACCGGTAAATCTAAAGTAAAAGCAGACACACGTAGATACTGAAGTGCCCCCTATACCCACTGTGGCTGGGTGCCTGGGGAAATCAGTGGTATCGTGAGTGAAGGTAGCTGGTTTCAATTTGGAATGAGCTGCTCAGAAGTAAAAGTCCCTCCCGTGCAATGCTGAGCAGGGATTTATGTGACGTTAGCACAGTTTGTGAGGTGACAGGTGCTCTTAGCTAGCTGTCTTACGGTCACATGCACCCCCTGAAAAAATGCTAGATAGAGAAACCAAGGCCAAAATGCACATAGAAATTGGCCTATTTTTGCTTTAAATTGTGTTTCTGAGAAACAATAAGAGGACAAAGGAAGAATGAATTAAGTAAACAGTAGAATTCCTGTTCCTATTTTATGCAGTAGAAATAGTGCTTGGTCGGGTTTTTTTAGTGCTGTGAATCAACACCTGTTTTAAAACACCTCACTGCTCAAGAATGGAAGAATACCCAGTTGACTTCAAAGCAGAGGCACACCTCACTATAAATAAATAAACAGGACCAGTTCCTGGCCATAGGGATCTCAAATTGAATTTTGTAATCACTGTAAGTCTGAGATTTTTCAAGTTTTTGCAATCCAGACACACAGAACTGTAGAATATACTGAGCTGGAAGGGACCCACAAGGATCATCAAACAATTTTTTCATATACCATTTTGGGTTTACTGGTATAAATTCACAGGATAATCTGGTCATCTTTAGTCCAAAGCCAGTGTACCATTCAGGTACAAGGTAAGAAAAACCCCTTACAGTGCAGAATTTATTGTCAGGAGAGAAATTTCTTTGCTTTAGCATTTTATCTTCTTTGGTCACTCAGGAAACTAGTGTCTACTATGTCGTCTGATTTCTGCTCCCTGACCTGCATGAGTATTGCTACCCTTCTGCTGTCGTAGCTCTGAAACCAGGGTATTTCAGGGCAAAATCAACTAATAGTTTTATATAAGAGACTGCAGCACAGCACATCACCTCACACTGGTTGGTTTCATAGCATCTTTTAAAGAGATTCAAAGACCCAACAAAGAGAAGAATTTTCTCTCTGTTAATGAGTTTAGTAGTAGCTAAGCTTGTTGCTAAGACTTTTAGATGGGTTTGTAAATTGTAAGGCTTTAAAAGGAAAATGTCTACAAAGCTGTTTTAGATTCCATCCAACAAAGAGACTGTATCGTTTGTTTCAAAATGTTAATGTTTTTTGTCTCTTCGCCTTCATTTTGGTCAAGCAATCCCATATAAGTCATCTCAGTGCAGCCATTATTTATAGCTAATAATCTCCTTTAGCTGCCAAACCGAAACTAGATCTCCTTCACTCTTGAGCTGAAAGCGCTTTTCTTTCTACAATGTGCTGGAAATGAGCCAATTTACTAGTTCCATTAACTTAATGAGGTCTGACAGCCTACAGCAACTTTTCTCATAATCTCTCTTGGATTTAAATTTGGTGCTGCACAAACAACTGAGTATGACCAAGTAGTTTCTTTTTAACTCTATCTATTCTAAGAAAAATTCTGTACACATCTTAAATACGAGGCAGGGTTGGGACTCACTTTTCTGCAGGCAGTTTTTTAACCATGCAGCAGTTATTATGTTTACTAATTAACTTAATTTTCAATCTTAACAATCATCTGAATGCTGTATTTGTGTTGACCTGTTAAATATCGGTATTAAAACTTCAAGTAGTTTAAGTGGAAGTGATTTTAAGTGTAGTGCTGGTGGTGGAAGAAGGATGGTATTTATTTATTTTTATAATACACCTGAATAGTTACATGAGCTGTGAGATTATGTCATAATTTTCACAGACTAATAAATAATGACTCTTATAAGGTCAACAGTAGTTTTAATGCAAGGTTAATCCTTAGCTTCTGTTTCCTAATACTTGCAATGATTACTGTTCAGTAACAGCGGTAGTATGTTACTGAATTCACAGAAACAGAATTGCTTGGGAAATTAGGCAGGGCAAAAGTAAAATCTGGCTTTCTCTTGTGTGAATTCTACCATCCACAGTGACAGCAATATGCTAAAAGGATAAGCTGGAAAAACAGGATTATTATTCATTGTAAGAATAGTGGGCTCTCTTCTGTATTTTTTTTAGTACATCAGATTTCCATAAATCTGGTAAATGACTTCAAATTTAATAGCAGGGCTTTGTAACCAAAAATTGATAGTGACATACTGCACTTGAAAATGAGCTTGGAGCAAAGGTTTGATCTGAATTTCCCTTCACCATCTTAACGCTTCTGCTGTGAAGTTTTTATTCGCACCAGTGTTTCATGAGAAGCTGTAAATTTTGTCTGGAAGTTCTTTGGATGTTGCAAGACCTCAGTACTTGGGGAGGTAGGTGTATCAGAGGAATCTCAAATTTGGATATAGGTGACAAAGTGACTCAAGTAGGAATACTCTATCTCACGCTGTCTCTTTATCTGGAGAGTCTCCTTTCGTAGACTTCAATTATTTCCTATTTTATCACTGTATTTGTTAGTATTAACTACACTATATAAATATTACCAGACTGAATATTTGTACCTCAGCACAGTAGTCTTTTGGTTAAGATCAGGTCTTCCAAAATTAATGTGTTAGTCTTCTGTGGCATCTGTTTTTTCCTAAAACATTCTTTCTGTGAGCTGTTTCTCTTTTACAAGAGAATGAAAAACCTCAGGCCTCATCCCTAAAAAATCTTACAAGGGTGCTTTACATGACAGGAGGTATTGTCCAGTGCACTCAATGGAAGTGTTCATATGTTCTTAGCTACAGGGAATTGCAACTGCAAGATCTTTTTGATTAGATTAGAATGACTTTTGTTTCAGGCTACTCGAGACTCTCTTCCTCATACGAATGCATCGAGTTTTTGTGTGTGATTATTCCATGGAAAATGTGCATGACTGTCAGTGTTTAGGTAGTGAAGCAGTCCAAATGAGTCAAAGTTAAAAATTCAACATATGTATACAACATTGTATAGAGCGAGCACTGACATCTTGCTCTTCTTACTGGGATCCAGGTTTTAATGGAGAGAGCAGGGAAGTCACCTGCATGCTGCCCCCAGCTTTTTTTTTGCTTTTCCTTAACAGCTGCCAAATGCATAGATAAAGGGTAGTTTGGGACCTGTTTTTCTATCTTTAACATGGGTCAGCTCTCATGCTTTTGTATTAGTCTCATCATGTCTATTTTAGGTCACATTACTAGCTCAAGTCCCAGGTCCTCAAGACAACCTCTTTATAATTTCCTATGAAGAAGTAGTTGAAAAAAAAATTTAAAAAAAAAATCAGTTTTCCCTAATGCTTTAAATGCTGGAAACACTTTTTCTATTGTTTAAAAAAAAATTTAAAAAAAAAAACTGTTTTCCCTAATGTTTTAAAAGGTGGAAACCCTTTTTTTTTTTTTTTTTTTTTTTCAATCCTTCAAGAGGCAATAATTCACATAGTTTGGAGCCCCGTACATTTCTGATTCCAATATGCTGACAATATGGTCATTTACAAAACTCTTTAATATATGTTTTATATTCTTCCCAATAATTCTTTTTTTCCCTCTCAACCAGCATTTTTCTCGTGTCCCTGAAAATAGTCGGTTGAGCATAATATCAGAGTTTAAACACCGTTGTATATTTTGTTGTTGTTGTGAGGTCTTCTGCTCCCTTTAGCAAGTGTATTGCAGAGTCTAGGGAGAAGGAGATTTTCATGGCATGGATGGAGATGGAGGGGTTTTGTGTCCTGCTGAAGTATTGCACAGTCTTATATAGCAAGGTTGGATGTTTCTTACTGCACTTCTGAAAATGTCCTCTCAAATTACTCTTATTAGCTTGGCTGAATACAAGTTGGCTGAAGTGATGACAGATAAAGTGAAATATTTAAAGAATGGAAGCATTCTTCAGGACACATATCCCTGAGACAGGCAGGTACTGTTAAGTTTGCATGAACATCAACATAGCAAGAGCATGTGACCGAGCAGTGTTTAATGTCACCTATATATCAGTCAATTCTGCTTTGGACTAATGAACTTAGACTATACCATTCATTTATTTTTAACGTTAACAAACATAGTGAGGCTGTGTTCCTGCCAATGACCTTGGTTGTATAAAAACAGTCGTTTTTAGAAAATGCATTCTTTTCTTGCACAGAAAAGCAAATTCAAAGGGAAATCCGTATAACAGTAAAGCTTCATTAAGAAAACTTTATTAAATGCAAAAAGTGAACAATGGAAATGAAACTTGAATAGGAGGGAAAATTAGCAGCTATGGAGAAATCTATCAAAACTCTTTTAATACAGATTTTGCATTCTTGTTTTGTCACTGTGCTATAAATGGTCCCACAAGTGTGACTATTCATAGGCCCAAAAGAAGGTAGGAGAGGTGGGGACTGAGGAAATCTGTTGTACAGCTGGGTTCGAGAGCACATTCTGTGGTGCACTTGGCTTTCGTGCTTTGGCTCTATACATAAACCAGGGCTTTCTTCCCATGTAGACCACTGCTTGTTCTCTGTGCCTTTATAAACAGAGATGCTTGAATCCATTATGGCTGAATATTGATATATATCTGATCATAAATTGGGAAATTACCTGGTTTATGTTTGGACATGTGTGCATGTACAATGTTTTCTTTGCACTTTAGTTCATCGTGCTCGTAGGAAATGTAGGGCTACAAAAATGTTTGTTCACCAGTATATACCTCCCTATTTTTTTCTCCTGTTCTCGTTCTTTATTGGAATTTAAAAATAAAATACAAAAAGGGAATTTTGACTTTCTGAATTTTTGACTTTGCCACAGTCATCCTGCATAACCTTAGACAAGTTGTGTAATATACCACATTTTGACAAGGGTCTCAAAAAAGGTGATTATGTGAAGCAAGAAAATATTTGTTTATGTTTTGTCAAGTGAGAGATTTCCATACTATATTTACCAAAAAAGTCAGGCGCAGCAACATCAAACAAACTGCTAATTTGTTGTTGGTTGTTTTTTTTTTTTTTAATGGGATGATATTCTCCTCGCCAGTAGATCTGAGTATTCCTAGGAAAACAGTACTGACTTTTTAGAGACAGCTTCAGCAGATGTTGAGGCAACTATCCAGGTATCTAAAGATAAAAGGAGGAATTCCAACACATTGACCTCAATAGGAAAACTTTTATTGATTTGAGTTAGCCAAGGTTTTACCCCATCATAGATCTGTGCTAACCCTTGTGAAAGAACAGCTCTCCCTAAATGGGTGGAGATTAGAAATAATTCTAGAGCCCATTGTCTTGTATTAGGACCTCTGCACTTTATGTTGTCTCCACGAACTGTTGTGAATGTGTAGTTGAACACTTGGCTTTAGGATGTGTGAGGAAAAACAAAGCATAAATGCTCTTCTGGACAGTCCCTTGGTTCTCTGTCATTAACACCTGATTATACATTTGATATTTCCTGAATACTGATTTGAGCACTGGTAATGCCAGCATCTATGTCACAATTTTTCCCATTTAAAGGTAGCTGCCACTAATGCTGGGTACCTTTCCTGATCTTCCAAGAACTATTCAATCTTCTTTAAGCACCTTTTTTTTTTAATAAAAATAACATTACCGTTGTAAATTTTTTGAAGTCTTGAGAAAAGAGAGGATATGTTCTTGTTGAAATCAGGAAAAAAAGAAATTGCTTTCAGGTCAAAAGTTCTCATGTTCAGTCCTCATTGCCAATTATGTACTTAGGTGAGGGTACATTAGAAAAAACTAAACAATTATATGTTGTTATTATAGAATCCATATGTTTATAATCCGCTGTCTTAGTAACTGAGTAAAATAAATGAGTAACACATAATAGAGAAGATTTTTGTTTTATTCCAGTGAATTCATACCAGTTGTTTTATCTATCTCTCTTAAATTCACTGAATTGCTGCTGACTGGACAGAACATCTTCTGTCTCTTTAAGTTTGATGCTTGCTTGCTTTGTTTTTAAATGGGAAAGCACCTTGATACTTGTGCATTGGTCCTGTATATAAAATCCTTGCAAGAATCAAATGACTTGAAAGGGCCTGACCTGATTTACAGGATACGGCATTTCCTCCATTTTCCATTCCTTCAGTATTCTCTTTACCAGTGGGGGGCAGGGGGAAGATAAACTTAACCTGTAGTTCAGTAGAAAGACTCTAACAATAATCAGGCAAATATATATATATATATATATATATATTTATATATACACACAGCGGAAGAAAATAAAAGTATTTTTCTGTTAAAACTGAGCATTGTACTACTGCATTGATAAATCATTTTGTGGTATACTTTATCATGCAAAGAAGTGAGATTCCATTTTTTTATCTGGACTGTCTAGATATAGTTTGGACATAGATCAATTTTTGATGCAGCTGTACTTGTTAAAGCAATGTCCATTATTGTAATTGAAGGTGAAGTTTCACAATGCTTTGCTCTAATATTTTAAGCATTGCAATAAAAACAAATTTTTTGAGCTATAAAAGTCTGTCTTTAGCCTGTTAGCACTTCAATTTTACCTGATCATGAATCTTAAGTGCAAATATTGTTTAAAGGCTTTGCAGTTGCTGTTCAGTAATACACATCAAATCCATTCACTTCAGCCCAAATTCAGGAAAAACTTCTAATATGAAAAAATCATATAAGATTTTACTTGGTCTTAATTTTAGGCCTGACTGCAATCAAATAATTGTCTGAATAGCTTGATATTAATGTGCTCTTGGGAAGCAGCAAGAGGTGTCATACAGGCAGCCGTGTAGGATTAAAGTTTTCAGGACGTTCCATACTCCTGGGGGAAAAGGAACTGCAAGAAAAAACCTGGCACAAATTCAATTTAGTCACCAAATAATACACATATATATAACTTGTGTGATATTGCCCTATTTTGTTTGGACATTAGGAAATATCTCTTAACTGAAAGGATTGTCAGCACTGAAGCAGGCTGCCCAGGGAAGTGGTTGAGTCACCATCCCTGGAGGTATCTAAAAGCTCTGTAGATGTGGTGTTTAGGGACATGGTTTTGTGGTGGATTTGGCAGTGCCATTAACTGTTGGGCTTGATGATCCTAAAGGTCTTTTCTTAATGCAATGATTCTATGATTCCATTTTATCTTGTTTATGTCTATGTAAACACAGAGAACACATAATACTTTTCAAAAGAAAACAGTGATGAAACAGAAGAAAGTATATTTCAGTCTATCTAGACTTCCTCTTAAACCTAGGCAGAGGCTGTCTGGTTACAGGATAAACAATACCAATTTGACAATCTGTCTACAGAGCAAGGCCAGCTTAGTCTTCTTAATAAAATTAGCAGTGGATAAACACTCAGAGATTGGAGTAAAGACTGCCTCAAATGGAGTCTCTCAGACTCATCCAAATCTCATGAGTTTTCAAACTGGGCCATGAAAGTCTTGTGGGAAAAGAGTTTGAGCTGATTTTTTTTTTGTTTGTTTCCTGCTTCCAGTTCAGTCTGGAAATTCTGTGAAAAACGGGTTTTATTGTGGCATTTCATCATTGATGCTTTAGGTCTTGGCTTGCAAACAGAAAAAAAAACTTATGAAGAAAAGATATTCCAGCCTTTATAAATGTGAAAAGTCCAAGATTTTCCAAAGACCAAACCATTTGTTTCTGGTTTGGTCTGAGATTAAGTGAAATTATTTCTGTTTCGATTAAAGGTCAGACTTTTATAGGTATAAGACAGCTCTGAGACAGATGGGTAATCAGTAGGATTTGCCAAAGTGTTTTGTAGTTAGTTGTCTGGCTGCATCTTTAGTATAAGTTAATATAAGTTAAATAATAATAATAATAATAATATCCAATGTAGTAAGAAGTGCTAGAGGCTGAAAAAAAGTTGCAAAAAGTAGGTTTGCCGTGCATGTTAAGCCTTGTTCTTCTCAAAATACGTAACGTTTCATGGGTCGCACACAAGAATAAAGTGCCCACAGGACAAGCAGGACTCCCAGCTCCACAGAGCTGCTTGCCAACAGACGCCAGGCCTGGCTTGGAAAAAAGTCATTGCTGAGTCCCTGACCTCTGAAATGCACAATGGAGTCACTGTGTTGTGCGTGTTGTCATCAGGCATTTTCTGCTCATGGGGAGCTGACTGTGCCTTTTTGCGTAAGCCAGCAAACAAACATTGATGTTTAACAGCTTCCCATTAAGGCACTCACGGGTGGAGTCATTGCCTGTAGTCACCTTCTCTGTTACCCAGACTTGTTTGCGATTTGTCTGGTTTCAGTTGAACTTTAATGAGTTTATCATCTTGTTTTCCTTGTGTTTTAACAACTGTCAGTTCATATTTAAAAGGGAATTAATGATGTGACATTAAGTCTTATGATAACTGGGTAGTTCCTTTCTACAGAACATTTAATAGGATTTTTAATCATAATTTGGGATATATGAATTTTTCATCAGCAAATCTCCAGGAAAATTAGTACAAACTCAGAAATGCTGGGAGAAAAGTCAACTTTCATTTTCTTCTAATGTCTATTCTCTATTTTAAAAACACTGAAAAGTTGAGTAATAAAAATATGTAGAGGAAGAGAAATGGAAGCGCATGGGGTATTTCCCTCCACTTTGGAATGTGGGAAGGCCTAGACCCTCATGATTACCTGTTTGCACAAGTACCAGTGGTATTGCTCAGGCTCTAGTTAGTGTCTCAGTAGATTAATCCAGAAAGTGTATGCTTTCATAAACTGGAAGGAGAGGAAAATAATATGAATAAAAAGGGAATGTCAATGGGAAGAACAAATGCGTCTTCAGAGCCTGGCTACAGTGTCTTCAGGCAGAAGACTCATGGCTTGTTTTTATTTTCTCTACAAGCCAGGGAGTAAAGTGGTAGAGAAAGCCACTTGGTGGGCTTTGTAAGGTCACAGCTACTCCCTTCTCAGCATCCTTTCAAAATTTCTATTTGTTTTTCAATCCCCAAAGTGAGCAGAGTTGTCATAGTAAAGACTCATATTAAAGACCTGAATAACGTGAACTGTCAACTCAACTCTCCACACTTCATTTGATGATGACATCATCCATTAGCACCTACAGTGCTGGTAAATACTCTGTGATGTACTCAAATACAAATGATGCTGATTTTGTTTCAGTGTTCCAGTGTAAGCTTGGCCTGCTCTCCTCTGTGCTCTTGGCCTTGCAGAACTCATGGATATAGCGGCATATGCAAGGTATAAAAGTAGGTGGTAGAAAAAGGTACTGCTGATTTTGCCCCCTTCCACAAAAGATTTTCAGTGAAATATCACTGTTCACATTTTTAGAAGTCTTCTTGTTAAAGACAATTTTGATTTCTCATCATCTTAAAATACCTTCTTGATTCCAGTACTTTTGAAATAAAAATTTACTCATTTTTTTTCCAGTTCTTTTCTGAAACTTGCATTAACTTACTTGCCTTGTGTTAATATGAATATATTACAATATATGTTAGCTTATATAAATGTATATTTTAATGAAATAATTATTCAAAGATGAAAATAATTTATGGTCCTGTACTGCCAGTGTATCAGTAAAGTGCTTGCTAGGAAGAGCACACTAGGAAGAGTGTGGCTTGGTAAGTCCTTTTTCCTCAAAAAACCCTACAACACTGGTCTGGGAATCTAACAAAATTTTGAATGAATAAGTTTTTGCTTGGTTTTAAGACAGCCTGTCATTAGTTTGTCACAAAAGGCACAGTTACATAACTAACAATTACATTGAAAACCAAATTTTTTTATGTTTCTATCAAAAATATGTTTCTGCTCCTTAAAATATGTGGGGTATATACTGTAGTCACACTTCTGGACATTGGTATCTTTATTTTGGTTTCTATTCAACTCCCTCTGTATTAGCACTGCCAAGAGAAGTACATGATTGTATTGATTCTGCTTACTGGATTCCCTGACTGTGTCAATAAATTTAAAAAAAAATAAATTCCTAGGGTAAACAGAGCCCACCTAAAACTGGCCAGGATGCAGACATTGCTGTCGGCTGTGCTGAGTGTAACTGAGCTGATGCTCAGCCCTTAACAAGGAAATGTTGCTTTGCAGAAATGTATGTTGCAAAACTGTAAAGTTACAAAATGGGATGATATTTTTAATGAAGTAATGGACTGTAAATAATTCTCACCATTACATATTTAAACAATGAGACAGGGATATTAAGCAAAATATATTTTTCTGCATAACTGCACTTAAGTGGAAATGTACAACAGGCTTGTTAACAGTTTCTGAGTCACAAGGGAGAAAGAAATTAAAGCACATGCCGTTTTCCATGTCTAACTTACTAGAGACTAATTCTAGGTGAAAAAGTATGTTGTTGAGATGTGCTTGTGCTTTGAAGCCACAGAAAGAAATGGAGTTCACATACCAGAGTAGTTAGTCCCAGCCAGTTTCTGTCCCCAGCATATCAGCCCATAAAATTTCTCCTGTCTTTTTTATAATTGTAATAACACAGCATATTCTTTAACTATTAGATAGAACAGGAGAACTCAGATGTTTCAGGTCATATTTTCCATATGCAAGATATGAACCTAGTTATTGTGTATGTCTAGAGTTCTCTTCAATATATAATCTCTATTTGCTATCTTCAGTGCTGTCAGCTGAGCACCACACAGCTGCTTGCTCATCCCCCCCCATGGTGGGTTAAGGAGGAAAATGGGGAGACAAAGGCAAACTGCAAGGTTAGGGCAAGGACAACACAGAGATGGAGAAATAACAACAGGATTTACAAGAGAATATACAAAACTGGTGATACACAATGCAGTTTCTCACCAAACTGCACAACTCGTACCTGTCACAAAACCAGATTGTCCTGAGCCATGTGTCCTAGAGCTATGCCGCCATCCCTGACAAGCCCTCTTTAATACAGAGAATGATGTCATGTGGTATGGAATATCTGCATTAGCTAGTCAGGTCACCTGTCCTGATGGTGCCCCATCCCAACTTCTGATGAAACTTAATTAGTCAAACCCAGGGCAAATGTTTTCTTGTATGTACCAATTTTTCAAGTTTCTACTGATCTTTTGATACACCAAGAAAGTGTATAAGTTCAAGCTTGTCTTCTCCCCTTGACTTCAGTAAAGTGATCTCGATGTAGTCCTACACGTTCATTGATGAGATGGGGGCTTCATAACAGCTTTGTCAGTTTAGGCAGGAACTTCTGCACAGGATGTTTATCTAGCTAGCTATTTTGAACATATAATCCAGTGAATGTGATACTGTCCATATTTTTAGTGACTATCCAGCTGTGAAGTGCCTCTTCCTTCATGCCCATAAAATTTGTATTGTACAGTTACAAATGGAATGGGTCACATTGTCACAGATACCTCATGAGTATTCCAACATAACGAGATGGTCTGATAGTCATCTTTGGTGATACCACTGAGGATATCCATAGGAAATAACATCTTGGGCTCACAAGAGACAGAAATGAGATCTGGATCTGAGAAATAATGTGAAGCAAGGGAGGTTGGATGTGAAATTGAACTGCAGCTTTAAAAAGTTGTAGGGATAAGAGGGTGAAGATCTTTTGAAGGTCTAATTCCACAAAGTATGAGGTTGTGAAAAAGTCAGACTTTTGTTTCAAATTATTTTTTCTTTAAAAAGTCAAATAGTAGTGACTATTACAGCTATTAATATTTTCTAATATATGAATTGACATATCAGATGTTGTTCAGAAGAGAAAATTGTGCTAACAATATAAATTCTCTCTTACACTTTATGTTTTCTCCAAATCTTTCTTTTCAAGTACAGTTACATAAAACATTTTGGGTAAGCAATTTCAAAAGGTCTCAGAATTTTTTAAGCTGACACTCTGGTTATTGTAGCACATTTCAGACCTGATTGAATTTTTGGATGCTCCTACAATATGTCCAGTAGCTAAGGCTAAATTCGGTTTCATGCTGTGTTTTTCTAATGTTCTCAGATAGCTGCTACTTCACTTCAGCTTCCCGTCTTTGCCATTTTGGAGACTTTTTTTCATATGAACTCAAAGCTTTTCAGTGAAGTACAGAAACACCCCATCTTTCCATCAGGAGACAAGGACATAAGTACCACTTCACTGAACTGCAGCCAGTAAAGTGACAGAGGTTGGATTTCCACAGGCAGATATTGTGGATGCAGATGAGTGATCTTGCAGTACACTTCAAATTATCTTTCCTCTTCTCCTTTCAGTTGTCCTGAGTTGTTTGGGTTAAAGTTTGCTCCAAAATATTACATTGGTGTAGAGATTTAACATGACATGCCATCATACTTTATTTCAATCTGTCCCTGTTTCTGTTTTTAATCATAGTGTTGTGTTGTGTGAGTGGATTTCTAGAAGCTGAAACTCCGAGCCTGACAAGGTATAGACTAATGCTTCTTGGCAATGCTGATACACCAATCCATTGTTTTACACTGGGATTTTTAGTGAAAAAAACCCCAAACAAAAACCCCTACGTTTTAGGGCTCAAGTTTGAACAGGCTACGCTGGGATTGGGCTTTTTTTTGTCCAGTGAGCCATAGGAGAGGATAAAATAATAGAGAAATGGTTGGAGATCTTAAAAGATAATAAATAAGTGCTCCTTATGTCAACTTAATGCTCTTACATATTTCTGAAGAGAAATTATCGCTAATGTGTTAGTATGAGTTCTCCTATATCCTGATTAAGGACTTTATAACCTTACGGTGAGATGACAGGCTGCTAGTTACGTCTTTCCCAGTGAAATATAGCCTGATATTCAAAACCAGAGGCCTGTGTTTGCCAGGTCTTGCTCTATAAGAGAGATCCTAATCTCAAGAAGATAAACTGCTTAAATAAAAGTTGATGAAAGAACAGTCCGAACGGTGGATTACGCTCCAACAGTTTTGCAGTGCTTTGCTTTAGGACAATTCTGTGCTTGTGTCTTTTGGGAACATCTGTCTGACGTTTTTGTTGTTTACAGATTTTTATTTGTCTTGATTTTTACAAAGTTAATTTTTATCCAGTACTTGCACATTCATTTTCATGTTGTACTGGAGAGAAATTATGGGGAAAGGGTTAAGAGCATGCTTGCTTTTCATCTGTTTTAAATCCATAAATGTGAGCCTCTGTGCTGTTTCTAGGTTTCAGATTACGCTCTGTGATTTATAGGAAAAGGCTGTTCTCCACAAGTTTAAATCCCATGTGTTTCTCCACCATTGTAAAATAACAAATCTTTGAGAAAGCTTCCAGTTGCAAAAAAAATTGCAGTTTTGAACTACATATGTAACTGCTTTTATATTTTCCTGAGGTGATGGCATTGGCATGAAAAGCGATGTCCCCTTGTCCTCATGCTATCTATTCAAGGTTTGCCATGCTTTTCATTGCAACTTACACAAACCAGAGCAACACCCTTATGTTTATAGTCTTCTATCACTTTATTTGTGGAGGATACACCCACCAAAAAGTGCAGCTGTGAGCAGAACACTTAAATCATTCTGCAGAAGTTATGTCCAGAGCCCCCACAGAGACGGCAGGCCAGAAGCCATGGTGACCTAACACTCCATCGACTTCCAGTCACTTCTAGTGCCTTGCAGTGTAAATCAGTGCAGAATTTGGCCTCACGTTTTTCAGTTGATTTCTGTGGCAATGATGGTTTGTTGCTTTTTGGTTTTTGGGGTTTTTTTTAATATGGAATGATCTCAGAACATAGTGCTTAGAAACAGCTTCACAGCAGCAACCTCCATCTTTTCTTTCTCACTAAATGGCAAGAGAATTTGCCAAACATCTCTGTAGTAGGAAAAAAAAACATGAAAGATGTTAGGTTTTTTGAAATAGTGTTATTACTGGTTTTGGTAATGTAAATACTGCTATTCAGGTCAATGGACTTTTCCTTACAGATTTTTTTTTTCCTGGTGCAATTCCTGTCTCTGCAACAGGAGAGCTGCTTTGTTTTGTCAGTCACAACTGTGCAATAACTTACATTTGAGTTGAACAGCTGAGATATCCTCTTGATTTACCTACTTTGCTTTGGTAAAATAGCCTGAACCTGTGAGGGTGTACAAGTGAATCTAACCTCTCGCCTGTAACTCGTTTTACAAAGAAAAAAACCCAACCTTTTTTGTGGCTATTCACTGTCATACAGAACTATGCATATTAAGATACGTGGGAGGAAAGTGAAGGGGTAATGGCTAAAGTCATTGTGTGAGGTTAAATAAGTAGCCATGTAATGTTGGTTTGGTGTTCCATATATCCCCTATGAACTGTGTAAGTGGTTGATCTAACAAAAACTTATTTCTTATGTCTCAAAACAAAAGGTTAAATGGGATGTTAGTAGTAGCAGTATTACGTGATGAGTCTTAAGCTGTGGGATACAGCATATGTTAAATTATGTGTTAAAGTATTATATAAAGTAGAAACAAACAATTGAGAATGAGTTAGTCATATATTTAGATACTTTTGAATCTCATACTCAGCATTAGATATTGTTGTATCCAGGTTGTATCTGTTGTGTATTCTGGGCTATGCAAATCAAACTCAACCTTGAGTTTGCACTGGTCTCGTAACTCCCTACAATGAATAAAACAAAGACCTACCATGTAGTGATAGCTCTGCAAAAAAATACCCTTTTAGCCTGAAAAGATTCCTCTTACCCAGATGTTGCAAAATAATAATATCCATGGCTTCCTGTGTGCACTGAGCTACAGCTCCATTGTGTTCTGTCTTCAGCCCCTTTAGAAAAGGAGTTTAATGTGTCAGGCTCTGTCACTATTACTCTGTCACTGCTGTACATTATTATTTACTTATCTGTCATCTCATTTGTGCTTAGTTACTTTCTAATTGCTTGGCCTTGAAACCGTGTGAAAAAGCAACTGCTTTCTGACTCAACAAGATGCAGAAAGTGAAGAGCTGAATAAATGTTCTCTGTTATTTGATATGGGTATCAATATTACGGTATTTGATAATGATAGCACAAAAGTTGTGGAACAGTAGCCTTCTGACAAAATTAGATCTAGTTTTTATATTTTTATTTCTTCTACAGAGTATTTAAGTCCACAAAATCATTTTGTCGCCCTTCTTTGGTCTTCAAGTCTCTTGTACAACCTTTGCTGAGCTGGTAACAGACATAAGGAGAAACACAATTGTACAAATTGTGCAAATTTCTACACAGCAAAAGCAATTTAGGATGTGCAAGAAGTCTCATGCTATCCCCTGACTTCAACCCAAACTTTTCTAGTGAGGGTTATGTTCTTAGATAGTATCATTGAGAACAGACCACAAAGGAAACCTCTAATGCTACATCTATTTAGCCCAGCCTATTATTAGTCCTGAAAATGTATCTATGGTCTCTATTCTAGCTACAGCAATTTATCTTGGTTCTAGATGTACTGTGTGTTGGACCACATCTCTCAAAAGAAGATGAACAAATTTGAGAGTTGCACTCCAAAGCCCTGTGGTGCTTAGCTATTCAGGATCATCTTCTGTTTAGTTGGAAACCAGTTTTTATTCTGCTTGTTGGGATATGATGAGGAGTAGAGGGACAACTGGGAATGAAATAGAGGGTCAGTGTGCTTGAAAACTTTGCTTTTAATGGTGTGGATATCTTCCTTATCCTGGGTCCAGTCTCTCAGGATCACATGAATGCTTTGCAGAAAGCTGTTCTTGAAAATTCACTTGTAAAACAATCCACCTTGAGTTACAACAATATGGTCATTGTGCAGCAGTATAGATATTAGTGAGTTTGTGCTTGGGGTGAGTCATGAAGCCAAGACCCTTGTGAGACTTGTGTTTGTTCTCAGAAAAAGAGTTTCCAAAAAATCCATTGCTTTGTGCCACCTCTTGCTGATCCACATGGCTGTTAGTATTTTTACCTGCACTAGCTAGAGGTCAGGAGAGTGATGCCTCTTTCCTTTTCAGACCTGCATCTACATACCCATTTCAGATTGCCTTGATATGAGCACATTTTAAAGGGCTGGACTGCTGAGCTGTATTTTCCAGAGTTGTTACAAGTCTCAAAACTGCTGTTAGTGCCTGAAACAAGTCAGTCAAGGTTATTTTTCCCTTTCTATATGAACCCCACCTCCTGCTGCCCTTCTGCCCCTTGGAGACCACTCCCAGGCCACCAACAAAGAGCTCAGGATTCTTCCTGGCCTGCCACATGCACCTGATCAGGTTTCCCACCAGCTGCCATCACTGCACAAGGGCTCCCAGAGCAGCAGAAAAGACCCAGTGCCATGCTGAAGCTGGTGTATGGGCCTTTCTCCAGCCATACGCCCGCGTTACTTCTCTGCTGAGATGCAGCTGAGAGCTGGGGATTTCACATCATGCTCCAAGTTGTGGCTGCTGAGCTGTCTGCCCCACAGTGAGGCTGTGTCTTTTCAGTGGCTTCCCCCATTTACATGCCATACCTCAATGGCATGACAATGAAAAACCTACACCTTTTTTTCCTTTTTAAAACATGGTGTTTTTTTTTTTTAAAAGCATTTCTTCTAATAATAGCCTATTTCTGTTATTAATGGAGATACTAAAATAGCAAAATCCTCCAATGCAATGTTATTTTTTAAGCTTGTTCTTTTTTGCACGTGTCTCAAAAATCCACAAACCAAGCTAAATCAGACTGTAGAGAAAAGGATTTCTAAGTTAAACCCATGACTTTTGAGAAGGGAGACATGAAAGGTGCTGTAAAATAAAATACAAATCCATTAAAACATTACATATTATATTCTTTTTTTAAAAAAAGACCAACCACAGAAAGTTGGGAGAATACTTAGTAAGGGAAAGAGTTTCCAAATGTTCATTCAGCTTAATTAAGCTAATTCCCCTGGGGCTGTGTTCATGTTCAGTAGATAATAACCAAGATATTTACTGGCTAAAGAGTTCGCCAAAAGAGTGAATTTGACATTACTCAATAGTCATATGGGAAGTCAGACCCTGCTTTCCCCTAGGTAGGGACCAGAGTTTATACTGTAAGACACAGGCATTTAAGTCAAAGCAGCTTGCATTTTTAAAAATTAATCGCTTGAAACATATACTGTTCTATAGGAATTATTAAACATATATCCTCATAGAAATAATTTTCTGCATTGAATTCTTTAGTGCTTAGATGAACAAATGTATTTGAAAAAACTTGCCTGTTCATGACCAATTTGTTCAGGAAGGAGTTCAGAATATGTAGATCTTTCATAACCAGATTACTTGTTTGCTAGTAATTAGTGGAGTGACTTTGACTTCTAAGTCCAAAAGAGTTTTAAATATCTACCTGACCTGCTAGCTGGGATTCTCTTTGTTCTGTGTATATCTGTTAGTTCTGTGCTTCAATTGCATTTAAACCCATGATGACCCTGGAGGTAAGAACTTGCAGATAGTTCTACAACTACCTGCAAGGAGGATTTAGAGAGGTGGGGATCGGTCTCTTCTCTCAAGTAATATTCTGTGATTCTGTGACTAGAGGAAATGCTTTCAAATTGCACCAGGACTGATTTCGGTTAGATATAAGGAAGAATTTCTGTACTGAAAGGGTTGTCAAGTATTAGAACATGCTGCTCAGGGAAGTGGTGGAGTCACCATCCCTGGAGGTATTTAAAATACATGTAAATGTTGTGCTTGAGGACATAGTCTAGAGGTGAACTAGGCAGGGTTAGGCTGTGGTTGGACTCAATGATCTTGACGGTCTTTTCCAACCTGTGATCCTGTGACTAGGGGGAATAGCTAGATTTGTTTCAGTTGTCTCAAGACTAGTTTCTAACTTTATTTCCACAGATGGATGGGAACTTGAGAGGGCAAGGTCTGGTAAAAAATGTTTTTCCGTTAAAAATAAATACATTCATTCATTAAAAATACTATAGGAGCATTTACAGAAGCACTGAGCTTGGCTGAAACCCATATAATAAAACTTCAGTGTTGTAAGTGGTTACCTCTTCAAGCATCATCATACTTCTCTAACACAGTCTGGCAGCTTTTACTGTTTTTTCCTCAAGATGTTTTTTTTTGTGAAACAGTGTGGGGGTGTATATATATATATGATAAACCAAAGAGTGTGTGTGTGTATATATATATATATATGATAAATCTGCAATAATGATGGCACACAATAGTTGCAAATCTCTAGCAACTAATCTGGACATGTTCCTATGTGATCTACTCTAGATGATCCTGTTTGGGCAGGGAGTCTGGACTGGATGATCTTTTGAGGTCTCTGCCAGCTCCTAATATTCTGTGATTCTGTGTGCTTATATGAAAGGAAAAGCTGAATATTTGAACAATCAACTCTGATTTTGTTCCTGGGTACAGCAATCCAGCATTTCCCATTACAGAGTAGACAGCAAGGTGATGTAATCCCTTCCAATATACCAGATCTAAAACATTGGCCAGTAGAGAGAGACTCCAATCAACTGTAATGGGCAGGGAAAGGCAGAATGTGTGAAAAAAACAAGAATAACTTTGAGCCACAACAAATTCTATACCAAAAGTGCCTGGAGGACTGAAAATGAAAGATTTCATAAGACTTAAATGCACTAATGAAATGACTTAACGTAGTTACTCAGAATGTCATCCACCAGATCCTGTGACAAGGAGCACTCTTCAGTGTCTGGATGGAAAAACTTATTTCAGTCCACATGAACAACATATTATTAAAATCTCATGTGTTAATGATAAAGTTTGTCTAAATAATGATTAGTGCAAAAAACTTCAGGCCAAACAACTTCAGCCTTCTTTCTTAATACTTTAGCCCTGTCCTAAGTCAGAAATTTAAGATGACTGCAGAGAATTTAAATATGTTTGAAAACTGAGCTTGACTTCAAATCAGTGTTAGGTTTTCTGAGAAATGGGCATTTAGTAAAAGTTGTTATAAACCTGTGGCTTTCTTCTACTGAGCTTTCATTCTTGTTAAACTCATTCTGAATAGTTGACAGCGTTGACCTTTAAACTCCGATAATATCAGTGTCCATGTATGTTGGCAGGTCTGTGCCAGACATTATGGTCCTAATAATAAAATGTTCTACAAATGAACAAAAAGGCAAGTGTTATAAATAGGAAATTAGCACCACCTTTCCTCTGTCTTGTTGCTTTAATATTTCTGTTAACACTAAATCAATATGTAGAACACCTTCCTGAGATGAAAAGAGGAACAAGTTTCTAATGGCATTACAAAAGATTTAATATAAGATTCGGCAGCTTTTAAGGACAATAAATATTTTTAATTAGTAATTGTTTTTCCTTTCTTGTTCTCTAGTGAAATAACTGAGCATTTCATCATAGGGAGCAATCTTCTAAAACTTCGCTTACAAAAATTTTTGTATTTTTCTGGAAACATAAACCAACCAGGGGAGTGAGCCCAGTCTCAGGAAACCAATTGAGGTTTTGGGTGGCCATGTTGTAATATTGTAGTCGAATGTTCGAATGGCTCCATTACAATAGTTTGGGGCATTTGTAGATGTGTAACAACTCAGTCATCTGAGTATGTCCTTAAAATTACCTGCAGTTATTCAGCATGCTTGTTTTCCAAATTATGTGAAATTCCAGACCAGATCTCTGACAGACTAATGAAAGGATTGTGTTTCCTCTGAATGCCTTGTTTTAAGTTAAGTATCCTAACAACAAAAGGAGGCAAGAAAAACTGATGCTTTCTAGTTATTTTATTCCATCAGGCTTTCTTTTGTCACAGTCTGTGCTCAATCCATTGTGTTCTGTTGCTGTTTGTTTTTTTATCCACATTTCTGATGCTTTGAGCAGTGCCTGCATCCACAAAAGGTGACTTTTTTCAGTATACAGATAAAGCAAACCTAGTTTATACCAACAAATAATGTGGGTATGTATGAACCCGTTGACCTCATTTATTGCTGTGATGTTTTTCTGCTCTTGATGAGTCAATCTTCTGGATCGTTCCTACAGATTCTGATAATGTTATAGCCTCATTTGCTGCATCGGGACTTAATTCCATGAGTTTAAGTCCACAGCAAATGTCACATAGTATGTACCGTGTTCAAGGTGATCTTGATGTCCTGTTTATACTGAGAAAGAAAATTACTGGTAGCTACTGAAACCTATTGGCATTCTTTTCTTTGGAAAAGTACAAGTTGAGATGTCTGGTATTTGAAGCAGTGATTTGTAGCTTGATTTTATGGGCATATAAACAACTTCAGTTTACTTTTGAAGGTAATATGCTGATGCTTATTGGAATCACTCAAATGGTGATTGGCAGGTCCCTTCAGACTTTGGTTATCGTGAAAGTAGTGGGTGTGGTGAGGACAAGGTCAAAGCCTGATGGAAATCTAGGAGGGAAAAAAATAGCTTCATTAGCAAAGGGGCAAAACCCTTGTCTGCAGACCCTGTGGCTAATGTACTTCTCAAACAAGCTTTCTGCCCAATTTAGGCAAAACCAGACATGATAAAAATAAGGGTTTTAACTCACAAGAGAGCTTAACTCCCAGAGCTCTGTTGAAGTCAGCAGACTCTCTGGCTTGTCCCAGGAGACCCTGAAAACTGGCTGGGAATGGGTGACTGACATCAAAGACTCACTCTGCACAGCAGTGCTTCTCCAAAGGGTGTCTCCCGCTTGCTGTGGGGATTCACGCACGGCGAAGGTATGCTGCTGCTGCTGTGTGTAAGCACTCGCAGGTGATGTCATTTCCCGCCACACTCCTAGGAAAAAAAAATAAAAAAAAAGTATTTGGTATTCAGGAAACTCTGGCTCTGAGGACAGTAATGTATTGAGTGGCTATCTGGCATCTAAGCATGCTGTATGTCCCCAGGGCTGCAGACAGCCATTCTGTAGCCAGGTTTCTGAGATGTCACAAGTGGCTGAACAAACAAATATCACCAGTTAATGGTTAAACTCTCAATTTACTAAAACATTTGTTACCAGTTTCCAAAAGAGATCAAACAACTGTGAATCATAACCTTGGCTACTAATTAAATTCTTTATTCCCTTCCCTCACCACAGAAGCATTTAATCTTGAGGAATCAGGAGAGCCTGTGGTGCAGAATTAGATTTTACAGTGTGAGCTGAAACAAGCTTACTGTAAGGTTTCCTACTGGAGCTGAAAATGGGAAAGAATGAAATGAGAAGAGTAACTTTCCCTCCTGGCATCAAAGTTCATGTTAGCACTGAACAATGACTGATATAAAACAGCCACCTTGGAAAATTGTGGTGGTATAGTTTTGTTATTTCACTGGATGGCTGAATTTTTATTATCTGGCTGTCTTGCTTATCGATGAGACTTATCATCTGGATGGAGAATGAGGGATTTGGTGTGCTTTACTAGTGGCTGCCTGTCCCAAAGAAAAATATTGTATTCGGAAATAACCGAATCTGAAGAACACACTAAAAGAAACAAGGCATAAGCCAAAATACTACAGGCAGTTTCATTGCAGTTGAAATTTATTTCTATTTGTCATAGCTTTGTGTGTTTTTACATGTAGGATGTGTTACTATAAATTACACTTTCATACCCTTGGTATTCAATAGCAAATTAAACAGAGTTCTCTTTGTGACCCTCAAGCATGCCTCAAAACCCCCAAACACTTTATTTCCTTTTGGTTTTGGGGAAGTTGTCCTTGTCCCTAGCATCAGAGTGTTGCAGCACGGCTCATAAAACAGAGATACCATGAACTAGATTGAGGCTAATCCCATTCACCGGGACTCTATCCAAACAGGCAGCCGTCCCAGTTAAGAGAAGCTAGTTTCCATTTTTATAATGCAAACCAGTATCTTGCAGTCAGATTTGCATGAGCAGGAACCTAGAGAGAGTCACTCTGAGACACCTCAGAAAGGTATCGGAAGGGCCTCCAGATCCAGCTGCAGATTCATGAGTCGCTGCATAATTATCAATTAAAAAACAATCGATTCCCCCTTGTCGTATTGCTACATGAATACGCACGAAAATTCCAGGTGATGTTTAACTAAAAAGGCTTGGGCAAAACCATGGTGTCTACATACAACTTAACTATGACTTTTCCATCTCATAGTGGGTGTGACTGCTGTCAGATTCAGTACAAAAAGAATGCATGGCCTAGTGACATGACAATATGCCACTCAATCACTATTACTAATAATAAATTTATAAAGATCAACCATCTGTAATATCTAACTCAGCTTTTACTGTTGTTTCCCCAAAGCCATCACTAGAAGTCTGCATAAGTGAGAGGTAGAAATGGTACATGTTCATACAATTAGTACAATTAGTACTTTTAATTCTATTTTCAGTTCATATGCATCCGCATGAAGAGAGGATATATTTGTTTAAAGACCTTTCCTTTTACTTTGTCTTTATATGTACAATTACAGTTCAGTTTTAGAGGCACATGTATATGTAGATGTTGCGTGCAGCTACCACAAGAGTATTTGGACTGTTTGGCAGTCAACAACTCCAAAATCTTTAAAATGTTCTTTCTAAAATAATCTTTGCAAACCAAATTTGCATTAAGTGAAGAAACATATTGTACAGGACTTTGAGGGTGGGAACCCCCACAAAATAATCCCAGCCCCAAAAGCTGGATTTCTCGAGTGACCATGTATATAAACTGCATGCTGAACATGCAGAAACTTAATAGCTGCTTTTTTTCCTCTTTTTTTCTCTTTTTTTTTTTTTTTTTTGGTGGAAATGGATCCTGGAAATATAGGTGGAGATTTTCTTACACACAGAAGGAGATTACCTGGATGCCTCTTTTTACTCTGAAACATATGCATACCTAGCATAGGCCAGATAAAATCCTGGATTTTTATAGCCCTCTTGAAAGGTGGGGAAGGTCAACATAATAGCGTGTTGTGCTTCCAGGCAACTACTTGCATTACACATTCACGTGTTAGTGAAGCGTTTACTGCAGACTGTTATGTTTATTGTCTGAATGGAGATGCTCTTTCACCCCACTCACCACCCTCATTCTTCCCACAGACTGCGAGAGCACCATCGCGCTGCAATTAAGGTGATCCGAAGGATGCAGTATTTTGTGGCAAAGAAAAAGTTTCAGGTGAGTTGTGAATAGAAAGTTCCTTTTCTAAATAAACCCTTTTATTCTCCTGATGCATTGTTTCTTTTAGAAACTTAAGAGAGACTAACACAATTCATTGCAGTAATGGTGAGCTACACCCACTATTCTCGTCCTCCTTCAATAGGGTGGTTGTTTAGCAGCAGGTTAGTCAACTGTGGATGCACTGGAAGTAGGCTAAACTCCTGAAATGCAGTCTGAATTAAAATGTTATTTTCTGCTAATGGACTTGACCCTTAACCCTCTGTTATCACTGTCTCTTTCTTGCAGTGCAAACATTCTCATATGTCTCCATTAATTCTGAGCTGTGTGTTACTCTCACGTCGAGGCAGTAGGATTAGAGATTAAAATACTGCCTCAGCCTTGTTTCTGTCTCTTACTCAATGACAATGAAGTCCTGATAAGAAATTTGTTAGCATATTGGAAGGTTTCTCCATCCTTTTCCCTTACCCCCCCTCCCCTCCCCCGCATAGGTAAAGGACCTCTTGCCCAGTTTGAGATACTGGTTCCCTTTACCCCTCTAGCCCTCACTGACATACGTTTCCTGTGTGCCACTTGCTTGCTGTCATATTGCGATACTGTAAGCGTTTAACAGTAGCTAATTAATCTTATTGCCTGGTCTGAATAAAAAAAATTCTGACTGCAAGTTTTCTAAGAATGTAGTTTTTAACTCAATTTCATTAATCCAGTAACAACATGTATCAAGAGCCTTCAGCTTGACTTAAACCAGGTGAATATATATATATATACACACGTAAGAAATATATTACTTTAATTAAAAAGGGAAAATCTTGGGGGGGTGGACTGAATGATCTTTCAAGGTCTCTTCCAGCTCCTAATATTCTGTGATTCTGTGATTGGTGAACCTCAGGAGTACAGACTTTGCAGCTGAAAAGGCAAAGAAAGAGAGGGCCTAAACTGCCCACATCCATTTTCATGTATGTCCTTGCCACTACTGCATACAATAGACTAAAAACTTTCCTGCCTTTAATCCAGACCCCACTAAATAAAAGAGAGAGTGTCTTTTTTCCTTCAGTTCTGCAGGGCACAAGTATGATGCCGAGGATGATGACGACTAATAGTCCAAGAAATCATGGTTTCTGTAAGGCAATGCTTGCTGCTACTTCACTGAACTCTTCATCGGGTTTGCTACTTCGGATCCTTTTTTTTTTCTTTATTCCTTAAAGAAAAAAAATTCATGAGCTAATTTATGGCTGAGGTTGCCTGAGCTTTCTAGAAATTTGTTTCAGTTATGTGTAATGTATTCAGACTCTCACCATTTAGGCTGAAATCTCCCACGTCTGGGGTTTTCTTGGAGAGAGTAATCTCAGGAAGTTTCTGCTAGCACATTTCACCTGTTATTTTTATTAGAATGAAATGAAGAAAGGCATAATGTCTGAACTACTTGAAAATAATTTTTATAGTCATTTTGTTGAGAAGCTCTTTACACTTGCTGGCTAGCACTTGTAACTTGGCAAGAGACACAACCCATTCCAGCCATGTATCCACTGCTGCTCTTTGAAAAAACACCTAAATGTGGGTTGTTCATTAAACTTTAATTTATACTCATTCTAAAACCTGATTGTGATCCTTTGTTCCATGGTAATTACTGAATCTTTGCTCTCATAAATTTAGCTCATAAAATATTTGCCATGGTATTAACTAAACTGCTTAGAAACAAGAAATCCACACATTACATATCTACCTCCCAAGTGGTGTTTGTCAAAAACAGATTTTGAAAATGCCTGAACACTGTGTGCAACATTATCCACCTGGCAAATAAACGAAACTCCCCTGCGGCAGATGACTTGATAGTAGCTGAAAAAGCATTTGACTGGGGAGAATGGGACTATTCAGTTTATACTTAAAACTTGTTTGTACTTGGTATCCCAGTTGCTAATCTGTCTTCTCAGTTGAACTCTCCCTTTCACATCTGCAAAAGACCTGGTCTTGACCATCTACAAAATACCTCAACCAGGTTGTCCCTCATCCTTCCTCAGTAGCATTTCTTTTTATTTCTGTCAATATCAGTTGTATAGTAAAGAACTGAAAATGTCAGTTTAGCTAAAGTAAAATATATCCCAAGACACTCCTGCATACAAGTGATACACTGCTCTTTCTGTCAGCAGCAGAGTCTCCCAATAGAAATGCAAGGGGTATATCTGATACTTCTCTATACCTTCTGCATACAAGGTTATGACCGATTTAAAAAATTTGGAGAGCACCAACAGTACATTTTTCAAAACCACCTCAGTAACTTAACGCACAAAGTCACCTTGAAATTCAAGCAATGCTTTTGAAAATCTCTCCTGTAATTAAAGATAACCACTGTCATCGTTATTTCCTCCAGAGTATGTTGTAAGTCTGCTTTGTTGTATTGTATGCACAGCAAACAGTCATAAGAAATCAGAAGGTTTAAATGTGTGCCGAGTAATGACTATACAGTTTCTGATAACCAGTCCAATGAAATATCTGAAATTAGGATAAAACAGAAGCAGCATTTTAAAGATGTATCTTTCAGCATTTAAAAAGTCTGCATAGCTGTTTTCTGGTAGATATTTGCCTCCTAATCTTTCTGTGTTTAGGTGAAACGTGTCTTTCTGAAAGAAAAAATCAGAAAAAACTGTAATTGTTGAAAAAAAAAAAATCCAAATTTTCAGCTGAAGTTCATTGGACTATTCAAGCTTAAAATTAGCTGGAACATAAGTAATTGCAAGCCAGTACTTAAAAGGGGTCTTTTTTAGAGAAGTGTCTGAAGCTTTTCAGGAGGGAAAGCATAGGAAGAAGGAGAGGAAGAGGAAAATTTTGCAAAATAGATCCCAGCATGAACCCAGCATGGTTCTTAAACTATACCAGCTGCTTGCAGGATACACCTGTATGTCTGAATTTGCCTAGATGTATTTTTTTGAAGAGCTCAATTAATAACGGGGTGACAAAAGTCAGTTCGAAAGCAAAGCCTTCCTGTTTAAAAAGATTAAATAAAATAAATAGAAGCTAAAGAAGGATACAAAGAAATTCCAAAGGACATGAAAAACAGTTCTTTGGGAAGCATCACACTTGGGCTTCTTTTCCTCATTAAAAGAAGGGGAGAAATTTATGCTCCATTTTCAAGCCCAGTTTTAAATACAGTCCCTAAGACAATGTCTATGTAAGAACCCAGCATATATTTATAAAGAATTAATACCTTTTTTTTATGGATGTGTTTATGCTCTTGTAAAGTCTGTAGCACTGTTTTACATTGTGTAGGAAAGATGATATTCTACAAGTAGTCAAGACGTGTGCTTCAGTTAAGGGGAATGGCTCATGGTTAAGGAAGGATCCTGCAGATTATAGGTGAAACAATACTTAAAAATTGATGGTTTTCTAGGCTTTGTTCACCCCACCTTAATTTAATATCTTAATTACAGATCAGATGTCTTTGGCACAGTCTAACCTTACAACTGAATTTCAGAAAGATTATCACCATACTTGGTTATTCCATTAGCTGGATTCACAACTGTGATTTCTGTCACAGACGCAGAGCCAGAGACCTGATACGGTTTCCCATTGTCATTTTGAAATCTTTTTATTTTTCTCTTTCTATGTAAATTTTCCTGGTAAGAAAATCAGTTTCCTTCTAAGATGCTTTTTCACTTGTGTTATGTTTTTCACCGTGGTAAATATTTTATATGTAGCATAAACAGGTTGCAGTTCAACAGGTGACATGAGTAACTGTTGCCCGGTTTGTTACAATTCCACTGGATAATCTTGCATTTATAGACTTATTATCTATCACCTTATGTCACTCATTTGTCATGGCACAAATCAGGATTTGTGTGTGACATATTTTCTAATCTCCATAATGGGCTGTGCCAAACAAGGTGGTTCAGAGTGTCCTTTGCTTCAAAGGATGTTCTACACATTTTATTTGACTGTTATTTTTTTACATTTGCCAGAAATTCCCCTTGCACACATTTTCCTCTCCCTTTCCCAAATCTGCCTCCTTGTGTGTCTGGTTACCAGGGAATATCAACAGCCAGTAGTGCACATTAAATATTTGGCATTGGCTTTTATGCCTTTGACAAGTTTTCTTTTATGGTAGAGGAAATTCTAACTCAATTAAGAAGATTTTTGTCATGAATATCGGTTAATTGCAGATGAATGAAAGAAGAGTACTAGTTAAGGAAACTTTGAGGCTGACTTCTACTTTTCTTTCTCCAATACTCATCTGCTGCCTTTTGCAAAATTAGTGTATGGTCAACATCAAGAGCATTTTCTCTTGAAAGATCAGCTTTCGATATGAAGTAATTTCAGAATTATCAGTACTGAATATTAAATACCCTATCCTGCTCAGAAAGTGAGTTTCATTCATTAATTCGATTTACTCCAGCTTTGCAGCCCTTTTTTGAAAGAGAAAGAAACAGCCCAGTAAATGAGAAACAGGTAGGGGCATATATACTTTTTCCACTGTCAGACACCTGCATCAGAGTACGAGGACAGCAAGAGAAAGCTCAGCAGCTTCCTTTATTCTTACTGAAGAGCTTTGCTGAACCAAGAGTTTTCAAATTATCTTGTAGATTTCTCTCTTGATTACTTATAATACAAAAATAATCCAAGAATTCTTTTTTCTTTTTATATCATCATGTTTACAATACTAGTCCATGAAAAGACTTACAGGCTTAAGCCATCTTTGAAACATTCTTCTTCCTTTCTAGATGATAGTTGTGATTTATTTGTGTGTAAACAGTTGGGATTCTTGGGAAAACTTCTGCATGCTCTTTGGTTAGAATGGATCAATTCCCATTCCTCTTTAGTTGTCTGCTAGACAATATCTCACATTCACCAAAAGTTTGCAGTTGGCTTTGGGGAACTTGGCAGACTGAAATATAATTTGTTTGATGAAGTGATGTTATTAAAGATTATTAAAGTAATGATTCCTAAAATGTGGGAGCTATCAGGCAGGTGCAATGGACTGCAGTAAGGTGCCACAGCCTGTTTTTATACTGTGTCTTACTTTCCTTTGAGTTAAAAAAGAAGGCATGTGTGGCATGGAATTGCGGAAAACCTGCAACGTGAGAAATAATGTTAAGCAATGTAGGGACATGTCCTGCTTTTGAAATATAGGTGACAATATATTTCTGAGACCTCAAATAGGATACAAACTCTTGTATGTTATAAGCTACCAGCTTTCTTGGCAAAGAAATCAGTTATGCATCTTCAGCCAGGACCCTGCTCTAACCTTCCCATGGTAAGCACTGATCCAAGACCTCTGTCTGTCCTGCTGCTGAGAATAAGGGCTCGCACGTGTGAAAAGCTTCTTTACTCTTTGGAGGCTGAGGACTGTGAACCTTTACAGAAGAAACTAGAGTGACCACAAACTTGTGAGCCAAGTGACAGATATACTTTTTTGACCCTCAGTTTTTTTGGCCTCAAGTTAGTTGATAGTCTCTTAGGTGGTATGTATACATGCAGTAACGAAAAGGTGGATGAAACCAAATGGTCACAATTATTGCATAAAAATAGCAGCAATCATAATATCTCAAATGTATGATGATATTAAAAAGGTGTTTAGAGAACTTAACTGTTTACTCTGGGGAAAACAAAATCTACATTATCATTTACCATTCCTACATCCTTGTGGCTTAAAGGCATGTTTTTTTTGTTTCTATTTTACAGCAAGCTAGAAAGCCCTATGATGTCCGAGATGTTATTGAGCAATATTCACAGGGTCACCTCAACCTGATGGTGCGAATCAAGGAGTTACAGAGGAGGTATGTCGATAAAGCTCAGCGTCTGGGATGTTTGTAAATAAATCAATGATTGAGTCTGGGGGTCAAAACCTGATGGGGTCCCAAGTGCCATACTAATAGGGCCATGGAAAGTCAGGGGTATAAAATGGCATTCAAGTCAAGTTGTCTTTTCACACAGGAAAAAGAAGGCAAAGATCTTAAAATCTGATGACTGGGACTATGTGTATTGCCTCAGTCCCTTTGACTGTACATTATTCCTCTATCTCAGGGGCTGTTTCATAGATACAAGGTGAAATGGTGTTGTCTGTGCTGGTAGAGTTGCACGTAAGAGCAAAGTAAGATAGATGAAACCAGCAAGCTGCAGGAGAACAGGGCGAAGAGGAAACAATGCTGCTCACACGGGCATAGTAAAACTTTATAGTGGTTAAAGATGCTAAAGACCAATCTAAGTCTAATGCCATTTTGTTACTATTTTTTAATTTCAAGCTATTCATAGCCCAAAGCAACTGCTTTACTTACAGGACAAACCAGAACTATTTTAACTTTCCTTTTTCTTGTTTGTGAAGGTCTCCACCCTCCAGCTAGAGAAAGCAAAAATGCTGGTTCATATTGATAAAACCTAAAAACTATCCTTTTTGTTTTATAGGTTGGATCAATCCATAGGGAAGCCATCTCTTTTTATCTCTGTCTCAGGTAAATTAGTATGAAGGATGTGTCTAAATTTAATCTGATGAAGATATAATTAATGGGAAAATACTTGTTAAAATAGTTTTGATTTTGTTGCCAAATTTTTAAACAGTGCCAACCAATTGGGGTCTAAAGTTTAGGCATCTACAACAATATTTAGTAATCAACACCTTTAAGATGGGATTGTTCTTTTTTAGATATTTAAAGCACCTTCTTTCACAGAAGTTTTGAAAACGTTGGCTCTAAACTCGCAGATAATCACCATGTTTTTTAATAAAATGGCATGCTGTGGTTGCAGAGTTCCTATGAAATAAGTGATATTCACACCGACCTTTGCCATATAGCTTCACAAAGAGACTGGAAAAGGAGCACAAAGTGCTAAGTTTGTTTCTGAGAAGTCTGATAAATAAAAATCGTCTCTCAATGTCATTTTTAAACTTGTGTTGCTATATGGATTATAGGAGGAAAGAAGATAAAATGTTGCCCGGTGCATTGCTCAAACTGGCTGCAGTCTTTCGCATAGTGCCAGATTGTTTTTAAACAGCAATTAAAACATTAACTAAATTGGGAGCAGTTTTGTTCTCCCAGGTTAAAGCATAAAACTAAGGTTGAATGTGACTTAAACTTAAGGGCTATTAAAAGCCGTGGCATGGGCTAATGCTATAAAAAGAAACAAAAAGCTGCTTTTAAGGCATAGAGCTACCAGCCTGGGAAAGGTGTTCAGTTACACTGCGTTGGTGGGCTAGTTAAACACACCCTGTTGTGGCTTGCTGCTATTTTGTTATACCACATTATATCAATTTGAAAATGTTTCTTGTTCCACAGAAAAAAGCAAAGATCGAGGGAATAACACAATTGGTGCCAGGCTGAACAGAGTGGAGGACAAGGTAAGCCTCAGTTAGACGGGCAGTGAATGAGGATACGGTCTGTGATGGAACAGTGCTTGTTTCATGGGATGTAGGGGAAATTTCAGCTTAAAATAGAGTTGAATGCCTGGCTTTACCAGGTGATGGAGTGTAATTTTTGTTGCAGATTGCATTTTTGGTTGTTTTTTGTTGTTTTAACAGGATAAAAAAAAGAGAGACTTTGATTCCACTCTCTTTTGTGATGCACTTTGCGTTTTGACTTTTAGTTGTATATATTACACGCCTCAACACTCTGCTTCCTTCCTCTACAATAGATAAAAGGTTCTGTTCCTTTAATATCTCTGTATATTATGGTCCCTAAGATTTCCCTTTGATCGTTACTCTGATGTTTATATAACTCCACCTACAATTCCTTAGAGGGAGCGAGAGTAAACCTTATTCTGTCCTGGTTTTCATTCCTTATGACAAATGGAGTTTCTCCTTTCAAGTGACGTGAATTCAGAAAAAAAATCAGTCTTTTTCTATAATCTCAAATTAACAGTTAAGTGCTTTATAACCCTTTATTTCAGTGCTGGCCATGCTTGAAAAATTAGATGGCAGGTGGAGGCTTTGTCATTATTAAAAACTACGAGTTTTCCTATATTGGTATAGAGGAAAGAAAGGGTGGGTTATGAGAAATTATTTGAAGCTTTTACTGATATCTTACAGTGATTTGGTGAGGGGATGAAAGTATTTCTTTACCATAGGATTATTTCCCTCATGTATCTAAACTGTTCTTTTGGTATTAAGAAATGAACTTTTTTCTTGAAGAGAAGAACTTTCAGAATGTTTCTTCTGTGACTGGAAGTGTGTGAGTCTCACGAAGGATTTGTTCTAAAGAAATATCCAGCAGATATTCTGCAAACCAAAAGAGGTGTGAGTAACTCATCCCAAAGGAGGCAAACTGAACACCCTGATCTGTATTCATAAACTTGTGACATCCATTCCTTACAATATCCTCCTTAAATACTTAAGATAAACTTGAATTACAGTATTCAGTACTGTACTTCAATCTACTAGGAAAGAAAAAGGTATTTTAATGGGAAGAGGTGCTTCTTAGTATGTAGAGTGACACACAGAAAGCATGAAGTAGAAGATATAAAGGTGCAGTGTAATCACTGTGCCGTGCTCACTCGGATCTGCGGTTGGTAAGTGTTCTTACACATGGAAGCCCTTTCCAGAAAGTTTGCATTACATTTATTTATTTAATGTCAACTGAGAGTGTGGAACACTAAAAAATGCCTCGTGACTTGTGACAAAGAGCAACGACTTTTCAGTTTGGACAAATAATTTTCAAATGACAGCTAAAATAGCTTCTCAGTGCTATTTGTAAAATCTCCAACGAGTCTGGGAGAGCTTTGGTGTTGTGGCTCAGAGATAAGGTGTTTTCGAGTTATAATTACTCTTTTTACATCCTTACAAATAAGTACACTATGGATTTATAGTGACTGTTGTTTTATGTCTTGTAATGGGACTGTAAAACACTCCCTGTTTAATTTTAGTATAGCCGGGTTAAATTTTAGCCTTATTTTAAGTAACAGACCCTTCTTTCTTTGCAGTTGAATGAGGTCATGTGTGGTTTCAGAGTTGTATGTTATCTACCCTATACAGCTAGTCCTATCTGCAGGAATTTTATCTGAAAGTAGCTTAAAGGCTAAAAATAGAAAATTTCGGTTGGACTTGGCAAATAGTGGTATACATGAAAACACACTGGCAATGGCTGAGATCACATTTTTGCTGCAGCTGCAGATGGTGGCCAAAGCCGGTTTTTGGGTATATTTGCTCTCAGAAATTGGTATTCTCTTTCCTGTAGAGCACATGGTACCTGCTCTGCTTTCAGCATAGAAACAAATCTTCTCAGAGACATGCACTGTATAAAGGATCTCTATCAACTGGTTTTTCAGGTGACTACATATTTTAAACAGTTATATGCCATTTGGTTTGTGTATTAGTTTTGACTTTTTGACTTCTGAAGGAGCAGTTTTCGGTGCTGCAGACTAGAGTTAGCATCTGAGCACCTTTTACGCATTTGAAAAAACTCCTTTAAATCATTTTAAAATGAACCATAGACTTCTGAAATCATTTGGGCATTCCTGCTACAGTGAGAAATTACATGGTACTTCCCATGCACAGGAATAAGATGAGTTCTTCTAGTAGATCTTTCTCAGTGTTTGTTAATAGGCTTGTTGCAGCAGAAGACCAGTGTACAGCTGTCTGGAACTCCATCTTAAAGCAAAAAGTCAAAAAAGAAACCATAAACCTTCACTTTTAAAATTTTTGGGTGTTTCTGCTTACAAATGTCTGCTGTCAGCTCAGGGTCAGCTACTTGCACTTCACAAAGGCAGAATCCAATTTTATGTATATTCCCAGAGACTTTCGTGGAGGTGGATTTCAACTTGAGAAGCTTTTACAAATAAAACAAATTCTGTTTTTAAGAGTATTTAATTTTGCTTCTGGGACATCCTGTCACTCTTGCAAAGCTTCTGTAGTTGTGGCACAGGCAAACGTGCTCTAGACCCACATGTGTGGGACAGCATCTAAACAGGACATTTTAAAAATAAAATGCTTAGAGTCAAGCAGCAGTGCGTTGAGAGGAGTTACAACACTTGATGGCATAAATCTGAATTTCCAAGTATGGAAATCAGCAAAAAATAATGTTTTTTTCTTTTAAATTTAGGAATGTGGTGTTTTGGGAGGAGGTATGTGTAGAGTGTGTTCATCTTGTGTACTGCGTGACACTTTGACCTAGTAATCTATCCAGTTTGTGGTAATGTAACTAAAGATTGTTTCCTAATGCGCAGAAGCCAGGGAAAAGAATCACACTTGCAGGAACCTTTCTGCAGATTCCTTCCCATAGAATGTTTTAATTTTGGCAAGCAACTGAAATGGTGGCTTTGTATATGTAACTAGAAACTGCACAAGCATATAGGCCTTTGTGCTATGAAATCACAATCAAACATGTAAGCACAGTGTACTTGGACTTTAGCATTGTTTTCTGTTGCTTTTAAAGCTGAGGTTAGGAGATGCTGTGTTCTTCTGCGGGGGTAGTGCCATGGTTGAGGGCAAGCAGTTGCAGGCACCCGGCGTGTCCACAGAAGCCATGTAACTGTGGCACAGCAGTAGCCAGGCTCAGCTCATAAACCCTGCCAAGTGCACGTCGATACCCCATCCAGTCCCTCAGAGAATGTTGTTGAGCAGGATTACAGCAGCAAATCAATTTATTTGCGGCAACCAGTCTTCTTGCTTTTTATCCTGAAGCATCTGTGGATGACTGTTCAGCCTACACTCAAGAAACCTGGCCTCTGGCTTGCTACTAAAATCAAAATCCAAAGCAGTTTTTCCAGATAGGCCCAGCATTGCCTGCACCATGCTGTTAATCCTCATGCGAGGAGCTCTGCATGCCGGTGGCTTGGTGCTGGGTGTGCCCAGCAGCTCTGTCCATGTGGCATCTCCTCTTTCCTTGTCACTCCTTTAATTTTAGCTTGGGTATAAATGACTGTAGTGTTAATTTTTTAGGATTAATCTGTTCTCTGTTTTGCTGACCATTAATTGCAATATAACAGGCACTTTCCAGGCAGTCAGCCGGGCTTGTTGCTTGGCTGGTCTGTGATAATTAAGTCTGAAGTACAGGCACTGCATAAAATCATCTAGAATATACCGTGAGGGCTAAAATTGGCAGTTCCCGCGTTCTCAACGGGCTGTCATGCCTAAAAATCAGTAGATTTCCTAGAGCAGAATAACAGAACCTAGATTTAAAAATAAATAAATAAAATTCTGAGCAGTAGGCATTATGCTCTATTTTCTATTAAGTTGTTTTAATAATTGGGCTTAGCCTTTTGCAATGATTTAGATACATTAAAATTTGGGTTTTAAGAATAGTTATAGCAATCTAAAGCAATTTTCTGTGTGTCCCTTCTACATACTCAGAATTATTCCTGTATTTTACAGGAAGTACAGAATTAATATCACCATTGCCAAGGTCACAACTAACATCTTTCAGTTGTATGGAACATTAGGAATAATGCTTTCTACTGCTAAAATTTAAGTTGTAGACCTTTAAATGGAGGCTTCTGTTTATACAGAAGGCTTGTAGTAGTGAGACATGTGACACTTTTTTATGTGAATCCAGCAATTCAGAAAGACAGTTTTCGTTCCAAGCATATGCACATTTTGCACATGCACATGCATTACAGCTGAATGTAAACCTTGGGTTCAGTTTTCAGATGTACTTTAAAAACAGATTGCACCACTGTTTCAATCAATTAAAACCAAATCTATCATGTGAAAGCATCTACCTTATACTAGATGCAACTGTGAACTGGGGTTATGTAGTGCAGAGAAATTTCACTGTAATGGTAACAGATTTTATGATTTATTGTAGCACAAGGTAAATTGTAATCATGCCATTTCTAGTAGTGAACTCCCAGCCCATCTGACACAGAAAGGTTAAGATGTGCTCCAGAGCACATTAAAGGTGACAGAAATCTTTTCTTTGACCTGGCAGGCTCTGAAGCATGACTTTTGATCAAAACATAAGGTAACCTCAATGAGCCAACATTTCAGCCTTCCTTCAGCAGGTTGGGCAGAAGCACTGAAGTTTTATCAAACTTGTATGCCTTTGAGGGGATTTTTTTTTTCTTTTAGTTGTTGTGGTAGTTTTGCTCAGTAACACAGATGGGTTATTTGCATGATAGAATTTCTGTCATAAAAATAAGTATAAATCTATAGGTATATATGCCTCATTATTGAATGCTCTATATTTAAAATTCTAAGAGCATACATTAGTGAGCTTAGTCTTATGTTTAGAAAAGTATTATCTCATCTACCTCGTCCTGTGCTCACGAGTACCAGGTTTCATGTTGACAGCTTGTTCGCCTAAAAGAATTCTTCATGTGTGGCCGGTCTTCCAATTTTCTGTGAAATATCTGCCTTATCTAACGTAGAACTGAGCCTTGGTGGGTGTTTTTGTCTATTTTTTGATGGCATTCTGTAGCCTGTGGGAGTTTCCTGGTGTAACATGGCGATTTGTGCAAGATTCAAAAGAGGCCTTGACTGTTTGTGGCTTTTTGCACATCAGTATGCAATGGATAGAGACATTTTGACTTTATTTTTAACTGAACAAGGATGCTGAAAAACTGATGGCTGACAAACAACCATCTTCTGACTTTCTAGTCAGTAGTGGAAACCATGGTTAGAGCCACAAGTTGGAAGAGATGGCTTTGGATAGTGTCTGGCATGGAAATATTCAGCACTTTTCAGGCTGAACATATTGAGAGGCAGTTAGGTATTGAGTATTGGCAGCTTCCACAATAGGCATGTGAGCATTTGCCTTCCTGATATCTAGAAACAGACAAAAACCTGTTGCTTCAGTTGGAAATGCAAAATCAATAAAACTCAAAAGAACCACTGCCAAGCAGTTACTCAACCTGTATATAGTTCTTGCAATAACGCAGAAGGAATAATCCGGGGGATGTGCAGGAATATTAAGAGGCATATGTAATATTAAGTATCCCTATTAATTTAATCCTTAGTCTTTTTTCCAGATGCTGAAGTACAAGCATACGGAAGCAATTTCCATGCTGAACTGTGTGATGGAGGATGCCCATTTTCTATAAATTGGATACAACTAAGCACATCCTTCATCAGTCCAGGTCACTTGGCAGCCCTAAAATTTTAATAGCTTTTTTCTCACTGATCTGATAATATTTCTGTGGGTAACCAAAGAAAAACTGCAGATTTCCATTTCCAATATCCTGTGCTTTACATCTCCCCAGCAATAGTGAAATACAGTCATAAGACATACATGTTAAAAATTAAAACAAAACATAATGACTTCTAGGATTCGCTGCTGCCAGATGCTTTGGTAGCCAGAGTAAAAACAAAGTGAGAGAGGCGTTAGACAAAGTCATGGACAAAGGCTCACTGGAGGATTGTTAAGCAGGATATGTATATGTAAACTCCAGTTTAGTAAGTACTTAAAACAGTAGTCAGCAATGAGTTGGTGAAAAAAAAAAAAAAGTGTGATTTTATGTATACATACTTTCTTACACTTTTTTTTCTTGTAGTCTTTGCTTCAAGCCTTGCACCAGAAACAAGATAACTGGGGGAGATAAACTTTAACCTTGTTCAGTATAGTTCTTTTTATGCTAGGTTGTTATACACAGCAGCTTGCCACTGGATTTGGTTGTCCATACGACCCCACACAGCTGAACATTGCTGGGCGGTGTCTTAGACCTGATGTGTTTACAAAAACTGTGCAAACAGAGCCCTGTGCCCGTCACGACATCCCTGTGAGATTTTGGAACACCATACCCCAAAGCTGTAAGGTCTTTGGAGTAGCCTTCACTTGCACATATTTGTTAGCACTTTTTTTAGCTGTTTGAAAAGTATCAGATCCTACTGCAGCACAAATGAAAAGCAATTAGGTGCTATCTGCAACCTATAGGATATTATCTAGGCACAGAAGCTTAGATGTAGTTACAAACCTAGTCTACAGAGCAGTGTTACAACTATCACAATATTTTGTGATATGTTTCTGAAGTCTCAGCTCCTGGATCAGAAGAAATGTGATTATATAAAAAAAAAAAAAAATCTACCATTGAGTATAAATAGCCACAGATGGTGAGGATCATGCAGTATATTAGCTTATTTTCTGGAATATTTGCTCCTCCTCCTTACCTCTTCAACACTGTGAAATACAGTTAAGCAAAGGCAAAATGCTACCTTTATTCTAGAGACGAGTGCCTAAAAGTACTTCTCTTGACAGTAGTTAAAGCTAGCACATGGCTGCTGTGCTAGTAGTCAAAAGCAATGACTAAGTTCTGGTCATCAAGTTGTGTCCTTTCATCTGTGATACTCCTCTGTATATTTTAGGAAAAATAGAAAACAAAAGTTAACTACTCCTAAAGATGAGACTGAGGTGCTGTGGATGTAGATTTTACCCTAAACTTCTAATGCTTCTGGATGCACACAACAGTTGGGAAGTTGAAGGCAGAGTGTAAACCTCTACAAAGTGTTTATATATATATATGTTCTTTTAATCTCACTGACTTCTCCCCTGCTTGGGATCTGATTAATGATCTCTGAATTCCTAACACTGTCAGTGGCTGTGTGCTTTTGCTCTGCATAGCTGTCTACTTGTTTAAGAGAAGAAATCCTAGAGAAATTATATATGCAATATATCCTATAAAATCTAGGATTTTTGGGGGGAGAATGACAGAATGAAATAATGTTGATACCAGTTGATAATATTTGAAACAATCTTCAGATAAGCTGCTGGTTTGGGACTCAGCAGTTTGAGTAAGTATGCAAGTGAATGTAAGGTCTGCAAATTGAGATGACTCAACCTTTTCTTAAAGCACATAAAGCCTGTTTTGTCTGGCAGTCAAAGATAAACACAAGCAAGATCTGAAAAGCCTAGCTTCCATCATTCTTGTGCATAGACTGTTTACTCTTCGTGTGGAATGGCAATGCATGGTGAATATGCCGAGAGAGAATGTGGAACAGTTGTATGGACTAAATACTCAGAGAAGAGAGATGTTAATGACACGTGTGCACTGTGTGCTACACAGAAGATTTTTATTTGTCTGTCTTACAGGTTAAAGGAAAAGTAATGACTATAAGATGATCTTTGCATTTTATTTTTCTGTGGCTGCAGACAAATGGCCTAAAAACATTCTAACAGAAATGGTAAATTTTGCTTTTAGTGCACTAGGATCTGCCTTTACTGAAGCTAGTTGAAATTATTCCTTGTCAAAGATCTGTTTTTCTAGTGATCTTGCTGGAATTAAAATATTTTCAGTTGCACATGAGTATCAGGGAGGAAGAGTGAATGCAGTCAAAAGCACTCTATTCAGGCTGCAGTCTTTTCAGGTTGGAATCTAGTCAGCTACTGGAAAAGATTCAGAGGAAAGGAAGGTGTACCTTTCTTATGCAAAGCCCATACTTTCTGTCAGCTTATCTATTTTCCCCACCCCCCATCCTCCCAAGAAAAAAAAACCCTTGTGAAACAGAAATGATCTGGTGCTGCTTAGATCACAGGAAGAGAAATAGGAGAAGGAGCCATAACTGTTTGACTCCTACTAAGGGCTATCAGAGTCAGAGCAGTCAATAAGAAGTAGAAATCTGAACACCTGCTTCAGAGGATACCTACCCTTCCTAGAGCTCAGGAAACCAAGATGGCAAATATAGTTTTCTCAAATCCTTCTCTGTCCTTGCACCCTTCCCACTGCGGATGTGACAAAACCACAGTTCATCTTTCAATAAGAAAATAAAGACTTACATTACTTCTACAAAAATCTAGAACAAATAAGATTACAACTTTTTACATGTCTTTGAAGTACTCCATTGCTTCAGCAGTTAACACAGGGCAGTGAACCTGTGTCCCAGGTTCTCTTTCTCACCCCAGTTAACTGACAGAATGCCTCGACAGCCCCAGCGATCAGCCAGCAGCCCAGCCTGGCAGAGTGGAATTGCCCTTGTGTGCCACGGGTGTGATAGTCTGATGGGTTGTCTCCCTTTAGGATGGACCTTCATTTTGTTTGTCATATCATGAGAGCTCCTCCTCTGACAGACTAAACACACAAAGTAGAGAAATGAAAGGAAAAGGAAAATACTGTTTCCCTCTTTTACAGCTAAGGTGCAGGACATGACTTGCCCGAGGTATCCCAGTGGCACATATGGCACAGCCAGGACTTGACCTAAACCATGTCTGAATCTTCAGGCACAAATCAGCATTCCTTCTTGTTACTAAGTTTAAAAGCCCCTCCAGTTCTCAATAGTTACATTGGCCAGTGCAGTGTTCAACATGATCATAGTCCATTAATACTAAAACCATCCAGTACTTGAGAACAGCATATATAAACACATAAACCACACCAAACCAGCCAGTATAAATGTACTGGGACTATTTTAGACAGTAGATTTTAAATCATCTAGAATTAAATTTGCCTCATAATTTTGTAGCCCAGGATCCTACAGGTGGAGAACACTGAACATGCCTACATGACAAAGGAACTGTCCTATGTATAGATAGTTATGCACATAATATAGATAAATTATATTAAATGCTATATTTTCACAGTCGAATAGAGGTAAAAATCAAGTTAATTTAAATATTCATATAAGTTTCTATTTTAAGTCTTGGATCCAACATAGCTTGCCTTTGACCCTTCTCTGACATCTGTTAATCTTGGGTATATTTCAATTTCTTTCTCTCTCTTTTTTTTAAACAGATGACTCCACTTAAATCAGCACTTGGTTTCCATTAGACAGATAGAAGGTGATTCACTTAGTAACACATGCATCTTTATCTAGTTAAGTCCTAATAGCTTTAATATATCAAGGAAGCTGGTGTGATTAACAGCACTATGGGCACTGTCAGGCACTATACATAATACATGCTGCCCTTTGTCCAGTTATAGAAAAAGAGTGAATAAATGCATTGTTTCCAAACTGAAAATGTGTACACAGACTTATAAATATTCTAAAATTATCCTTATAAAAATATGTTGACAGTAGAAGCTGCGTCTACATATATGTCTGTGTTTGAGCAGATCTACTAATCCAAGAGTGAGTTGGCCCTTTGCCATGTCTGAGTTGTCCTTTTTCTGTTTTATCATTTCATGATGGAGGCACCATTCGTGTGTGATTTACCTCCTTTCAGTTGAGCTTTGTGCGGATTCTTCAACGGTTCTTTGTCACTGGCAGTCATAGCTTATCTGTCCCGGGGTGGTTGCATATGTGAATATTAGTTGTGCCACTCTAGTTAATGTTGGCAACAATGACATCTGACTTGGCTTGATTATCATATTTGATATTCCTGCCAAATGAGGCAGTCAAAACAAAAACCCCAAGAGTAAAATATATTTAAAATGTCAGCTCGGGGTCCTTGCTTCCTCATCACTGAAGTCTTCTGGAAATTTTCCAGTTGCCACCGGTGTCTGTGATTGCATGCTGTGGTCATCAGGGCACTGAAGGAAGTCTTTATTCTGCTACTCTAGAGACTTTCAACCAGAGGAGTTTTACAGGAGATCATCCAAGAAAGGAAGTGGGCAAGGATAATTTTCACGACTTCTCAAAAAGAGCCTGGCTGAGCCACAATCATGCATCCTCTACGTCTGCGTTTGCTTCATTTTGCATTAGTGAGTTTTGGCCAAGCTTTGACGTGTAATCACAGATATGTTGCCAAAAGCTTTCAGGAGAGTTTTGGTAGCAGAAGTGGCTGGGGAAGGAGCGCAGTGCTTGAACACTGATGCACAGGATCAGCAGTTTCCATCTAACACAGTGCATGGCAGGCACACTGCCCTGGGACCCAGATATCCATCTAGCAGTATTTGGGTGATGCTGTGTCCACACAAGGATTTTTAGCTTGGGCATGAAACTTTGCAGAGGTCCAACTGTATCTGGTTTAAGCTTGGGCAACACTTGTTCAGTCCAGCTCTGGAGCCCTCAGCACAAGAAGGACATAGACCTGTTGGAGTGTGTCCAGAGGAGGGCCACAAAAATGGTCCAAAGGCTGGAGCACCTCTTCTATGAGGATAGGCTGAGAGAGTTGGGCTTGTTCAGCTTGGAGAAGAGAAGACTCCGAGGGAACCTTATAGCAGCCTTCCAGTACCTGAAAGGTGCCTATGAGAAAGCTGAGAAAGAACTGTTCACAAGGGCATGTAGTGATAGGACAAAGGGTAATGGTATTAAACTAGAAAAGGGTAGATTTAGGTTGGATATTAGGAAAAAAATCTTGAATACAAATGTGGTAGAGCACTGGAACATGTTGCCCAGAGAGGTGTGGAGGCCCCATCGCTGGAGATATTCAAGGTCAGACATGGTGGGGCTCTGAGCAACCTGGTCTATTGAAGATATCCCTGCTTACTGCATTGGAGTTGGACTAGATGACCTTTAAATGTCCCTTTCAACCTAATGCATTCTGATTCTATGATCTTTCCAGAGGACTTTTGATTGTAGCTAGCTTGACATGATGCTCAGAATAGCACATTCATGGGTTGCTCCAAGATAGTGGTTGAGAAAGCTGGTTTTGAATCTGAGCCCTCTGAATCTCTGTGCAGAGGAATTTCTGAGTGTCATATCAGGTAGGAAAAAAAAAGACAGTGGAAACTAATTTCCTTTGCCTAGAGAAAGTGTCAGTTGATGGTGCTACACTTGAGAGCCAAAAGGGCAAGGATTGTCCTGCAAACATTCACCTTCATTTTGTTTTCAGTGCACTGGCTATACAACCTCAGTGAAAAATCACTTTTGGATCATCATAAAATATAAAATATAATCATATGGATCACCTGAAACAATAAGAACTCTTTTGTGGTTGGTTTATAGTGAGTTTTTTGGTTATGTTAGTTGTGGTAAATTCAGAGAGCCCAGTTTGATGTATATTGTTTTCTCTAAATCCAAATAAATAGTTTCCATTTTTTCCCCTGTCCCTTTGATATTTATTATCAATGAACACACAGGACAGATGTCATTCAGTCCTGTCCTTTTGATATTTATTATCAATGAACACACAGGACAGAGGTCATTCAGTCCTGAGATGGCTGCTCTAATAAAAACCTGACCAAGCACAGTGCTTATGCATAGCAGTTACTCACAAGTGCTTCACTGACTTTCATGGCTACAGGGTTGGCACCTTTTCTTTCCACTGCTGGTGGAAGGGCTGCAAGAAGAGAGGAGAAAAGCAATTGTGTTTGCAACTTCATTTTCATTGTATAGCTTATCTGAAGATATAATTAAATTAGGACAGGAACAATCCATTAGATACATTAGTGACCACTCCATTTATATTATTATCAAAGAGCTGCATGTTAGAGGAATGTGAATTATACAATTAAGCGAAACCCTAATTGACCTTAATTTTTCCATAGTAAAGTTCTCCATCCATATATTTCCCACACCTGAGAGGGCCTTGTCCTAGTTAATAATTGTAAAGGAAGTAAATCTTAAAGCGATGACCACAGCAGTAAAACTTACAGAAAAATTAATTGTTCTGTCTTCAGAATATATAAAAAGGAGGAGGCATTGAGATGTGCTCAGTGAGTTGAACTGTTTGGGATCCTTGGCCTTCTTGCAGTGAAGAAATATTATGAAGTAATAGAATTAGTTCAGCCCCTCCTTGATAATAATTTAATTTTTCTCTCCATCTGCCCTGTATTTCTCCATAGCTTTGACCTGTATCGTAACCTTGAATAGGCATCTTCTCCCCTCTTGGCCTCTGCTCCTGAGTGAAGCCTGGGGTCTGGTGCTCGTCTAGGCTGTGAGTTCTCTGAGCTCCAGCCTTGTCCTGTGTTTACACGGGGGTTTTCTGGTTTCCAGTGATGCTGGAATTTGGGTATTTTCAATGCCAAACTGTAAAACAGTATTCTAGCCTGGAAGTCTTGTGCATGCTTGTCATGCCAAGACTTTTAAACATAGCATAAAACCACTGCAAATACAGCAGTAACAAATCACAACATGGGTATTTTCTGTGATAGATAAGGAGTAGATAGCTAGCAGTACTCTGCAAAACAGGAAAGAACTTCAGAAATTGTCATATAAAATTGAAGTAACCAATTTTTATAGTATTATGAGGGTGGGGAGGGGTAGGAACCAGTTAACAATTTACATCAACTATTAGACATAAATTAGGATAAATGTAAGTCCAGAAAAATTGCTATGTATGTAGTACTATTTAATAAACGTTGTGTGATGTTGTCATCACTGTTTCTTCTGGAGGAAGTTATTGCTAACCTCAGATTACACAGGCAGGATAACTTTAAATCAAGATTGCTTTTGGTAGGAGATTATTACAAATCTATAATTAGTTTACAATAAAAATTAGTGGTTTAGATGATCTCCTTAATATGTAATGATTTCTTAAGAGTAGATCTGTGGAGTAGTGTTCATACTGGTGACAGTCAGGAATGTTTACTGTTTAGGCCACGGATGTAAAAGTGTAGGAATAGTACCAATACTTCAGTAAGCAAAGCAAGTGGGAAGCTCTTGGGAGAAGACAATACACATCAGTTTTAGAAATATCTTGATATCTTTTTGAAATTATCCAAGAACACTAACACAGGTTGGCAGTAATATGAAGGTGAGGGCAGAGACTAGTTTAATTAAGGATGAAAATGTATTAGTTAAGCTCAGCTGGCAATTATTGGGCAACAATTCAAAGAATAAGGATCTTGTCTCCTCTATAGTTTTATATCCTCCTCTCACTGCTGAAATAGCTGTCCCTTGAATGCGGCTGAGGGAGCTGGGGCCACCACGTCTCCTCACTGTGCTAGTGAGTAAAAATTTCTTTCCAGCTGCAAAAATATGTGTCTGTTAAAGTGTCAGAACATATCCAAAAACCTCTTGGGTGTTGTCCTCAGTGATGCAGAAGGTAGAAGGTGATGTTGGAAGCATGCAAGAGGGGGCTCTCTTGGACAGGACAGTGTGATTGCACATACATACAACATTCTCTTTCACTCTAACAAGACCTGAGCTCACAGAACTGTAAGCTTCTCTGACCCCTGTTTTAAATTCTAAAGAAGCAAAAGTCCTTTTTCAATGTAAACCCACAGTTTTTTTGTGCTTTACCATAGAAAATCCTCCTCTCATTGAAAGTTTGCACTTCCTAGTAAATAATGAGGATTATTATACTCAGGTTATTTCTGCCCTCCTAAGCTTCATTCATTTCATTATAGTTTTGGGTTTGAGTTGTTTTTTTTTTACCAAAATGAAGCTGGAGGTACACACAGTGCACAGAAATCAAAGTTCTGCTTTCATCGCGGTCCCGAAGCTAATCAGTTGGCTTGTTGCTACAGGCATCTGCAGGCACCTTGTACTATAGTACAGTAGTGTTATGGCTTTGGTGGCCCAGCTATTTTAAATCATAATAGTGACACACTATGCATGTTTTCTTTCAAAAAGCCTGGGCAAGCCACGTTAAGTTGATTTTCTTGGCGCACTGCATGCCTATAATTTTGTCTTACATTTTGTAACGTAGGTATCTGGGCATAGAATCAAAAAGCTCCACTGAATATAGAAGAATTTTTTTTAAAGAAAAACACAACAACAAACACATTCTTTGCTTTAAGATTGATAATACTCCTTTAACAGCTACAGATGTTTAAGAACAAAGAAAGTTGGAGGGGAAGAAGTGGAGAAAGAAACATTATAATTTGGGGGGGGGCCGTGGTGTTTTGAAGGTTTGGTTGTTTTTTGGCAAGACTTTTTTGTTAGCGGGTTTTTTCATTATGATTTGTGTCCCCTGATAGTACGCTTACTATGAGTGTCTTGCAGTTACTCAGGACATCTAGAAATATGTGATAAACTTTCATGAAAAACATTAATAGCCACGTTTGAGCCATAATAGTAGGCTGAACTGACTTACTCTAGAGTTGTCTAATGGATGCAATTTCTTCTGTGTTGATTTCCAGTGTTTGTGCTGCTAAAGGAAGTAAAGTCACAGCAGGAAGATCTAGTTCTGTTGCTCCCTGTTTAATGTCCTGTTAGGTTGGTTTTCAGCAGTGGCAACAGACAACTGTGGGTTATCAGCAACACTAGAATTCAGTCCCTACCTTTCCTCTGGAAAGGAGTATAATGCTGTATTGCCTGTGCATGGATGGAGACAGCACTGCTTTTCACACTGAGGATTAGAAAAGCTAAACCCATCCTTGCAAATGGCTATGCAAACAGAAAGAGTAAAGTTCAACAAGGTCCTTGAACAATCTATAATTTGGGATAATAGCATGAAATGTTTCAGGGTCCACTCAAGTACAAACAGGAGACTACTTCAACTGGAAAGTATCTGAGAGGGACCTTTCTGTTCCTGTCTGTTGTGTGAAATTGATAAATGCTAACTGGGTATGAGGGATGAGGCTGAGGAAGAGTATCACCTGCTAATATGCTTTGCTTTTCCTGTATAGGTACAGGAAACTTCCCAAGCCTGAATGTAAAGAGAAACAGAAGTGAGGGGACGTTGACTAATGAGTTTTTAATGCATATTTTTGCTAGAGATTCATTGCTGTATTACTAGAGTGTTACAACAAATGAGAACTTTTTGTGCATGCACCTTTTGGTCATCCTTACCTACTTCCTATGCATCAATAATCAGCTACTCTAAAACACTACCTAAATCGTGAAAAAGATTGCTGTGATAAAAAATTTCTATTTTTTTCCCCAGTGATTTTTTTTCTCCACCCTGAGAAGAGGGCTTTTCCCCACATTGGGGAACAGTCTGTTGCATCTTTTTTCTCTCATCTTCCTTTTCACCTCCAATTTGTCTGTTCCCTATGACTGCTGCAGGTGGTGCTTTACCTGAGTGTTCAGATTTGGTTGCTCCTGTCAAAGACTTTGTGATGTTATCGTTGTCTACCAGAGTCAAGAAAAGAATAGCTTCGTTTTGGTAGTCTTGAAGACCTAAAGCCCTTCCAAAATTGTGTTCTGTTTCCAGACAAGAGGATTTGATTTCAGAATATTAGTCTCTCTAGCTAGTTGTAGGGAGGCAGATTGGTTAAAGTTTACAACCTCATTTTGTTTAGCCTCTGGAACAGTGCCATGAAGTCTCAAGTTTCCTGTATAAAGAGAGATCTGTATTCAGTCAGAAGGTAACCAGGCAAGGTACATGAAGGCTGCAGGGTGAATGGCTCTTTCAACAATTAAATCAGTTTGGGGTCTTTAAGATCCCAGCAGTTCTTTCTGTCAAGACAGCATTGAGTAGGCAGAATTCCTAAAAACTTCAAGGAGGGAGTAATACCCTGGCCTGACAAAACAAAACTTCAGAAAATACTAAACAGGAAGATTTTTTCTGTAAGTCTGATGATTCTTACGAAGTTCCTTGGCTCTTGGGGAATCAGAAGATGTGAGGATTGCCCACATCTTCATTTCCTTCCCAGTGAGTCCTGTGTGTTTTGATTGTTCATGTGTGTACACAGAAGTTATGGTATCTTGTGCAAAATATCTTGATGTACTGTTGTTTTGGGACCAAGTGCACCAATGCACCTTGAGTCTGACGATTATGGATCTAGTAGATTAAGCAGACAATTCACGTTGCTGTCATCTTCCTGAAACTCTGCAATCACTAAATCACATTCATGTGTTACTTTAGGGTGCAGAAGCTTTGCCTCAGGCAGAACAAAAGACAGAAAAGAAGTGTGCTGCTATAAACACTGCATTCAAGTAGGAGTTGTCTAAACTGGGCCACTACAGTATGTTTCTCTAAAATATTAGAAAACTTTTCCTGAGTACCATACATCTCTTCCACTGCCAGTTGCTACTCAGAAAACATCACCAAATTAATGATGTCTTGCTTAGCATGCTCATGAAAGCCTCAGTATTTCTGGAGTATTTGTGGAACCTTGGTTTTGCTATAACCATAAGGCCAAGGCCTGGATTGATTTAGTGCAATTTGAGATGCAGAATCACAGAATGGTCTAGGTTGGAAGGGACTCCAAGGATCATCGGGTTCCAACTCCCCAGACAGGGCCACCAACCTCCAGGCCTGGATCTAGACAAATTTGCCCAGGGCCCCATCAACCTGGCCAACACAGAGAACACTAGCTCTAACACCCCTTTCCAGGCATCTGAGAAAGACTTTATCCTCAAGACAGCTTCTGCAGAGTAGGTGGGATGAACCCACAATGGTGCTGCAGTGCAGAGGTGCAATTACCAGGTGGCTTTGCAAGGTCCTGACAATGTCTTGCTTTTGCTCATTATGCAAGTTAGTCCATTCTGAGCTGGATTTTTGCCAGGATATCCAGAGACAGTGTCTTATAATGAAATCTTTCCAGAAGTAAGCATTTTTCCCCCTTTTCTCCTAATTTCCAGTGTTCTGAAAGTACATCTGATATAAAGGTGTTTGAATATTTGTCTTTAAGCAAATGGGGATGATAACTGCTAGCCATCTGGGAGAGAGTGTTGTGGTTTTCCTGATACTGAATGGTGCCTGTTTTGGTTTGATTTTTATGAAATACTAGCTATTTTTTGTTCTCTGCTTGACCTAAGCAAAAAATATGAAATAGGTATAAAGTCTAGTTTAGTGAGTGTGTGTGCAAAGAGATGCCAAACTGTGTCAAGTAGTCTTCTTCTGGCAACAATGAGCTGTTGTTCAGTATCCTCACACAGGTTAACCGCGGAGCCGTTCCTGAGAATCCTTCTGATTTATGATGACATTGCTGGCAAAAGCCAAAAACTCTCTTAGCAGTGCTTTCCACAGGGCTGTGTCAGCAGTTTCTTATATATACACACACATTCTTAATATATGTATTTATAACAGAGAATTCTGACCCTATTCTAATATTCATCCTGTTCTTCTTTGCACTTAAGTGATGTTTATTCAGCAGTAATGTATCTACCTACATCTCTGATTGCAAGCTTAGAGTCTGCACCAATTACAAAACTCTGCTCATTAGAACAGCCCTGGGAAATGAATTATATTGATCTTGTGTTGCAAGTGCCTTGCAAGGAGGAATTCCTGGGAGGGGAAGAGGCAAGTAATTCAGTTTCTGGTATGATACAATTTGTCTCAATAAAGCACTTAAAATTATATCAGAGAAGCTGCTCTTGAATTATGATACAATTAAAATACAATTGGCGTCAGAACAGTGTTTCTGGTATGTTTGAAAGATATTTCCTTTTCCAAGTTAAAAAAAAAAGAAACTGATGAACATATAGCAGAATTTGCATTAAATTATTTGTATCCTACAGTGTCATTCTTGCTGCCCTCTTTCTACCTTTCCTTCTGTTCCACAAGAAGTAAAGAAGTTCTGTCCTGCCTTAACTTGTAAATAGTTTGTGCTTCATCTATTTCTTATCCCTGTTCACTTGTTGGGAAAAAAGTCATATAAAAACTACACAAATGTGGAACTCATAGGAGATTTGTATCTTCAACCTCTAGCTGAAGGTTTTTGGTTTGGTTTATGACTAATTGTGGTAGATCCCCCGCTCTTTGGTTTGTCTAGACCAAGCTAAAATTTTGTCTGTTTTGAGGGAGTAGCATCGTGTAATCCTAGTGCCTGAGCTGTAGATGTTGGGCCAGTTCTGAGCTCTGGACTATTTCTATAACGATTTCTAGAAGGCAGTCTGTGTGCTGTCAAGATCTGGACAGTCACATAGTTCAGACTTTTACATCTTTCTTACAGCTTGTGAATGCATAAATAAAAAGAAATCAAAGAACGTAAGCCTCTTTTTTAATATTACATTGGTATTTTATTGTTTCTTGTAAGCAGTCTTGTAGCAGGGGTGAGGCATTCCTGCTGTTGACAGATGTGTGGAAATGCCCAGTCTGCACTGTGTTCAGCTCCAAATTCTTCCTTTGGGTGCAAGTGCCACAGCATATCACACACAGGCACCACAAACTGGTCTGCTATTATGCCATTTTCTGCTATGATGTTGTCCAGCACCTCTGCAGATTTTTTAAGGATATAATTTAATATCTCCTATAGAAGAAACATTTGCTTCCTAATTTTGCAAAGGGGATTACAGGTAATAATCTAGAAGTGCCTAGATTTGAAGTTCTTTGTTTTTCCTAAAGAAACTTTTATAGCCTGTGAGTGAATAATAAAATTGTTTTGCTAGATAAGAAAGTCCTTGTGTAAAGAATTATCATTCCACCCTTCAGTTTGGATAAGAGGTTATTTTGAATGACTTGCTTGCCTCAGTAGGTTTTGGAAAAAGAGCTCCTGAGTTCTCTCCTGTTGGGTAAGTAGTCCTAATTGTAAATGCATTAAATGGCACTTAATAGCTTCAACAGTGAGAATACAGTAATGTTCTTACATAGGCCTGTGATGTACCTCACTTGGAATACAAGCAGAGAGATGTAAGTTGTAGGAACTCTAGGGAATGAGAAAATTTCTGCATTAAACATTGTGTTAAGAACTGGACCATCTCATTAAAGATAATATGGCTGTGCATATCCTTAAATAAGGTAGAGAAAATGAAACAACCACAAGAAAAGAAAACAAAATTAAAGTTGCTCCTACAATTTTGCAGCAGATAAAACAGCAAGTAATGTGTTCTTTGTTAGTCCCTGCTATGTAATTGCCTGAATGTCCATCCTGGGTTCTAGTGAAACAGAGGAAGCTTGCGGGGGAGAAAATAACACAACTGCATGCAGTGAAATTGTTACTTACTAGGTTTTCAGAAATTTAACAGAACAAAAGAGAAGGTTCATTAAACACAACTGTATGATTGTTTGGTGTCTCATCAACCAGGCTGGATTGGACCTCTACCAACCCCACAAATTTCTCCTGCTTACGTGAATGAAGCAGTTTAATAAACTCCAGTAGTTTATTATCCGCACCAAAGACAAGCCTAGGGCCAAACACACAACCCACTTGTTTGCTGTTGCTTGTTGCCATCAGGGACTGGTGAGCCTTGGTAACTGAAGTTTCTATTCAAGGCTATGACAAGCAGTAGCGTTTTGATGGATGCAGACTTTTCTTTCCATTTTTTGACAGATGTGATGTCTTCTGCTTTGAACCCCTCAATGAATTTTTCCCAGATATTTTTTTTCTTCTGAAGCCCTGAGTCCTAGAAGTTGATTTCTTTTACTGTCTCCAATCTTCACTCACGTTTATCATCTCATTTCCCCACCATTCCCTCTGTTCACCTCAGCCATAATTTTTCCCAGGTGTTTCCCACTCTATCCATATATATGGGGGCTTTTTTCCTTTTGTCTGCATTTAAATCTTGGTTCTTCTCTGTTGTCTTGGCTCAGATAGGATTAACTGGCAGTGTTGGGTAAATCTCCTGCACTCATTTGTGGTGATCTCAGTCTTGGCATCACCCACATGAGACCTAGCAAAGTGAAAGTCCTGTTTTTTTTCTGCTTGGGAGCATGGGCTAACAGACTGTTAAGGGGCATGTGCTGCTGGCATCTCTGCTCTGGGAAGGTAAACCTGGCAATTTTCCAGACACTAACACTGTTTTTAACATGATTAGCAAGAAAACATATCCTTTTTCCAAAATGTTGCCTTATCAGAAATGAGATTCTGATTTCTGATTCAGAGGGCCATATTTTCCTAAAAAGTCTTTTCTCTCTTTTTTTTTTTTTTTTATAAACTCATTTTTCTTTACATTACTCTTGGAAAATGCAGTTAATTTGTCTGAAATTTCCCAAAGACTCCGAGGCAGATTTGAAGCATGAAAAAAAAATTCAAACCTGAGAGTTGTACTTTGGTAGAATTACTAAAGAGTTATCATCTAACAGGAAGCATGGGATAGACTATACAACCACTAATGTATTGGTTACAACTGTTCTTATTATCTGAGTGAACATCTGATCCATTCTACAATTCTGAGTATACATTTTGATGATAATTGTAAAACCTTTTACAGTTGAGCATATGTCAAATGCTAACTGAAGGAGGAAATGTAATGCCCTTTTAAGGACCCGAGTTTATGACTATAGAAAGGAAGGGTTTTGTCAGTCTTCTAAAACCTGTAATACTTGCTTCTGCCAAAAAAATCCAGTATTGGTGAACCAGTATTATTTACCAATGGACTGCTGTACTGCGTAAACGGGGCTGTAGTTCCAGGAAAGCTCGAGAATTAGGAACGTGCAGTGAAATGAAAAACCGGATCTGTAGTAAAAGTGTTTGAGCACACACACGTGCACAGATGCATATATGTGTCTACCCAAGTGTCAATTTGATTTTTGCAGGAGATTGTGAAACACTGGCTGTATTAAATAAATCAGTATCCATATACACAATTGTCTTGAACTCTTGGACTGTGTCAGGCAGCGCATCTCTGCAGGAAGGGCAGCAAGTCCCACTCCCTGAGCCTCCTTGTAACTGTCTGGATAGCATCTTCAAAGGAGGGTGAGCTGAAGTGGAATTAAAAAGCAAAGGGGAAGCCAGGAGATAAAAGAAATAGAGGCAAACTTGTTCCGTGCTACTGTTTTGGGTACCTTTACAACAAGCAATCTGAGTAGAATTGCCAGGCAGTTTCCTCGGTATTAATGAAGGTGTTGCAATACACTGGTGCTTAAAAATCAGTCAGCTGCTTTAAAGATTGGTTTCTCTCTACCTCCCTGTGTATAACTCATTAATGTCAATGGGGCAGGCAAAAGAAAAGGGCTGAAAGTTTCTAGAGATGGCTCTGAAAAGTGCCAGGATCTGAACAGCAGTTGCTTTATTTAACTCATAATGTAAAGGAGAGATGCTCTCCTTCAAATACTTCCCTGAAACACGGGAAAATGAAACGCACGTGAGCAATAAAACTTACCAGAGATGGAGAGTAGACATTAGGATAATGCAGAATTGCTTGGCATTCTCTTGTGAATCTGACCATATCACAGGTAGGCACTTACATGCTGGTTTAATTGCGCTGTTTTAACCCACTGGGTTCCACAGCCCTTAGCTGTAGCAGGTTGTGTTCTCTGGAAGCACTGGCTTATACTCTAGCACATTTCAAGGTTATTTGCTCATTGTAAAAACAATTTGTGTGAAAAAGACTTTTCCCAAATTTAATGTTGCACACTTGACTTCAATTCAGCAAGGTACTTAAGTACCTGCCATGTTTAAGCATAAATGATTACTGTCCACTTCAGTTGGAAGTACTATTGCTTCAGATTTATATTCTGCTTAAGCAGCTTGCTGAACAAAGGTCCTCATTTGTAGTTAAGCTCCTATCTTTTTCCTAACTTTAAAAATAACTGTGACTTTACTGTTTTTAAGAAGCTTCCAGCTTTTACAAGGAGAGTTGAATCACAACTGCCATGGCCTTTTGTCTCTGCGTGTATAAATCCTGCTTAGTGTGTGACAGTGGAGGACTAACCACATGCCCTACAATCCACGTATGGCTAGAAATTTTTAACTTCCTTATCCACAGGGATAAGGACTAGATAATTTGCCAGGACAAAACCTTCAGATTCCCAAAGATCAGATCACTGCAGTAAAATCAGGGCTACACCACTTCAGAATCTCATTTTGTGTGCCAGTAAGTTACATATTACAACGCTGACTGCTGAAAAGCAGCAGAGTCCTGTGTGTCCCATTCATTAATGCAGGACTTGTGAGATTTCCTTCCAGCCCTTTACTCCTTTTCAGCAGTCAGCATTGTTAGGAAGTCACTGATAAATCTCACATGGGAGCCCAGATTAATAGAAACAGGGTATGGTGAGAGCTGGAAGTGCTTTTGAGACATTGGCAGTGTAGGTCCATAAGTAATTTCTCTCTTTTTCTGTAGTGAAAATGTCTTCTCGTATGTTAGTCATAAGAATGGGACCTTCATAGTGAAAACAACATTGAAGGCTGCTTAGAAAAAAATCAGTAACAGAAATAAGAAACTAGTTGCTTCTTGGGTGTTTGAGGAGGAACCTTTAGGCATAAGAAAAACCCAGTTGACTTGCATGGGCGCTCCTTCCCCATGATACTTTTCAAAGCATACCAATGTAGAGCCAAATATAGGCATCTCCTGGTGTGTCACAGGCTGCAAGCCTTGAGGATGGATGATTACCAGCAGCCTGCTAGGTGCCTACAGCTGCAGAGGGATGGGATGTGGGACACATTCCTCTTAACATCTGCTGTGTTTGACTGGTTAAACAAGCTCAAAGTATGGCCTTGTCTCATCCTCAACCTGATACTCACTTGTCTCACCACAGGCTGCACGAGGAGCCTAAATGCCAAGCCTAAATTGAAAGCTACCTATGTAAAGGTTGAGGGTTCCTCCAGTGGTTTGGCAAGGCACAAGTCCAACTGCAAACCCAGTCTTAATTATATGGGTGCATTAAATCCCTCTCTATGTAATGGATGATGAGATATTTCCTTCCTTTGTTTATTGCTCTGAGCAACTTGATCTAGTTAAAAGTGATCCTGCTTACTGCAGGGAGTTGGACTAGATGACCTTTAAAGGTCTCTTCCAACTTAACACATTCTATGATTCTTTATATTAAGCCAAAAAGTTCTTGCAGCTGCCTCAACACCATTCAGATCATGGCTGATAGCCCTCTTTACTGTCAGTACAGCTGATGATACAGATAAAATTGTGAGGGAGGCACCAAAAATCTGAATAAGTCATTTTCACACTCATAACATTTAGTGAGTTGAATCTGCTGATAGACTTGTGAAAAGATCTGAGAAACAGCATGAGGTGTGGAGGTGATTTGGAGGCATCATCAAAAGGCGGGTTGAAATGGGATGTTCCCAAAGGACAGTATAAGAATGCAGGCTGATGGAGATGATGGGGAAGGAGTGGGAGAAACGGTTGGCATTGCTGGGAAGCACACAGACTCCAGGAAAGGCTTGGTGTCTTAGTATTATGTTTCTTAACGTGTTAATTGGTACATAGCAAACCAAGTTTTCATACTCTCCAGAGGGTTTTCCCATGATTTGGCATTTTCAGCATTTGGTGGTTTTGTTTCTGTTTTGCTGTCTCAATTCATTTTTGTTGTAAATTGGTCTCTGAATAAAATATTCCTCACTCAGAGACTCCTGGGTTGTGATGCACACATCAGTCACAACTGTATCAAATTCATGTAAATGTTGTAGAATTAAACAGTGTAACTTTGCAGAAATTATGGTAAAAAAATATCCATGAGTTAAATCATTGTGAACTTTACATTTGAACCCCAAAATTCATTATTCAATCACTATTTTACTGCAAATGTGAGTATCCTTCAGCAGCTTCTTCAAAAAGATAAAACCCACAAAGCCTTGGAAGACTAAAAAGAAAAATAAGAACAAAAATAATTACTGATAGGAAGTGGGAAATTATGCATTTAGTATGATTATATCAATAGCTGTTGCTTCTTCCTAAGCCAAACATGACATCTCTTTCCATTGTTTTAGAGGAAAGCACTCATCTGCGTGCTCGTGCATAGTCTGGCATTTCTCCCAGCTGTTCTCTGGATAATGTGTTGGGAGTTTTTTCCTGAACAGAGTAATTGCTTGTCCATCAAGAATAGTTTGTTAAATAAATACTGAGGAGAAGCTGTGACAGTGAGAGTTTTATGCTGAATATTATTACGTATACATTTTCATAGTGCAACTTCTGATGTTTTATAGATGTCTTGCAGTTGAAAGAGAAAATTGTGAGAGAAAGTATAACTATTTTACTGACAGCTGACAAAGTTTCCAGATACGCGGGGAATGGGAGTTTCTCCAGGAAGGGAGAATTTCCATTTTCACAGGGTGGCTCCGAAGGGCAATGCGTCTGCCGTCTTCCTCTCCCCGCAGTCACTTTGATTTAAAGGGACTTAAGTATATCCATGATTGCTTTGAGCCTCACTTGAGTTCACATCAAAGTGTGAGGGAAAACTGCCAATTAACTTTAAGGCTGTGGGATCATGACCTTGCTTCTAAGATCAGAAGTAGGATCACAAGTAGCAAGTTGGGCTATGTTACACTAAAGGACAGTAGCACCTACAGAGACAGTAAATTTCAGTGATGGGTATTCTGCTTTGAGGGGAAGCAAACACTGATTATAGATGTGTGTGTAATTCTGTGGGGGGGAAACCTCATTACATTTTTAATTATTTTAAATTACTTTTCGCATTTGTTTTCAAAAGGTATTTGAGAATTTTGTGCAAGAAAGTTTTAGTATAGTATATTTCCTTTATCAGAAAAAAAAATATTGCTGTATATATTTACAATGTGTATGTAATATTTGTAGAAGTGCATTTTGGTTTAAGTGCTTAAGTTCCATTTGAGGAATCCTTCTACAGTTCTGATGACCAGGCAAAATATCTCCGGAGTTCAGTTAAGTTTGTATCAGTGTGTGCAGGTGAGCTGTTGCGCTATCTGATTGAAGTTTGGATGACACACCTTCAAGCCATTGGGGTACTGGAGTGTATCCAGAGAAGAGCAATGAAGCTGTTTAAGGGTCTTATGAGGAATGGCTGAGGGACCTGGGGTTATCTCTCTATACAGCTACCTGAAAGGAGGTTGCAGCTAGGTGGTTGTAGGTTTCTTCTCCCAGCTAACAAGCTGAAAGAGGAAATTACTTCAAGTTGCAACAGGGGAAGTTTAGGTTGGAAATTCAAAAAAAATTCTTCACCAAAAGGGTTAGTCACGGGAACAGGCTTCCCAGAGAAGTGATTGAGTCACTAGCCTTGGAGGTATGTAAAAGCTGTGTAGATGTGGTGCTTAGGGATATGGTTAGTGGTTGGACTTGGCAGTGCTAGGTTAATGGTTGGACTTGATGATCTTAAGGCTGTTTCCCAAGCTAAGTTATTCTATTATTCTCCCATCTTGAGCAGGTTCCTAATTAACTAAGACCCTATACTCGGGGATTTCTGTGATGTAGGGCTCATTGATACGGGTGTATTATGGGTAACACGTTTCAGCAAAGGAGTATGTTTCATCTAGAATGATGAGAGTTGACCATCTGAACTACTTTTACCATGGGACAGCTCTGTTGGTCCAGGTGGATATCATGTAATCTCTTGCCAATCTCAGAAATAGTGCTTTGACAACATTTACTCATTCCAAAAGGCAACATTTACAACACTATGGTTCTCTGCATTTTCTACTGAAGTATACTTTGACTGTAAGTAAACTCATCGATGGTCTTTTTCCCTATGGGAATTGTTGCGAGTGGACTCACAGATATTTCTACGCAACTGTGAGAGCTACTAGACTTAGTGGCTGCATTTTCAAACTCTTAAGCGGTTGTCTGGAGTACAAGCTGCTTGTAGGAGCAGAGGAGGTGTAACACCACTTGAAATGTATTGGTTTCTTTAGAGATGTGCAGTGCTGACATCAAAAAGTCCTTCACTTGTGCCTGATGTGCTTTTCATTAAAGCTCTTTGGAGGTCAAATGGTGCCAGACTAGGTCCCAGAGGCACAGACCTGAGAACAGAAGAACTCTATCAAGTTTACACGACATAGAAGCACTTTTGGCATATGGCTTTGCACAGAATATTCACTTTCAAATATTTTTCCTCGCATAAAAATCACCATGGCTTTTTTTCAAAGTGCAGTGACTTCTAAGGAGCTGTGTGATTTATTGTTTGTCCTGTACTTTTCCTTTGCTTTATAGAATATTTAATTAGCAAAGGTCCTTCTGTTACTGTGCCTTTTGAAACAAGTTCAGGATCCCTTTGACAGCTGCCATTTTTTATACCCTGATTCCATTACCTGCAGCAAATCTCTGCTGCTTGAGCTTGCTTTTCTCTGATCATACTCAGTCACGGAAGGCGGTGAGTCTCCCGGACCATTCCTTGCCTTGTCTGATTTTTTTGCTTTGAGGAAGCCAGATGGTGCATGCCACATGTAATCTGTGTCAAAACTAGTTAATACTGAACTGCGGCAGCACTTTTTATATGGATAGTGGATCTCATCTCCTAACAGTTGATGTATTTCACAGCTGTTTTGGTTAAAGGACAGTAAAGTGTGCTCTGAGCAAAAGAATCAGGTACTCAGTCACAGAGACACAATCCAATAAGACAGCTCTGTCTTATGCTATCACTATGCAAATGGCGTTTACTTCAGTATAGTTAATTTTAATTTCTATCTGTAATACCAACATGGATTGTTTTCCTGAGAGAGATGCTACTTCTCCTCCCCCCAGCCCTGGCACCTAAGTAGTTGTTTAGTATCTGCATAATCATCTGGTTAGCAACAGCATAGTCATAAAAGAGAAATTAAGCTTTGTTTTCATTAAATGTATTATTTGGGTCCATAGCATGGTGGATGACAACTAATTCCAGTGCAGCTGAAAAGATAATTTTAAAAGACAGTGAACCACAACAAAGGCAAAAGCTTGTGTGGAATATGTGGTTGGCTTTGTGGCTGAAGATGCATAAAGGACTATATATCCACACATGACAGCATCTTTTTCAGAGGAAAAAGTCAGGAAGATTAAATAGAGTGGATGTTATAACATGTGTTTAATGTACTAAAGAAGTTTCCTTGCCTCAGTAACATATACTTTGATGAGAAGAATTTAAGATCATCTCAGATGATAGAAGGTGAAACGTTCATGGCAAAGACTACAAAGCAGCAATGCTTCTTGTGCAGGTGTTTGAGCATCAGTGTTTATTAGTCATATATCACGGGAAAATCCATTTTGTTAATGTAAATAACTGATTGTGTGTTCACAAAAGCAGTGTAAACTTACAGAAACCAAGATGTGAATTGTAGCATAGCTTTGTGTTACACCTAACATGCTTTCTGGTCTAAATAGGGGTATTGGCACCTTTTAATTTCAGTCTTATCCATGCTGCATTAGAGAAAACACGTTACAATTTTTGGTGCAAAGCTATATAATCACAATCAAACAAAAGATTAAGGGCCTGTAGAGTTGTATTGGGCTGCTGTATATTTAAACCATTTTTCTACCAGTTACTTGTTATGGGTGGATGCCATATATGTTAATTAATTTGCCTTGCAAGATGCAATGATTTCTTCTCTCTGACTGCCGAAAAGGTGCTTTCTTTCCCTAATAAGTTTCCATTTAAAAAAAACTGTCCAGTTATATCTCTTCTATGAAGTTGGCCACAGTAGTTGTAATGGGATTACGGTTTAGGAGAGGATGGGTAAGGTTGGACTCAATGACCTTAATGGTCTTTTCCAACCTAGTCATTCTGTGATTCTGTGATTAAAACACCCAACAGATCTGAACCAAGATGGCAGCCTGGTGTTGCTGGCAGAACAGACTCTGATAGCATTTGAGGGGATGATGGGCTGCTGCAATCCTTCTGAAACTTCTTACTTTAAAAGGTGTGTTATTAGCCTAAAAGAGGAAAAGAAATTCCTAGTAGCCATTGGTCCTTAATGTTTACAAACATGGGATCTTGAACAGTCAGTATGTTTGACTTTTGACTTGCAGAAAATTCCCAGCAACTTTGTCCAACCGAAGGTCTATTTGCCCTGGATTTGTGATGAGGTCTGAGATTGGGATGTGATACTGTGAAGTATCAGGAGTCTCTGTGTAAATGACTCAAAGTCAGATTAAGTAAACGAACAAAATACCAAAGCAGACTTAAACATCTATGAACAAAACACACTCTCAGAAGCAGGCAGCTACATCTACATCTGACTGGACAGGGTTACCTCTGGGTTCCTTCTGCAGATAGCTGCACTTATCTGCATATATTTTTCTAAAGTAGATATGCATAAACCATATATTCACATGTATGTATTTATTTCAAGAACTGAATCAAGAACATTTGTGAGCGATGAAATTAGATCTTGCTTCCAAAAAAATCTGTTTTTAAATCTTACAGCTTTGTTATGGTAGTATGTTTTATGTTACATGAATTACGTCTTTTAATGTGAATATCTGTAAGATTCATTCACCATCAGATTTAACTTGCATTTTGGAATGTCCACAGAAAAAGGATCAGTGGAGCAGTAATAAAAACCAGGCATTTAGTAAATTTTTTTTCTGACACATCTGTGAGCAGTAAAGAGACACGGGGTTTTACCAGCCCCGAACGTTCAATCATAAGTGAAACTTTACAACTGCAGTAACAAAAGCACTATGAAAACACTCACTGAACTGCCACAAACTCTCTACTTACTACTGAAACCCTTAGATAAATATTGAATGAAATTTCTTATTGCAAGGCATGGCAAAGGAAAACAAACACACTTTCATATCCACTTTTTTTGCCTCAGAGGTACATCAGGTGATGCAGAGGCATGCTAATTGAAGTTGATTTTTAAAGGCTTGATTTCCAGGCTCTGAGTTGCTACAGGTGCATCTCTCTCTTTTGTGGTTAATGGGAATGAAGGACTGAGGTCATCAACTCAGCGAAAGAAAACATTGTGAATATACAAAATCTGCATATGCAGCCACATACAGCTTCTGTATTTTTCTCTTCAGCTTGGCATCTCACAAATGCTGACAAGTTAATTTGAAGATGTGGATCTGTTTTGACAGTATTAGAAAAGCATGTTTGTGAGACGGGTATTAAAAGATGCAGACATCTCCTTAGCTTGTAAAGCTTCAGTTCTGCATGCCTAGGTAAATGGGGCTTTCACTTCATGGCATGAGGTGAGCTGTATTATTTACCTTTGGGTGGGTTTTATTTTCTGTTTGTTTTTTTTTTTTCTATATAATCACATTCTCAGAAAAAATATGTTCAGTATTTCAGATTTGCAGTAAACTCTTGTTGGGTACAGAATGAAAGTTACATTACAAAAAAAAAAAAAAGGAAAGCATGTATTGCAATACCAATATGAAAAGATTTCCTGGGTTTTTGTTGTGTTAAGACCTATCAAACCTGCAGGACTGAATCCAGAGTGATTCTACCTGTGGAAAGGTTTCCGTGTTCTTCTGCCTTTGCCCTTGGGAAATCCAAAGCATAAGAAAATTACTAGAATGTTGATTCTGTGCCTAGAACACTTAAATTCACTTACTGCCAGGAAAATCAAATATGTGCATCAGCAGTTGGTCAGATGGTACACCATTTGACTCCTTTAACCAGTAAGATGCACTGCAGAGAGTGGCTATTAGGCAGAGATCTTTGGGCAGGATCCATTCTCATACAGTGTGCGAGCTCTGGGGCAGGGAGGATTTTCACACAGGTACTTATTAGGCTCGAAGCAAGTCATATCATGGCAGAAAATAGGTCAGATCAGAAACAGAAAGTCAATAAATGTCATTCCTTTGCCTTATGGCTTGGATTTTCAAGAAAGGCTTGGAGCTTAGCTTCTCAATAGCCATGGTGTGTGCAAGAGGGACCAGGTTGCTGTGACAGGTATTTCCATCTTGTGTAGGAAGTGCCTCCTCTAGGTTCAAAATGAAGCACTCTACAAAACTCAACTTTGCCTAGCAGGCATCAGATGGTAGAAAGCCACTGGCACATGTCCACATTGAGCAAGCATGGGCCAGTTGCAGAAGAGAAAGCTTTGCTTGTTCAGGTGGCTCCCAGCAAATTGATACAAAGGGGTCGTGTTTGTTCTGGTGGCAGTATCTTGGAGCCCGGGTGGTGCATCAAGTCAGTCTACTGCTTGTGTCTGGCATGATGTTGTTTGCAGCAACTGAGTGACTAGTAAGTAGGGATACTAGAAATGACATCAGCCTGTTTTCTGATCTTGAGAAGAGGTCCTTCAATATCTCTGGGTCCTTCTGAAGCTCCTGGTTTAGGACTTCAGAGTTGTATACCTTGAGTAGTCAGCATTGTTTACCTCAAGAGTATACAAATGTACATCCTAGAAACTTTGTTAAACAGGCAATATTTCTACAGTTAGCAGCAAGTGTTGCAAAGGGGGCCAAAAAATATATGCAAGCCTGGGAGCTGGCATGTGTGCGTGGGCAAGGCATTCGCCAAACCATCCTCAGTAATGGGCTCAGTATCTACCTGTCATCACAGAAGGGGTGAAGACCAGACATAGTACAGGTCGACAGAATGAATGAGATCCACTAAATTAGTTAGACCCAACAAACAAACAGGCAGGGGTTGATGTGCTCTTCTCATGTCAAGGGTAGGCTTTGGTTCTTGTGTTTCTGTCCTTGTTGTCCTCCATCCCAGCCCCTAGTATTCACACTCTTACCTTTCCTTAGCAAATGTGATTTTTCAGGGCTCTGGAGTAAGTGTATAACATGGTCTGTAATTTCTTTAGCATCCTATCTAACTGCAGCGTACGGTCACCAGCACCTTGATCAGGTTCTGTGTGTAGGGCCACCTGCCTCCTGAGTCATTCCTGCCCATCTCTCACTCAGAGGATATAGCAGTCAGTAGAGTAAAAAGTATTGATTTGAAAAGGAAATGTACATTAACATGTACATTTGTACATTAACATGTACATTAACATGTACAAATGTAACATTAAGGAAAAATGAAGGCCTTAAGTGAGGTTATGTTTTGTTTAGTTTGGATGAAGACAGAAACTCTATAACGTATTTTTGTTACCATTTCCATATTAAGTCTGTCAGAATATCAGGCTAATTTTGAAGATTTGTAAGCAATTAGCTGGTGATGATAGGGCAAGCAAAATGTGTGACTAAACATGTCTGGTCAGTAAAAGGAAGAGGTGAACTCTCGTGGTTGGTTTCCAGGTTGGTCAGGGAGGAGTAATTGCTGTGTTGCCTAAATTAGAAATCAGAGCAGTTGTGTTACTGCGATTAACCTCAGCTATGCCCAGCATGTCCTCACAGTGACCTCCTCATTTGCTGCTTATGAATAATAGCTCATCATCAAAGAACCAACTATCCACTATTTTATTCTGAATTCTTAAATATTGTACACATTTAGTAACATCAAAGCAACCACTCAAGAAACCAAGGCTAGCCCTCCCAACCGCATGGAGAGGTTGGACTTCAGCTAAATTTAGCTTCAGGTGATGCTGAGTTTGCTGCAGTGAGGATTGTCAGCTCAGAACTTCTCTGACCAGACTAATCTTTTGTTCTGAAAGATTTTAATTTAAGTGAGCGATTATTACATGTTACTAAAGAACATTACTTTTATTCACTGATTATCCCAGCTTCTCTCCTCACTTTCTTGCTTAAAATGGATTAAAAACAAGTTGGTTATTCTGTACTTCTAGGATTTTCTCTTCTTAAAGAAAAATGCTGCCGTGCAGCATGCTGAGAATGGAAGGGTCTTCAGGTTCTAGTGAAATCAGCAGGGACAAGGGCAGTTGGTCTTGTCATTAACTTGGTGTCACAAATAGTGTAGGTTTTCATAGAAGATGCATGGGCACCAAAGTCCAAGGCAGAATTTTTTTGTTAGCAGGCAGCTGAAGTGCCACCTTACTGCCCTGAGGCTTCCTTGAGCTGGGCAGTGTGTCAGAGTGGGCAATGTCCATGAGGTTGTATTCCAGCACTGGCTTTGTAGGGGAGTCTCAGGGCAAATAATCACTATTTTTCAGTTTGTCTGTCTGTGCATCTGAGATGATAATGCTTTCCTTGCTTTTTAAAGCACTTTCTGATCTGCAAGTGGAAAGAACTACCAAAACACATACACCCCTCCCCACCCCAGATACTTGCAGCTCTTCATTCTCTTTAAGCTAGCCTTAGAACTGTGCCACTACAGTCATTCATCAGCAGTTCAGAGCTTTTGAAGGCAAGCCCATTTTACATCATGGTAATAGTGAAGAGTGTTTTTGTAGTGTGTGAATGAGTTTTATTTTTAGATTAAAAGTAGATGGGTACTGACATCTGTTACTGTTTACTGAGAACATAAAAATGAAAGAGACTAAATATTTTGTAGCTCTGCACCTATATTTGGCAATAGCAAGCCAAAAAGAAACTTCCCAGCTGGTGTGTAACTCTCGCTGAGTCCAAGTTGGTTTTAGACTTCTGAAGATCTGGCAGACAGAGCTCTAAGAAGATTCAGATACTCAGTATGTGTTCTCCAAAAATTTTTAGATAAACAGGTAAGTGTTAGAAGTCAGCAGCAAAAAGCAACACAGTGGCAGTACAAGGAACTACTTCAGGCTACACGGATTTTGTAATGCACAAGGAACTGTGCTTTAGAAACTTGTGCCTTAATATCACACAGCAAAGCCATGGCCAGGCCCGAGTCAATCAGACATCACTGGCAAAATTCCTGTTTAATTCAACTGCCAAAAGTAGATCTCAGAGCTGAACATGTAAGACTTAAGGCATATTTTGGAAAAGCACTAAAAAAGTACTGAATATAAAGTATTAACTATGTATTTCCTGATCGCTGTTTATCTTTCAAGTGACTGCTTTCCTGTTTTTTCCACACTTTGGTGACCCCAGAATCAAGAAAAATCATAAAACCCACTGATAAATACATGAAAGCTGCATCTTTTTTTCCTTGGCATGGTCATTTCTAGATTCCCTTGCCAGTGCAGCTTGCTATTCTATTTGTGTTTCTCCATGACCTAGATTTTCTGGTTCGGTGAACACTAAAAAGGAGGGAAAAAACATCAAAGTATGAAGTTTATGTACACCAGCTTTACCCACTCATCCAAGGAATGTTCTTCCAACCCAGCTGGAAGAGGAAAGGCTGCAAGCAGAAGGCCCAGACCTAGTGGTCCACCAACCTCTGGTGTAGACCTGGCAACTGAACCCTTGTATAGCAAGTGTTGCAACTTTTCTGAACTTTTGAATTTAAAAGGGAATTTTATAGAAGGGGACTTTGTTACTGTTTTACCTGCAAATCCTTCCAGCTTCCCCTACCAAAAGGTTAAGGTAGGATAGATGCCAGAAGACTGTGCTGGACACCAAACCAGTGCTGTTAAGTGTATAAGAACAGAAGGCACTCAGCTTGAATGGAGAGGAACAGAGGGGAAAGGAGAGGTAGTAGATTTACAAAGTAAATGCAACCCTACATAATGACCTAAATATAGACGAGCGTTTCATATTCCCCTTTATAAACCTTGTAAAGTGCATATTTTTTTACACTTTGTTTGCTTGAGCCCAGCCTGTCCCTTTCTACATGTTGAGCCTGCATGGAGAGAGCTACCACCTTTGAGAGGGTTTTTGGCCCAGCGAGCCCCTGCTCCATAACTGTGAGCTGTCATTCTACTCTGGGGCTATAATTGCAGGAAAAAACTCAACAGGAATGTTACACGAGTGTGTGTACCTACCAGTCCTCCAAGTGACTTATTTATAGTCTGAGCCTTAATGCCTGTCCATTAAAACCTCACAAAAGTTGTTGTCCCCACGCCCTTCAAGCTATAAAAGTCAACTTAATGCACTCTTTCTCAGAAATCTCTCCAGGCCCCGTTATACTATGCAAGTTATGACAAAAACTCAGCCTTGCGCTCCTGTAGCTTGAGCTTTGGCGTTATTAGTTTCCCCAACATCACGCTGCAGATCAGGGTGCAGCTTGGGGGCATTGTTTGTTTTCCATGTAAGAAAATACAGTAGCATTTCATAAAACAGATTGAGCTGGAGCGGCGCAGTGATGGGTTATTGGCCGAGCTGTGCAGCCCCGCAGCAGCACAGGCTGGAGCATCGTTAGCCAAAGCACATAATATATCACTGTCTTCTTTCACAGCCAGTGAAACGTGAGGAGCAAAAGGGAAAGGATTTTAAAATGCTGTACTTGATTTTTGGGAGTTCTGGTCTAAAGAAAGTAAAGTGTCTGGGGTTTGGAAAGGCTGGGAGGACAAAGAGACAAAAGTGGCTCATGATTCAAAGTTTTAAATTATTCCAGCAAGCAGCTCTTGTGCTTGTCAGACAAGTACTAAGAGGTATTTAGGTACCTCCATGCTGCTGAACTCAGTGGGAGTGGTACGCATAAATACCTTGTAAGGGTTACTGTTGGAGTTCAAGAGAAGGGCTTTGAAGGCATTGAACTTTACTTTGCTTTGATAGAGCAAATGTGCTGCAGGCTTTTGTATTAAGGTCAGATTTAGTGATGTTTCTCTTCATTTGTTCAGGTACCCAGCTCCACACCTCTACTTGGCTCCTACCAAGTCTGCGCAGTCGGCTAGTGGGGAATGGACACTGGGCTGATGCTCCCTGTTAGGGTCCCAAACTGGGATGTTCCCTCCAGAATTTTCAACTAGGAAGTGTATCATTGTGAAACACTATCATCTGATACTTTGCCTTTCCTTGAAAGAGCAGAATATACTTTTTTATTTTTTCTTTTTTATTTAAGCAAGCTAATATATTACTGCATGCTTAAAACCACCTCAGTTTATATATAAGGAGAGATTTTCTTAGAATCATAGAATCCTTGGGATGGAAGAGACCCCAAGCCCTTGACTGCCTTTCAGTTTTTAATAAACTCTTTATTGGTTTTTTTTGGTAACAGTGATAGGTGCTAAATTTCAAGTAGGACAGAAATATCTACTGTTATCTCAGTGGCTCCCTTTACGTTAGTTACAATCCATACTCAAGTTTTCTTCCAAGATTTTTCAATCTTCTAAATGCTGAAAAGAGTTGCTGTTATTTTATCACAGTGCTCTGCCAGCCATCTGTTGTGGTTTATATCATTAAATATCAGTAGGGGCTATGTATTACAGAACAGGGAGAAAAGCTCTGACATAGTAGAACTCATGTCCCAGAGGAAATGATGGACAGCCAGAGGCTACATCTTTTTTGGGCATTTAAACCAGCTCTGACTGAAGTGTAGGAGCTTGTACCGCAAGGCATTTTTGCAGTCCTACCTATGAAACCACAAAGGTCTAAAGCCTTCCTGGTTCTTGGAGGGCAGAAATCAGGATAATGCCTGTAGGACTTTAAGAGTAAGCTACCTCTTTGTGACTTTAGAGCTCAATATTTTCCCTTAATAAATTTGCATTGCAAATGAAGCAACTTGAAATATGTGTCTCCAGGAGAAGTAGAAGGAATATACCTTATACGTATTTGCATTTCAATAGCACCTAAAATATGTGGTGCAGGTCTTCTGTTTGCATCTGGCTCTCTTGGATACTCAGAAGCCCGATGCCCAGAGGAATTGCTTTTGAAGGGAACAGTTCACAGCTGGGTCATGAGATTGTAACAGTTTCACAGGGACTCACTGATGGAAGAACTGCAGTCACTTTGGGCTCAAGGAGCAGCACTGCATGTTTATGTCTCTGAACTGTCTGTTCTTCTCTGGTTTACCCAAAGGAATAGTATCCTGGTGGTTTTCTCTTAAGCAGTGCTAGTATATGACTTTGCAAATACTGTTTCATTTCTTCCGCTGCAGTGTATCTGCTTTACTGGGTCCTGTCTTCCCAACTTCCTCAGTTGCAAGAAGCATAGCAGGTAAAACAGCAGAGTACAAAGCACCTTCACCAAGTGGCAGCTAGCCTGCAGTATTCCCTAGTCCAGATTGCAGTTCAGCTGAGCCAACATCCTTCAGGAGCAGCAGAGTGACATAGCATGCAGGAAAGGATTGTTGAGGTGATAGCCTAGGAAATTATACTTCTCCAATTCACTGCAATTCCTAAAGATGTGTTGAGACAAAGAACTGAGGATTGCCAGTGGGCATGTGTGTACACAAAGATACAGAGAATTTTGTTCAGACATGCCTAAGCTCCTTCTGAAAATGGTATATTTAAATCTAGTGAGTGTGTTCTATGCCCTTTTCACACATGGCATTTCATATTCAGAAATGTTTCAGCTTGCTTATTGCTAGTATAATTATTTAATTTTTTCAAAGTGACCAGAAACAAGGAGGAGCTCAGATCTTCAGACCAAATCCATCCTGTTTCATCACAAATCATGTCATAGTTATTCAGGGTTTTTTTATTAAATAAGTATTTCTGAAAGTAATAGCTAAAAATGTCAATATAGTTTACTAATTTCTTGCCCAAATATATATTCAACTTTTAAAAACAAAAAATATTTTAAAAAGTTAGCTTCTGTCTGTGCTTCTTCTCTGGGTGTAATCCATTACTACTTACTATCCGTATTTCGTTCCTGTACTTGGTTACTTCACAGATTCCTTTACTTTGTCCTCATTAGTACCCACAGACACATCCTTCATGAATGTTGCCAGTGTTCTTTGCTATCAAACACAGATGTGAAGAAACCACTGAGATTTTCTTGATTCTTTTTCAGTCACTGGAAATTTCTTTGTTGTTCTCTTTGGTCCCGGTCCAACTCTGTAGGAGTTGGTGATTGTCTTTCCACCAACTTCATTGGGATTTGGATCTTGTATTTAATAGCTCCACTAAATGAGTTTTATTTTCAACCTTCAAGTACATCTCAAAGTTATTTTATTTTAAAATTCATTATGATTTGCCATTTGACCTTCATGGATTCTATAGGTTTTTGAATACCATCTTTATATTCCATCAGTTGCTTCTTGTAAAATTCAAACCTTGTTGCAGCCCTTTGCCCATGTGCTCACTCTCCCACTCTCTGTTTTTCAGAACTCTGTTTTCATTCAGCTAACAATAAATTACTTATCATTGGTCCTTATGGGGCTTTAGTTTTAGGTTTCACTCTCCATGTATGTCCCTCCCAAGCCAACTCTGCCAACTCTTTCACTTGAGCAACTTTGGTCCACTGAGCCTCTTTGCCAGTAAACATTGCAAATTTCTTTCATTAAAATAGATTTCATTTAATCAAATCAGGCCATGTTTTCACAATCATTTCAGACAGTGAACTTGAGAGGCTTATTAAATATTAGTTTTGTTTCACACATTCTGCTTAATTGTCACCTCATTTATTTGTTGTATGGCTGCAGCGCAGGAAGGGTTAAAATCGAGATCCGTGCCTGGTTATGTTGGACTGATGTGCACAGAGAGATGGAAGGAGCAGCCTGACTCAGTGTTGAAGAAAGCAAGCAAAAGTAAAGTTCCTTCTCAAACAGCTGAAGTATATATATATAATAAAAAAAAGTCTTTACCAGGCTACCTTCTTTTTCCAGGTTAAAGTCTGTGTGGCTCCCCATGTGTCTATTTGTGGTTTGCTGGGTTTTGGGGTTTTTTTTAGATCTGAAGCATTGGCTTTCTTTTCTAGCATTGCAAAACTGAATTGAAGTTTTCAAATCTTGAGCCTGAAGGCTGCTATCACTTACCAGTGCTAGCATGTAGATTTTTTTTTCTGATTGAATGTGCATTCAGTCTTCCAAAGTAGACTCCCGGCAATTTAAAAATCACCTTTCTCTGTTTACCACAGTGGTATTAACAGAGGTCAGTCACACTGGTGCCTTTTCAAATGTCCCTCCTAAATCCTTCTGCACCCTTTGTCCTCTAATTTTCACATGTGCAATTTTTCTGCTGTCTTAGTAATTTTCTTGAGCCCAAGATGAGTTAATGGTTATTAAAACAAGACCTAATCAACCCAGTTAATTTCTTTAAAAACTGTTCTTTCAAGGTCTTCCTTTCAGCAGCGTTAACAAACCTTCCTGTTGGTTTGGTTTTTTGCTCTGTAGTTGAAAAGCAATTTAACAGCTCAGAATCTCAGTAAAGGGAACTACTTTATAAATAGATAAAGATTATATAGACATAGTTCTGTGTTGTTCAAAATCAAGACCTTCTCAGCAGTGCCCAAGAGCAGGTGCAGAGCAAGAGAGGGACAGATGCATCTCCTGATGCTATCAGCAGGGAAAGGTTATTCCTGTACCTGACTTGTGTCATATAATGACACTAACGTTGGTCGTGTTAGGAGGGAGTGGGAAATGCAATACTTTGTTGGTTCTGGTTGGGTTTTCTTTGTTTGGTCAGTTGCTTTAGGTTGGGGTTTCTTTGGTTTTGTTGGGGTTTTTTTGCTTTGAAGGACCTGGAAAGGAGCTGTGATGTTGCACAAGAGCTGAAAGTACAGGCAGTGCCAGTACCATGGCAGGATGTAGAAAAGTGGAAGGCAAAGTCAGGTATGAGATAGCTAGGCTCTCCTTAAGAACTTGCACCTAGAGGAGAGACATCCAGCAGCAGCCTGGTGTTACAAGAGAAAAGAAAGTGGCCTTCTTCCCAGTTCTAGTGAGTGCAGCACAAAAACTGCCATGTGGGTTTGCAGTTATCTGTACCACTAACAGTGTCCTCAGTAAGGGGAAGACCTGTAGCAAAGAAAATATGCACTTGTTCTTCTATCCCATGGGTAGGATGAATCAGTGAAACCCTAAGGGGGGATTTAACTGCTGTTGCCCAGGCTTTCTCTGCCCTGCCTAGAAATAGGGCAAATGATTTAATTCTCCAGTGCTTTTGGCACTGCATTTTCTTTGAGCAGGAAATTAATACAAAAATGGAAAGTAGGCTGCCATTAACATGGCAGTGATTATCCGAGAGCCAGACTCGGCATCCATTGAAGTCAAAGAAAGAAAAAAAATTCCATCAACTTCCAAGGGCTTTGGCTCAAGGCCTAGGAGAACCTCTTCAAATTTCTGAGGATTGCTAGGCTACTGAAAAATAATGTACGTACAGTGCTTCAGTGTACATATGTTGCTTTGATTATTTCATGAATATCACGTGCTTTGATGTTGGAGGCTACATAAAGACCGCCAAAAAAGATCTGTTAACTAATGACTGTGTTTATGCTGCAGTAGGCAAATGCTGAAACTGAATTTGGCCTTTTTCTCCTGGGACGGAATCCAAATAAATGTCATGAAGTAACTGCACAAACAGCACTCACTAGGAAAAAAAAAAAGTCTTTGTTTCACTAATAAGCTCTTTTAAGGAACAATGGATACAGTTTCTCAGTTTTCTTTACATCTGACAAAATAAAGCAGGCAAGAATTCTATTTTAAGGCCCTTTGAATGAAGGCAATGAAAATTAGTTTGCTTAACAAAGGTAACTTGACTATTTGTTGTGATTGGGAAGATGTGAGAACCCCTATGAATGTTTCTGGATTCCTGAAAAAAGTGCCGGCCCTGGAGGTTTGCTTGTCTGCTTGTCTGGTGAGGGCAGTTGGATTCTAGTGCAGGGTTTATATGGGGCACATATCACCACCCAAAATATGCCTAGGAGTGCATTTCCAGGTAGTTGGAGATGCTGACATTCATGAATTTACAAAATGTGTCTTTCAGTTGGACGTTACACTGTCATTTAATTCTGATTCTCACTACAGGTTTGGCGGCTGTTTTCTGAAATTTCTACGGTTTTCAATGTCTGTAGTATTACTTTTAGGACAAATGCTGTTTTAGTTGTTTATCTTGGAGCCAGGTTCCTCTGAAGTCTAACTAACTCTATGTGCATTACATACTGGAGGGACTACTAGTTCCCAAGACACAGGGAGAACTCTCCAAATCTAGCCATGTCACCAGAAGCAATTACCACCCTTCGCTATACGCTGCTCTTCTGCCAATAGCCACTGCCCTCTCCATCTGCTCACACGGCATGTTGTGTAGGAGCTCCCTCATTTGTTTTAAGTACAAGCAACTCCATTTGTTTTGCTTGTCCTTGGTCTGCACCAAGATAACTGGCTCGTCCTGAAGCTGGGCAGTGTAGGAAGTGTTCATACAAACTGTTCAGTAAGCACGTCAGCGAGGCTGATCCCTCGTGAGGAGAACAAGGAGTGGTGCTGAGCAGCTGAGAGTAGTAACCTCTTCCAACTCACAGCAGGGTCCCAAAGAGGACATCTGTTCATGGCTTCTGTCTATAGCTCCTGACCAAAATGCTTCTGGCAAAGAAAACAAATCCTACGGC